>CM054120.1:44341917-44941917 GCA_028673005.1 Tanypteryx hageni
AACTTCGAATTTTTAGCGGCGACTTTGTTGAACATTTCCAAGATTTTTTTCTAGTAGGTTTTTTGCATAGTTCTACAAATAATCAAAATTTCGAGTCTGTCGCTCTTCTGGAAGTGCCTAAACATTAGTATACTACACATATATGTTACTCCTCATTTGAAAGGAACGTCGACCATTATATATAGAAGTTCCTTACATAGGAGAACGATATAACATACAAGTAAAAGGTGCTTGCATATTGCAAGCATTTCATCTCACCTCGAAAAAGCGTTCAATTTTCAAAGAGAGATTTCATCATGAGGAATATTTCTTTAATTCTAAAGATTTCTCCTCAGGGTCGGTTTTCGTTTTTTCATTATGGAAAAATAATGGAGTTAAACAATCACTAATTTTTACATTTTTATGAATATTATACTTTTCCCACATTGGGTTATAAATGCCACACATTTCTGCCAAATTTTAAATTTATAGAAGAATTAGAAGTGAAATTACATTTTTCTAAATTTTTAAATTTAAATAATTTTTACCGGCCGCAATAACAAATTCATGGATACATTGAAATGTTTATTCGTTTATATAGACAAAATTCTAAATAATTAAAAAATTTCAACTCCCTAACTTTTCGCGTAGTGACTAAACATTTACCAATTTGTGTAAAATTTAAGAATTTTTAACTGCCAAACAAATTAAAATATCAAAATTTCTATAATCCCTACTTCGTTATTTTACAAATCCTACCTCTAGAAATAATTTCAGGTTCGTAGCACATTTGAAAATACATAATCCTTGAAAATTTGTTTAAAAAATTGCGAATTTTTGCGGCCGCATTGTTGCACTTTTTCAAGATTTTCGATTTTTCTAGTCGGTATTGCACAAAATCCTACCTAAGAAAAAAATTTCGAATCTCCAGCACATCTGGAAGTGCCTAAACATTAGTATCCTCCTGTTATATGTTATATGTTATCATTCTATATAGACGTTCCTTACAGAGGAGGAGGATATAACATACTAGTAGTTGGTGCTTGCATACTGCAAGCATTTCATTTCACTTTGAAAAAACATTCATTTTTCAGACAGACATTTCATCATTAGAAATAGTCTTTTATTTCTAAAGATTTCACCTCCGCAGCGATTTTCGTTTTTCCCACATGTAAAAATAATAGTTTAAAACAATCCCAAAATGTTGTAATTTTAAAACTTTTACACTTACTCCATTATTAGGTACTAATGATACACATCTTAGCCAATTTTTAAAGTTGTAGCACTTCTAGAAGTAAAATAAAATTTTTCTAATTGTTTAAATTTATATAATTTTTAACGGCCGCCACAATTCATATATTGTAAAATTGAAATGCTTATTTGTGCAAATTTACTGCTCTGTAAATAATTTGAAAATTTCAGCTTCCTAGCTCATCCCGTAGTACCTAAACAGTTATCTATTTGTTTAAACTTTAAAAATTTTTAACTGCCAAACAAATTAAAATATCAAAATTTGTATAATCTCTATTTCGTTTTTTTACAAATCCTACCTCTAAAAAAAATTTCAGCTCCGTAGCACATTCGGAAATACATAAGCCTCGAAAATTTGTTTAAACAATTGCGAATTTTTAGCGGCCGCATTGTTGCACTTTTTCAAGATTTTCGTTTTTTCTAGTCGGTTTTGCACAAAATCCTATCTATGAAAAAAATTTCGAATCTCCAGCACATCTGGAAATGCCTAAACATTCGTATCCTCCTGTTATATGTTATCATTATATATCGACGACTCTTACAGAGGAGGATATAACATAATAGTAGAAGGTGCTTGCATGCTGCAAGCATTTCATCTCACCTTGAAAAAACATTCATTTTTCAGACAGACATTTCATCATTACAAATAGTCTTTTATTTCTAAAGATTTCACCTCTGCAGCGATTTTCGTTTTTCCTACATGTAAAAATAATAGTTTAAAACAATCCCCAAATGTTGCAATTTTAAACATTTTACATTTTCTCTATTATGGGGTACTAATGCTACACATTTGAGCAAAATTTTAAAGTTGTAGCACTTCTAGAAGTAAAATAATATTTTTCTAATTGTTTAAAATTTAAACATTTTTAACGGTTGCCGCAATATATATATATATATATATGGAGAGATTGAAATGTTTATTTTTGCAAATGCACTGTTCTGTAAATAATTTGAAAATTGCAGCTTCCTAGCTCATCCCGTAGAACCTAAAAAATTATTAAACTTTAATGTTCAAATGGGGTTAAAAAAACCCCTAAAATTCACAATTTTAAAATTTTCCATTTTTATAGTTGGTTATGAGAAAAGTTCTATAATCTTGCAAAATTTCAGCTTCCTAAACTTATTAGATTGGTCTACACACTGGATTCCGTTTTCCCATGCTAACTTATGGGAGATATTCCGGGGTCTCTGGAGTCGAACCCAAGACACTCTAAGCAAAAGTAACAATAATTCCTAATAGATATTGCGGCCATCTAGCAACACTGATAATTTCATTTTTCTAGTTTACCGGCAAGTGCCCATAATTAATTTACAAATATGGCGCAATGCTTTTCTTATGGGAAAAAACGCAACTTTCGGAATTTCTGGAGTCGAATTCATGTCACTTAGGTAAGAAGTCTCATTTTATCTGTAGGTTTCTCCATCATATCTACAAAAACTGAAACTTTGAGCTCTCTAGCTCTTGTAGTTTGGGCTGGACATTAGTATCCTCCTGTTATATCCTCCTCTGTAAGAGTCGTCGATATATAATGATAGGAGGATACTAATGTTTAGGCACTTCCAGATGTGCTGGAGATTCGAATTTTTTTTCATAGATAGGATTTTGTGCAATACTGACTAGAAAAAACGAAAATCTTGAAAAAGTGCAACAATGCGGCCGCTAAAAATTCGCAATTGTTTAAACAAATTTTCGAGGATTATGTATTTCCGCATGTGCTACGGAGTTGAAATTTTTTTATAAGTAGAATTCTTAAAAAAAACGAAATAGGGATTATACAAATTTTGATATTTTAATTTGTTTGGCAGTTAAAAATTCTTAAAATTTAAACAAATGGATAACTGTTTAGGTACTACTGCATGAGCTAGGAAGCTGAAATTTTCAAATTATTTACAGTATAGTAAATGTACACAAATAAACATTTCAATTTTACCATATATGAATTTCGGCGGCCGTTAAAAATTATTTAAATTTAAACATTTAGAAAAATATTATTCTACTTATAGAAGTGCTACAACTTTAAAATTTTGCTAAAATGTGTAGCATTAGTACCTTATAATGAAGAAAATGTAAAATATGTAAAATTGCAACATTTGGGAATTGTTTTAATCTATTAATTTTACATGTGGAAAAAACGGAAATCGCTGTGGAGGTGAAATCTTTAGAATTAAAAGAATATTTGTAATGATGAAATGTCTGTCTGAAATATAAATGTTTTTTCAAGGTGAGATGAAATGCTTGCAGTATGCAAGCACCAACTACTAGTATGTTATATCCTCCTCCTCTGTAAGGAACGTCTATATAGAATGATACCCACATATAAAATGAGACTTTTCACCTAAGTGACATGGGTTAGACTCCAGAAATTTCGAAAGTGGTGTTTTTTCCCATTCGGCATTTTTGTAAATTTATTTTTGGCACTTGCCTTTAAGCTAGAAAAATAAAATTTTCAGTGTTGCTAGATGGCCGCAATATCTATAAGGAATTATTGTTACTTTTGCTTTCAGTGTCCTGGGTTCGACTCCAGATACCCCAGAATATCTCCCATAAGTTAGTATGGGAAAAAGTTATCCCAGTGTGTAGACCAATTTAATAGCTTTATGAAGCTGAAAATTTGCAGGATTATAGAATTTTTTTATTAACCAACTATAAAAATAGATAATTTCAAAATTGGTAATTTTTAGGGTTTGCTTTAACCCCCATTTGAACATTAAAGTTTTATAATTTTTATCTTGGAAACTATATGCTGTAGGTTCGAGTTTTTGAAATAATTTTTTAGCAAAAAATCCATAAAAAAAGGAAATTTTGAAAATGCTCAAATATTCGATTGCTAAAAATTCGCCATTGTTTAAACATATTTTTGAAGGTTTATGTATTACCGAATGTGCTACGAAATAATATAAATTTTGATATTTTAATTTATTTGGATGTTAAAAAATCTTTAAATTTAAACTAATAGATAAATATTTAGGTACTTCGAGGAGTGCAAGAAAGCTGAAATTTTAAAGTTAAGTAGAGCTCAGTGCATTGAAACTAACAAACATTTCATAAACTCCAACAAAGTGTTATTGCGGCCGTATTAAACTTTTAAAATTTAAACAATTAAATAAATATTATTTCACTTCTAGATAGGATATATCCTCAAATTTGACAAAAATGTGTGGAATTAGTACCTAAAATTGGATAAAGTATAATATTCTTAAAATTGCAAATTTAAGGCATTGTTTTAATCAAATATTGTTCAATAAGGAAAGAATGATATTGCCTGCCGAATTGAAATCAGGGCATCGAACCGGAACCGAACTGAAAATCGAAACAGAAAAAAACTGTTATTTTAGCTGGAGTGAAACCGAATCCCAACCGAAAAATAAATTTTTCTGAACCGGAATCGAAACCGGAAACAGTTATTTATTTCGTTCCATTTTTTCGGTTCGCATAAATAGTGGGAGCGAATGAATATTTTTCCTTTGCTTTAATACGAGTCTTTTTTGAGGCTAGTGAAAAGGAATTTTTGAAGACAGCCGTTAATCGTCTTGGTATCCTCCCCTTGAGCTTATCCCGTGGAGTGTTATGGGTAAAAATGTTTCACGATTCTTATCTTGGACCTTGCTTAAAATTGGAGGTTATTGTCCCCATAAACTTTTATCCTTTCTCTACATGCATTGCGCCCTTATATTCTGCTAGTCTTCCTCTAAAACTTACCCAGGAAGGATCGCTCCGCAATTGTGGTTCTGAGGTATTCTTACTTCTGTTATGCTTTGTTACAGGTTAGTAAATTTTTATTTATATAGTGCATCTTAAACAAAATGTGCTCACATATTAGCATTCGTCGCCTCAAACTGAAGAGTGATTTAGGAATAATGCGAATTTGTTATTTTTACTCAAGTATTTTGCCGACTGCAGAAACGCACATTAGAGACTCCGCTTGAAGAAAGACAGTTCATGAGTATGCGAGTCTTATTCTATTTCTGTGAGTGTGTTTGATTTTAAGAGGATATTTAGTACAGCGATGTAAATTGTTTCGTCTCCATTTCCCAAGGAAACACGTAAAAATCTGTCCTGGCATGCAGATTTTTGGTCATTGTATTAAAATAGCTAAGATATTGGCGCGATATTTGCATGACCATAAAGATAAAAGATTGTAGATAAATTTTCTTATTATCAAATTTTATTTCTCAATCGCGTTTCTTCAAAGAATCACGTTTTTAGTAATTTCATCATTTTAGGTCCATTGATAACCGGTATAGTTGGATTATATTGTTGTAATCGTTCTCCTACTTAATATGCATGCATTTAAAAAAGCGACTTCTAATCGTCCTAATCGTCTTCGATGAATCTCCTCGAGATGTGAAGGAGAACTGAATAAATAGGGCGAGGGGGGGGGGGGAGTGCAAGTGAGAATGAGAATAAAACAGAATGAGAAAGAGAATGTAATATGCTATTAAAATCTAGGCTCGTACATAATAAATACCGTTTGTTGTATTTCAATTTTATTGAATTTCTCCTTCTTGGAAACGTTTTCCGTTTTGAATTTCAGCGGATATCTTCTCTATTATTTGCATAATATCGCATCCTACCAGTCACTTATATCGATTCCTTCCTATAAATCAATTGGAGGACATTTTATTAATTAGATATAATTTCGGTTGCACGGTGTAAATGTTACTGTGTGTACACATTTGTCATCTTAAGAAAATGTATGCAATTATATATTGTATGGTATTTGTAATATTAACATCAAAACTATTGTATTTAAAAATAGATAAATAGCTCTTCTTTGAACAACACTCTATGAATTACATTCTACATTCAAATGTGAATTAATATTATTGTACCTGTTCAAGTACGTGCATAAGTACTGCTGGAGTAAATTGACTATTATTATGAGAGAGGTTTATATTGGAATTGTAAAATTTACTTTTGAAAGAATGAAATGATTGTACATCAAATAAAAGAATAGAAACTTAATAACATTGTAATAGACTTTCTACGGGCTAAAAAAGAAAAAATAAATTTTAAATTCTTATTGAACAGTATTAGACGGTCGTACAAAAGGTGTTGTTTACAAATTGAATCGCAACGAAAATCTAAGAAGGGAATTTATACTATGTTTTACTGTTCGTTACATGCTGAGAGGGGGCGCTTGCGCGTTGTTACGTGTGGATATCTTTTTTATCTTATTGACTTGTGATAGTGAAGACATATTTGATTTAAATAAAAAATAAAATTGATTAATAAAGATTATTTTGGAATTCTCTTGAGATTTCATTCAAAAATTCAAAGTCGGAGCGAAAAATACCGGTTAAAACCGGTTCAATGGTGGTTGCTGAAGCGTAACCGGAACCGAACCGAATTCATTTGTTTTTTTTTAACGAAAACAGGACCGAAAAAAATTTCGGTTCGATGCCCTAGGTGAAATATTTTGAATTAAAAAAATATTTATAATAATTTTATATCTCTCTGAAATAATAATGTTTATCAGGGTCAGATGAAATGCTTACGGAATGCAAGCACCAACTACTTGTGTGTATATATATATATATATATATATATATATATATATATATATATATATATATATATATATATATATATAAGCTTACGGAAAAGGAAAGGTAAAATGGATATATGGATGGCAACAAGGTGTTGGGATGAGGAAACTCAGTGAACACTCACCAATCGGACGACTTCAGGTTGGCGAGGCCCAGGAGATGTCGAAGCGACACACGTAGCTCTGTAGCTGATGAAGGAATAACTCCGAAAGCTTCTACGTTTGTGATGTTTCTGTGTTTTAGTGTCCTTTTACGTGTGTCGCTTCGACATCTCCGGGGCCTCGCCAACCTGAAGTCGTCCGATTGGTGAGTGTTCACTGGGTTTCCTCATCCCAACACCTTGTTGCCATCCATATATCCATTTTACCTTTCCTTTTCCGTAAGCTGTTATATATATATATATATATATATATATATATATATATATATATATATATATATATATATATATATATATGGATGTCAACAAGGTGTTGGGATGAGGATGGTAGCTGAAGAAGGAGTAGTTCCGAAAGCTTTACGTTTGTGATGTTTCTGTGTTTTTGTGTTATTTTACGTGTGTCGCTTCGACATCCCCGGGGCCTCGCCAACCTGAAGTCGTCTGATTGGTGAGTGCTCACTGGGTTTCCTCATCCCAACACCTTGTTGACATCCATATATCTATTTTACCTTTCCTTTTCCGTAAGTTGTTATATATATATATAGTGGATAGCTTGTGTAGATCCGTACCAGTGGTTAGAGGAGATGATCCTCTTACGAGTATGATCAAGAGCAGGGGCTCCTTCCTGCGCCCACTTTCCCGATATCGATACCTTGGGTAGCTCCCCCTCGGGAGTTAGGCCAGGTAATGGCAAAGGTACGCTCTTTTGTTCTACCAAATATACAAATCCTGGAGACTTCCGGGGAAGGCCCAATCAAAGAGCGCGTCGCTCTGGTCGATTCCAAGAATCTAGTCACGCTGGCAAGCGTAAAGCACGCCGGCTAGCGTAGGTACTCGTTGAATCGAATCGAAATCGAATGCCTAACCTGCCGCCACTACTGCTTCTCTCATCGTGTTGGTCACTTGCGGCACCGTGCCTCCTAATATACATCTGGAGAAAAACCGCTCTTCAACTCCCGCCCGGCGGGAACTGGATAAAAGGTGGGCCATTACACGCCGAACGTTGGAGCTAACAATCTCCCCTTCCCAACCCGACTGCCCTTGGCTGCATCCCTCGCGGCAGCGGATGCGGGCACAGAGCTAGGTGCGCCATCCTTCGATAGCACCTCGAATCTGTTATTGACAGGGATAGGTTCACCCCCCTCTCTTACCTAACCCCTGCCTCCGTAGCTCCACCCAACAACTAACTCGGATAGACACTTTCCACTAATCGGACTTCACGGAGGTAGGCATCCCTATCCGCGGAGAGACGGCGGAACACTTATGGAGGTCGTAAAAAATATTATAACTTCAATGTTATGAATGATGATTGGTACCTATCTAAGAGAGATATTCAAGATATTAATCATAATAACCCCGGGAAACGAACGGGTTGTTCTGATACTGTGAAATAAGGTAATAAATATCACCTTCCACTTAGGGGTGTCGGTGGTGTAGTGGTTAGGACGCTGGCTGCTACTCGCCTGCTGCTTGATAAGGCAGCGGACATGAATCCAGCCTAAGCAGGATTTTTTCAAGTTCGCCCGGTCCCCTGTTTGTGTGGTTTGAGGATACCGAGCAAATTCAGCTGTTCCGTCCTTCTGAAGGGACGTTAAGCCGTTGGCCCCCTGGTGTTCCTCGTAAGAGAAGGCAAATGTCGGCACCGGGTTTCCTTCCTCCCTTCCCCGGTTATTCATTGCTCTACCTCTGAGATAACCATTTGTGCAGTAAGAGAGGCGAAATGGCTGGGCACTCAAACAAACATACAATCACCATACAGTTCGTGTTAACCGATATATCGAGTGATCCATTTTCGTGTTAAGAGGTTTCCATTGTGCGTTATTTTCCTATTCTTTTTTACTTAAATATTAAATTTTTTCTGGTCGATTGCATTTGAACGCGAAAAATTCAGGAAACTGGAATAAAATACCCTTTTAAAATGCCTACCAAGTTTTAGAAAAGTTATCGGTCAGCTTATTGTCTCTCTATATATTAAATATTTTTGACACGCTACACCGGAAGACGGTACACCTCATAAATTTAATTAGAATTTTACAATTACTTTGAATCCTCGTACAAATATGGGATTTTAACCATACAACCATACAATGAATGAAAAATTTTTTCCTACCGTCAATTTTAAATACGTCTCGAATCCGTCCGCAGACTCTTTTTGAACACGGAAATTTCGCGCTTTTTTGTGTTAATCCTTTGTCGCCAAAGGAACACGAAATGTGGTTGATTTCGGCACACAGTGCAGCGCTTAAAGATTTCCCTCCTCTCCACCCTCTTCGTAACGTCCAATTTCAAACTTATATTATTTTTTAATTAAATCGACGTTGTTACTATTGATATAAATAAATTACTAAAGAATGCAGTGGGCTAAGAAGTCGATAGTAAAAAGTTCGATCTCAGGACTGATAGATAGTGTGATAAATGCAGTGACTAAAAATATGAAGGTAGGAGACGACAAAAAATCTATTTTATTTTCTCCCCTCATCCTGAAACAAATTGGCGGCCGTTTTAAAATATATCAAAATTTATATTTCACAAACTGTTAACCCTATTTATATAGGCATAACGCTATTAAATTACTGTTTGCAGGTTATGTGCAAATTGTGAAAAATATTTAAAAATTTGATTCTGAAATACAAAAGAGAAATAGATTGATTACTTGGCATAAATAAATTGTATAAAATAAGCAGATTTATCTTCAGTTGAACTTTACAATTACTACCACTCTGTCAGTTGTCGATCTAACATTCCTTCATACGAAAATCAGTCATCTAATTTATCCGTACAAAACTTTTAGGAATATGCCACAATCAAGATATATTTTGACTTGGTAGTTTTCGACGTATATTTTTCTTGAAATTCGACGATTGAAATCGACGTTTATTTTTCCTGAAAATCGGCGACGAATATCGACGTTTACTGCAATACATTTTGTACGAATTGGTAGATTTTAACGTTTACATTTCTTAAAAAGCGACCACTGATATCATCTATTTTTTCTAAAAATGGAGGACGAATATCAATAATAAACATTATCGATTTCTATCAATAAAAGTAACGTAAATTGGATTCTTCATTTAAATTTTAATAAAAATTTAGGTCATCATCATAGGTAGTCTGTCCGTAGACAGGTCCGTGATTATTCATGGTTAAACCTGGTTCTCCATATACTCCTATTTTCCGCTGTCCTCTTTATATCTTGATAACTCTCTTTCCCTTTCAAATCGTCTATCAGCTGAAACCTTTTCCTACCTCTTTCCCTTTTCCCATCTAGTTTTCCTTCTAACACGTCTTTAATCATACTCTCTCTCCTCAGGTAATGTCCAACCCAGTTAGCCTTCCTCTTTCTGATAGTCTGTATAATCATTCGCTTCTCTCCTATTCTTCGTAGCACTTCATCGTTTTTCATCCTATCTGTCCATTTTATCTTCAGCATTCTCCTCCAAGTCCACATTTCAAAGCTTTCCAAGTATTTGATGTCATTTTTCCTTAGCTTCCATGTTTCTGCCCCATACAATGCTATACTCCATACGTAGCATTTTATCAACTTCTTGCGGATATCTTCCCTTATATTCCCTGTAAGTAGTTGTTTCTTTCTCCTGAAAGCCGCTTTTGCTTTTCCTATTCTAGTTTTGATCTCATCCGTACATTTTGCCTCTCGTGTTATGATACTTCCAAGGTATTTATATTCTGAAACTTGTTCTAATGGCTTTCCCCCAATAGTTATGTTCAGATTCTCTTCTTTACCCGATATTCGAATGACCTTGGATTTTTCTGTATTTATTTCCATACCGTATTTTCTACCTGTTATCACTAGTCTATTTATCATTTTTTGTAGCTCCTCTTCCTTTCTTGCTAGAAGTACTTGATCATCTGCGTATTTTACTGTTCTTATAATCCTTCCTCCAATTTTGAAATCCCCTGTGCCTTCTAAAGCTTCTTGCATTAGACTTTCTCCATATATATTGAATAGGGTTGGCGATAGGCAGCAGCCTTGTCTTACTCCTCTACCGATATTTATTCCGCAGGTGTCCACATTCTCAAACCTGACCTTTACAACTTGATTCTCATATAGATTCCTAATCAGTCTCCTGTCTTTCCAGTCTACACCTATATCCTTTAATATCTTCATCAACTTTACCCAATTTACTCTATCAAAGGCCTTCTGCCAGTCTACGAAACATGCGCAGATATCTTGACTGTATTCTATTGCCCTTTCTGATATGATTCTAACTACTCCTATAGCATCTCTAGTTCCTCGTCCTTTTCTGAAACCGAATTGATCTTCCCCTATTATTTCTTCTGCCTTTTTCTCCAGCCTTTTATTAAGAATCCTCGTGATGATCTTCGATGTGTGTGACAGAAGGCTTATAGTTCTGTAATCTTTACACTGCATTGCCTTTGGCTTCTTCTTTAGAGGGATCATTGTTACTTCTAGGAAATCCTGAGGCCACTCTCCCGTGTCGTAAATCTTATTAATTAATTTCGTGATCGCTTTTAGTCCTTCTGATCCTATGACTTTAAGTATCTCAGCCGGTATTCCATCGCTGCCCGTGGCTTTCCCCTTCTTAAGTTCCACTATCGCTTTTTCTACTTCGCTCTCCATAATACTTGGTCCTAAGTTGTCTTCTTCAATGTTTTCCTCATTTTCCATTTCTATTTTTGCCGCTCCTGTCTGTTTGCTGTATAATTCCTTAATGTATTCTTCCCATATCTGTGCTACATCCTTTGTTTCTGAGACTATCTTCCCATCCGTATTCATAATTCCTTTACCACAAATTCCATTAGAAAAATTTAGGTATAAGTATATAAAAATAGGACTTCTCGCATGCCGGATTTATTCTTGCTCTCTATTCTTTGGTGAATGTGTTGTTGTTAGCTTCTCCCACCAAACCGGAACAGCTAATTATTCGGAATAAATCACAAGTAAATTCTACTCTTTATATAGCGCCTCTTCTTCAAGAAATCGTGGCCATTCAATAAAAAAATTAATGTGACGTTAATATAATACACAACCAAATATATATATGAATATTCTGAAGTAAACATCTTATCACGTTGAGTGACAAACGAATATTGAACGATGATGTTTACAGCATTACAAGAAAAAAGAGTCACGGAACGTTCACTCGGAGAATCAATTGTGGGTATGGCTGCCAAAAGTAAAAATATTACGACTGTTATTGAAAATACTAGATGTAAGGGCTCCATAAATATATTCGTAGTAGCAGATTTTTAAAATAACCAACCACGAAATGAGTTATGGGCGAGTGGATTTTGTCAAACGGGGAAAAGGATTTAGTTATATTTCCGAGGCCTGCTATAGGGATATTTGGCGATCAGTATTAATTCCTTTGTGTGCAATAAACCGATCATGCTGTTTTCTCCCGTGCCCGTTTCAGCTCGGTATGGATCCTTAAGACATAAGGGATCCTAGGAAGGGTATGGAATACCGAATGAAATGTGGCTGTCTGGTGTGACAAATGCCGATTTTCTCTTTTGTCTTGGAGGTTTAGCGCAAAAATATATCAAATTTGAGTTTTATAAAGCAAATTGAAAAATATTGACAAATAATTGGATAACAAATTTAGTAGTGAAAAATCGACGTTTATGGATGGATTTTCGTCGATTTTGAAATTTTTACGAATTCGATGTTTATCGATTTAAATCGAATCCTAACAAGTCTAGATGTATTGTAGCACATCGTCTTTCATATTTATTTGGTACGAGAACAAAATAAACGTATATTTGCTAAAGGTCATTCAACGGTAAACAGGGAGGGAAGGGCAGAGAGAGCATGATTTCTTAATTTTTAGAGTTTTGGTTGATGATATTTTTGTGTTTCTTAGCATTGCAGAATAAATTGTTTACTTTCAATTCTAAACCATTTTCCCCAGACGTGATAGATAACACTGGAAAAAATAGTTTATATTAAGTATTAGTGATCCTTATTAAGATGTACCGACAAAATATAATTTTCAACTGTATTCGTCAATTAGAAATATCACTTTATATAAGCACTTAAATAAACGCACTCATATCTCCTTAAATGGCTTCCGTCAAGCAAGATTTAAATTCTTTTTTCTCTTCCTAGCACTTATACAATATATAATGTATATATTTAAAAATTTATTCGGATAAGGGCAACATTTATCACATTAATTTCCGCAACACTACATAACGACGACTTAGAGTTTCGGAGATAAAAATACAACAACTAAAATCTATATTTATCACTCTCATGCTTTTACATGGTCTATGAGGTACAGATTAAAAAATGTATTTGGATAGAAGACATCATTTACCATATTAAATTCCGCGGGACTACATAATTACGACTTAGTTTCGAAGACAAGAATTTGAGAAAATCCCAAGTATAGCATCGCATCTTTTGTTTACATCGATCGTTACGGCAATTCCATAGGAAAATAACAATTAAAAATCCAAATTTTGTAAATAAAAAGAAATGTATAATTTACGACGAAGGAATGTACGTAAACTTAAAGATTAATACTGCTTATTTAAAGTGACGTATGCTTTATGTAATTTTCATTTGCCTCATTGATTATTACTGATTATAGAATAAATCGGAACGTCACAAATTCAATATTTCCTTGACATTGCTTCCGATATAACGATTTGCAGTGCTAAGACAATAGAAAGAACTCCTTTGGAGACTGTGTACTACAACATGGAGCATACTTTTCAATCTTGTTAATTACAGTGTATACTTGCTTTAAGGTCCCCTACGGACAAACAGAATTTTCTGTTTGCAGGATCGTGAATTACATGTAAATACGTGACCACTTTATCATTGAAATTTAGCTTTCGTTATGGAATCCATGGAAATTTCGTATATGAGAAAATGAACTTATAATTACTAAGTTAATACACCCTATTTACCTTTCCTCTTCCATAAATAAATAAATATATATATAAATTTATTTATTTAGAATGTTTATGAAAAGGAAAGGTATTGATGACGGTGGCAACAAGATGTTGGAGGGAGCCCAGTGGACACTTACCGCATTTGCGAACCGCTGGGGGTCCCAAAGTTACTCACCAAGAAAAATAAAATCGAAAGCGTTTCAAACTTTATCCCTTATTCAGTGACAGAGAGAGTAACTAATCCTAAGTGACACACTAAGTGGGGTTGTGCGGAATACAGGGTAATGTGAGGAGTTTAGTGATTAGAGGTGACGGGGAAGGGGGAGGGGTGGAAGTCCAATAGGTTAAAGGAAGTTAATGTCAGTGGAGAGAATGGGTTGAGATGTGTCAGGTAGTGCCTACTGTCGGAGAAGGGGGTTGTGTTTGTCGTCAGGTAAGGCGCGGCGAATTATCCTTACAATGCACGTACTATTGAATGAGATATTTTAGGAAATGGCATGTGATGCAACTGGTATGGCGTGTCTGAGATTGACGAAACTCCCTTGACCGTTATTACGTATGTTTAAAGGGTTGCTAGTGAGCCCAACATAAAATGCGGGACATAGGGTGTGGGTGCGGTGGTAAGTGACGTTACGGGTGGTGCAGTTGCTTCTGGAGGTAATGGGGTAGGTGATGTTGGGGAAGCTGTTGGAGTAGGAAGATTGGGCAAGTCAGTCAGCGAGGTTTGACGAAAGTGCATATATAAACTTGAGGAAAAGAAAAGCTGTAATGACGGTGGCAACCATAGAGTTGGAGGAAACTCAGTTGTGTTGGCGGAGCGCTGGGATGCCAAAGTCACTCAAGGAAACCCAACACAAAAGCGTTAAAAGCATTTGTGGCTTGAGCCCTTCTTCAGCAATAGAAAATAAGTAAAGCTGTGGGTGCATATATATATATATATATATATATATATATATATATATATATATATGTAAAAATTCTTTTATTCCATACTTTTACAATAATTAATACATAAATAATAAATATCATACATAAAAAATATAGATACACCTAAGAAAACCTGTTTTGGGGTCACCTTCACAAACATGTTACGCATCTTTGTCGGCAGGTGCAGGAAATTATAATTACAATATTGGGGAATCATGTAGTATTAAAATTTACAAATGTTTCCATTAAAGGAAGAAATTTTAATATACATACTACAGGCCTTGATGTATACTCTAATTACATTACTATTTTAATAATATTATATATAGGCTTGGTAGGGTTCGATTTAAATCGAAAAAACGTCAATAAAGGTCGTTTTTTTATTTAAAAATCGATGAAAATATATAGTCGTCGATAAGCGTCTATTTTCCAACAAGATGGAATAGTATGCGTCTAAAAACCTATTCTGAATTATAATATGAAAGTCGTTTCTGTTAACTTATTTCGCAATATTATTTGCTATTTACAATTTCGTTCCTGTTCTGGGCTTAGATTAACAGTTGGATTGAAAGGGGAAATTTCCTCACAGTCAACTATGCGTGTTTTTTAAAAGCGCACGTTTCTACTCTGAACAATCAGTTAACCGCATGTTCCTAGGGTGGTTTTGAGAGCACGTGATTCTTAGATCTTTTGAGGATTTTGAGATTATATTTGCCGACCTAATGGTGGAATATTCTACGAGACTCTCAATAGCGGTAAGGTCATGGATATGCCCTGCTGAGTCTTTCTCGACCCCTGTTAAACGAGGTTCGAAATAAAGGAATTTCGGTGGTCGTTTGAACCGTTTTCTACCCCTTCCACGAATATACCCCGTGGAGTGTATTTCTGCAACAAATATTCTGAATTGCTTGCTATGTTTTTTCCTATAGTAGGACGTTGGTGTATGCAATTTCATTCCTTATCCGTAGGATCTGAACCCACTCTTTTGGCAGTCTATCGGTGAATGTAATCCATGAAGGATCGTTCCGCTCTCTTGCTTTTGGCTCCTTCATCATTTGCTACAGTTTAGTAAATTTCAATTTATATAAAATGGTTTAAAAAGGTGCGCATAAATTAGCGATCGTTACTTAAAATTGAAGAGGGATTAAGGATTAATATTTATTTGCTATTTCTTGTAAAATATTTTGCACAATGGAAAAACACATTTTATTCAGGATTTGAGGAGGATCGAGCGCTGAATGATGTCTACTTTTTCTCTCTATGTATTTTATGTTAAATAAAGAGAACATGTAGTACTGTGATGAAATATATTAAATGATACAAAGTAAAGTATAAGATAGTTATTTTTTTACGGTTAAATATTATTGTGATAATTATATCATTAATGTTTTTCCTTAGTTAGTCTTTAATTTGAATCAACGAATGTATAACAGCCTTTTAGCTGAAATCGCAAATTCTTTTTTAAAGAATGTTTCTCGGTAAAAGCAATAGCATTTCATTTCATAAATTGAACGTTTTCTAGTTTTCGTTATACAATTTCAAGAGGCAAAGCATGATTTATTATCTGCATACGCAATATAATATATTTGCCAACGACGCGATTGGAAGAATTTTGTAAAATCAAAATATCAAGATTTGGAAATACCAGCGTACGATATCTGAGATTAAAAATATAACAAGTTTCAGTTTGGTAGAACAACAATAATATTCTCGTGGCCGATATGCAAGGTGTTAATTTGTTTATTAATCAAGAGTCAGTTAGTAAAAGGCGTTAATTAACTATAACTATATGTTTCTCATTTAGTTTGATTGTCAAAATCATCACGTGTGGCAAAATTTTTAAGGAAAGGAGTGAAAATACAAGAAGAAGAAATATCGTTTCGTGTTCGCACAATGAACTTCTTTCTCCACTAACAATTTTTTATTTCAAGATGGAAGCTTTATCGTACGTTATGCATACGTCGCATTAACATGTCGTGTACCGAATTTAGATTCCAGTACTACACACAGCTCCTGGACATTTTGTTAAAAAATAAAAAAAAACACGCGAAATCTCTTTGCCGGCTGAAATGTGGTGATTTTTTTGGTTAAAAGTCGGGATTTAATAATAAAAGATCAAATTTAATATGCTTCTTACTTTGTATACATTGTATTGCATACTTTGTTACTGTAAGTAAAAGATAAAATAATATTTTAATAAATTTGTTAATGAGTGTTATCCTTAATATTAACATTTTGAAATGAGGAAGAGTGTAAATGCGCATCAATAAAATAAAATTTATGAAGAAAATAATAAATTAGTTTGATTCATTTTTACATAAAGGTTTGTCTTCTTATAAAAACGTAAATAAATAATAAAAGTATTGTGAATTAAACTTAAATTTTGCATAGAATTTCGAAATAAAAGTAAATTTAAATCATAGAATTGAAAGGTGAAAAACTGCCAGGCATATATGTAAGTAGTAATAATTATATGAGGCGTCGATATTCGTCGAAAATCACCCTGGAAAATAAAAGACAATTCTACCAAGTAGTAATTTTAAGCGTCGATATTCGTCGAAAATCTCTCAGGAAAATGAACTTCGATATAAATCGTCGATTTACAAAAAAAATAAACGTCCAATTCTACCAAGCCTACTTATAATTAAACATTTCAGACTTAGCTCATATCGCTATTGAATGCGATTCCCTTAAATTTTCTTTGTTATTTATTAATTTTCCATTCGCCATGGTTAGCGATGTATTATTTACCATGAAGTGGAATGAAGGCCTTTTCAAGATGTCGGCAAACAGAGTGGGTGTCCAGTACGCCAAAATCTTGGCTGCGATTCCACGACTATTTACCTACACATATGTGCAGTATCCCCTCCTTAGCAGGAACTCGGTTAACACGAGCACCAGTTTTTCATGAACTAATATTATCCCCGGCTTTGATTTGATGTAAGTTTGATAATTAACACGAATAACACGAACTCCGAAAAATATTCGGAAAACAAGAACAAAAGTAATGGATTAACAGGAACGGTTGTGTTTGTGATACGTGTTTTAGAGACAGTTTTCGGGGGTTGTTTGTGTTAACAGATCAATGCGTGAATATATTTGGATCAGTGATGGAAAACGTTACGCGTAACGTAACGAAAAACGAAATTGCGTAATGATTTTTGGATAGCATAACGAAAAACGTTAACGAAATTATCGAAATTAATGTAATTGCAAACGTAACCAATATCGGAGAACCAATACTGTTATTTCGATATTCTATTATTTCAGTTTTGAGTCTATTTTTATCTATTTACGCGTTTTATTAGTAATTTTTACTTTCTCATATACATAGTAATATATTGAGAATGTAGTGTAATCGGGAAAAAATTCGACTTCGAGATTTTAATGGAAATGCACGTTTTAGGTGTCTTTTATTCCATAAAAGTGGGTTTCGCCATGCCGCAGTCTGTCTGTCTGTGTCTGTCCGTCGGTCTGTTCGCGGTTCTAGGGCCCATCTTTTGAAGACTATTTTTGATAAAAATTATATTACACAAAAATAAAGGGTAATTTATTCTTGGCGATTTTTAGAAAGATTTGATTTACTCAAAAATGACTCCAAAGAAATTTAATTAAATCCAATCCAATTGTAGAACCTGATGTCATAAATAATAGTACGTAAACCACATGTCTCTAAAAATAACTGTATGGCGTTCAGTGATATTACAATGTACGCTAAGCTACCATGCTTAAGCCCTATGACGCGACGCCTCTGCCTCGATCCACTCAAAATCTTATAGCAGCCTAAACGGTTAAACTAAATCGAATGATATATCATATTTACGGAAAATATTATTCATAATAGATACTCTGAAGGGATGAACTATACTGCGCAACAATTAAGAGTCCTTTATTCTAGGATTATTTGAAACAAAATTCCATTTCCTCAAAAATGGCTAAAAGAATTTTAATTGAAACCCATGCAGTCGTACAGCCTGATAGCACAAATAATGCAAACTAAGTCATATGTACCAAAAATGCCATATATCGTCCAGCGGCATTAAAATATTCGCTAAACTACGGTTAACTTTGATTTATAAACGTTTTTCTTTTATAAGCGTACACAGTCGACCAAACGTATATGCGTATATGAGAGATTGTGCAATGTTTATTTCGCCGATTATTTGTAAATGCAATATTCTATCATTATAACATTATAAGTTTTTTTGTATTAATTTATTATTTTTCATTAATTATTTCTAATTTTATAGATGGTGTACAAAATATATCACGCGATGAAAGCAATTGAAGGTTTAACGTTGTATTGCTTACCTAATTACTATTTCTGGCATTTGTATTTTCAGGAGGAATTTCTTTGTTCGTGTGTCAAACATAGTATCGGTTATTCACTTAGGTTTACTACTAAAACATCGTATCAAATACATCACCAGATATCATTAAATTATTTTTTGAAAATGTCTTTTGTTAGACTGTATCAAGCCACCAAACAGTGAATTACTTCATTTTCAAAAGTATTTTAATTAAAAATCCTTGTATAATGATAGCCCATAAATTGAAATTGTATACATCAATAATTTCTTTTTATTTCACAATTTAAATTGTTATTTATTCCATTAAACAGACAAACAAATGAAAAACGGGTAAATATACATTTTAAGTTGTTTCCATAGTTAATAAATGTATTTCATCCTTTTCAGTTTGGTGTAATTATTTTTTGGATTTTTTGAAAATATAGGTCATGGATTCTACCTATTTATTTTCATGTCTTGTATCTAGCATCAAAATGTCCTGTAGAATCCTGCTATTAGATTACATAAATTCTGTTAAATACACAAAAATCAATATATTCATCGTTTTCAGTATTTATACTAGAAATATATTTATTAAATTGTCAATAGATGATTTTTTTGCCTGTATGAAGTCCAATGTAAGTCGTAGATTATATTTGTAATATGTCACCTTTTCAAATTTTTTGTTAGGATGAAATAACATAAGTGTTCATGACTGTCATATCAATAAAAATTGTACACTCTACATTAGTTTGAAATTTTTTTCGCGAAGCGCATTGCTAAGAGACGGTGAGTTACCCAAACGGAGACGTCATTCCGCGGACGCAGATGAGACGGGAAGCCGAAATTTGGTACGTAGGTAGTTGGATGTGCACAATCGTAGATACAACCCTAAAATTATAATTAATTCTATTATTTTGATGCTTGACGTTTTAACTAGGTCGTTCATTAGGTAAACCGGAAATTGTGGGTTTACTCATGTCATCTCATTTTGTGCCGAATATCATTTCCTAAGGACCCGTATAAAAGTTTCCTGTTGTCATTAATGTTGCAGAGGATATAAGTTTCTTCAGTCAGAAACATCTTATATTTTAAACAACAGAACAGCAATTTAATTTGGTTTCTATTCGTAAGAATTCTTATGAAGGTTGCACACAAAAAATATAACAAGATGTCCAAACTAATGCAGGCTGGTCTCCCAAAATTGACGTCCCGAATTGATTACTTATATTGACAGAAAAAATTTCAGTAGGTATGTGCTAGTCATTCCAAGGAATTCTCATACCATAATTACCACTTGTAATTCATAATTTATCAATGATAGAGAAAAATTGGGAAACGAATTCATCGAGCATTATCAGGTATAAAATACTAAAAGCAATGTTAAAGTACCTTTTTGGCATTATATTTTTCATGTATGATTTTAAGTAAACGAATTTAATAAATGTTACATTTTATACGCTAATATGTATGGAACAAGTGTCCATTGCTGAAGGGTACTCGAGTAGAAAAGAAAATAACCCATATGTTCACTCGTCTATGCTCAAGCCGAGTTCGGTAATAATCGTATCCATGACAATCCAATAAAATGCGTTTTAAAACGCAAAAACGCTGTTTTAGTAGACATTCAATAAATTACGATCAATTATCAAAATTCTGTGATAAGAATTAAAATCTACATCCTTTTTCCCTTAGAACATTACAAACCTCGCTCCGATATCACACTCTTACGGTGTTTTAAGATATTAAAGAAACATCTCTGCACGATGGATTCAAGACTTCCTATGTAAAACAAATAGGGAAAAAACGTTCCTGGAATCAAACCAGGGACTTAAATCATCGCCAAATAAAATATAGCCTGGAGGTTGGCCCTGGCAGCACGAGCCTCATACCAAGTTTCATGAAAATCGGTCCATTGATACAAAAGTTGTGAGTGGGGGACACACATATACAGGGTAATATGTAGATGTAGATGTAGATATACACAGGCACATCCGTTTCACAAGGCTGTTTCCTATGGAAATCAGCCTAAAAACATATATTTATGTATATGAAAGAGCAATTTACTCTATTTCATTAATTTGTATTAACGCTTTTCGTTATAACGTTAAGCGCAACGAAAAAGGAAATTAAAATTGGAGTGTAACGAAAAGGGATATCATTTTTTGGTCGTAACGTAAAACGTAACGAAATGCTAAATAGCTCATAGATAGATTTTTCATGATAATAATGTCAGGTCCTGGAACGTATCTCAATTTATAACATGTAAGTTGTTATTGGGCATACGATAATTCAACTTACCATGCAATTTTCAGGAACGCATTACGGTCGTAAGCCGGGAACGTCCTGTATCTAGAAAGCCAATGTATTCTGTTTGTTTCTAGTCCGTCGTTATTTAACAAACTCTAACGCTCCAGTGAAAAACGAATTTTTCGCCCTCCAATTGGTAGTTTTATACAGTAACTCATTAAAACTATTGATACGTATGATCGCCGGAAAGTTAATCTATGTTATCAAATGTACGAATGAGCAGTCTCCATTAGAATAACGGTAACATCATTACTCGGTTACAAATAAACCGACAACACCAAATAACAAGGACGACATAAAAGAAGATATCCGAAAAATGAACAACAAAAGCAAAAAATCTGATGTGGCCACCACATGACTTTCTCCATATCTGTAATATTTCTAAAAATTCCAAATAGGTTACATAATAATAAATATTTTAAGAAACCGAGAAAATTTTAGACTACAAAGAACAGAAATAAACTCAAACCATAGCCTTCTGATATTGGATATAGCCACAAAACTCCAACAATTAAGAAAAGAAATTGGAGCGTTACTAAGATGTAACTAAGCGTCAATTGTTGGGAATAATTTTGAAATGAGAAAAAAGTCTACTATGACCGGGAATCGAACCCAGGTCTTCCACTTGCCGGGCGGATATTCTACCACTACTGTATGTGATAGCTTTTTGCGGGTTCTCCAATTCAAAAACTCTTAATCAGGTCAACGCGAAATTTAATATTTAACATTTTTATAAAAGACACAAAATCTAATTAGTTTTTGGTAATAATCGGTAAAACGGAAGTGGGTGTTTACTCTAATCACTTATCCGTTATTTTAAAATATTTGCTTTAATATTTGATAAATGTAAAAATGCATCGGAATAAAAGTTGTGGAAAATGTAATTACCTACAACTTTTGTTTGAAACATCTTTCCATATAATTCATTGTTTAAGAGATATCTTATTTTCTTAGCTGCCACCACCACGCCACCTACCGACTAGTGATAACAATTGACGCTTGATGGAATAAAGCGATCTAAAGATTCTATGCAGACAGGCATAAGCTGTAATATTGGGAATAATTTTGAAACGAGAAAAAAGTCTGCTATGACCGGGAATCGAACCCAGGTCTTCCACTTGCCGGGCGGATATTCTACCACTGAACTATCGTAGCAGATCAATTTTTTCCTTTCTTAAAGCGGATGTTTTCTTGGTTGGGACGGAACTAGCCAAGCTAGTATCAAACTGCCCCAACGGATATCCTCGAAGAGATACACCGAAGAAAACTCTTCCCTCTCATTTCAAAATTATTCCCAACATTGCAGCTTATGCCTGTCTGCATAGGATCTTTAGATCGCTTTATTCCATCAATTTCTTGCTTGGCAATCTCACTATTTGAGAGGGAGGAATTTTCTTCGGTGTATCTCTTCGAGGACATCCGTTGGGGCAGTTTGATACTAGTTTGGCAAGTTCCGTTGTTAAATATGTTAAATATAAAATTTCGCGTTGATCTGATTAATAGTTTTTTAATTAGAGCAGCCGCAAAAAGCTATCATATACACATACACACACACAGGCATTATCGAGAAAAAAGTCAAAACATATTCAGGGGACCTCAAAACGTGTATTTCCGTTGAAACCTCGAAGTCGATTTTTTTCATGAATACAATACTTTCCTCTATACTACGTATATGGAGAAAGTAAAAAGACCCACAATGAAGAATCAACGATACAGATCGAACAACTAAGAACAAATTAAGAACCACAAAGACGAACTAACAACAATAAAAACAATGATAAATTAAGAACGAACTGAAACTAACAGTGAAACATAAAGAAAATGCGAGAGACTGTTTAGCTACACAGTATCAAAAACTAAATACTAAATCCTCCACTTCTCCCGCTCATTCTCCTGTCATCACATAATAATATCAATGTAAATGATATTCATTACTTTTAGTATTACTATGCATCGATATTTTAAGATAATTTACTAACGAGGGAGCTGAAGGAAGTAGATGGATTGCTTGGTAGGGTGAGGTACAGTGGGGACTTCGAGGGCCAGTGACCGCTACGGTAGCTGTGTAGGCCTGCCAAGAACCTCGAAAACTCAAAGCTCCCGATACTGAAGATTCTTGGATTTCAATTTGTATACAGTATGTGAATTGTAAATACAATTTTTTTATGTTTATATGTTTAAACTTTTGTAACTTTGCCACCGGGTCAGGCGCCCAATTGCAATCTAAATATTTAAATAAATAACATTGATTGGCTTGATTTACTGAAGGAGTTGATAGTGTTTTTCCACCAAATATCAGAAGCATAGTTGAGCCGGTAGACATAGGTATCATAGCTACACTAATGAGCTTTTACATACTATGCCTTGTAAAGAATAAAATTCTAGGTGCTGATACAAACCAGGGCAAGCTAAAAAGGAATGCTCTACAATCCATGCAAGAAATATCACCTTCGTGGGATGGCGTAGGTGCCGAAATTGATAAAAATGGTTTCAGTAAGGTCTGCACGATATCTGACTTAGATAACCTGGCACAACCTGAAAAGAGTGAAGTCGAGGAGGGTGAAGAGGGTAGATAGTCTAAACATACTGTCGCTACATTTAAACTTCATATTTCGTGAGTTTTCTTCAACTGACGATGACGCCGATATTTGCGCTCATTCAGAGACTGCAGAGACACACTTCATGAATCTTCTGACATCATTTAAGATAAGGAATTACAAGGACATTAAGGTTTTTAATTGAGCGCATTGCAGATACAAGAGGAAAATAACAGACGACTGCAGAAAATGCACTCGCTCAAAATTGAGGCAACAAATAATCTGTGAGTTTTTAAAAACAGTCTCTGGATACTATTAGAATGGTTTATTTCTGTTCATTCTTGTAATTTTAGAGTACCACAAAGAATGTTTCATTCATAGCTTTGTTTGTTTTTTTGAGGAATAAATATTCAATATAAGGAGATAAACCTTTCCATATTGAATGTTAGCTATGTTTTACTTTCTGTTGTGTAATAAGATTTATTTAAATGTATACTGTTTTATTTCACCTTCATGAACTTAACATACGTGGTCCAGTTTAGAAGTACGTAAATTCATACACTTTTACATCATATAACATTAATGTGGACATTTTTAACATGTAGATCATTGAGATATGACATTTATTACCAATTTAGTGCTACGCTCATTTGAATATTATTCCAAATTCTGTATTTATGGTGTTTTTATTATTACAATAATTTATTTTAACGGTCATGTTACCCAAAATACATGATTTTTATGCATGTAACTCTTTAAAACATTGATTTTCTTGCATAATTTGTAAATCACGGACTTTGTTAACAAGAACACATGATTGTAATCTCCCTTATAACTCGTGTTAACAAGGGTTACTCTATATACTTATATGCATATATATTATAAATAGGATATATATATATATAACAGCTTAGGGAAAAGGCAAGGTAAAATGGATAAATGGATGTCAACAAGGTGTTGGGATGAGAAAACCCAGTGAGCACTCACCAATCATACGACTTCAGGTTGGCGAGGCCCCGGGGATGTCGAAGCGATACACGTAAAAGAACACTAAAACACAGAAACATCACAAACGTAGAAGCTTTCGGAATTGTTCCTTCATCAGCTACAGAGATCATCCCAACACCTTGTTGACATCCATTTATATATATATACATATACTGAAATTTGGCGGCATCATAGGTTATTAGTAGACCGCGGATTTTTAGGTTCTAAAAATTAAGTTTTAGGCGACTAAAATAGGCTCTTTAAGTACCTTAATTAGGCTTTATAAAACGTAAAATAGTCTCTAAAAACTACTTCCAAAAACTGTCCAGTAAAAAACAACATCATTTCTGTCAACTATCAACTTTAATTCACGAAAAAAGGCTGAAACATGCACGCACACAAAAATTGCCAGTCAATGAAACATTATTGATTTGTGTTTTCAAAGAACAAAAATATTTTACTACTATGCATTGAAACTTATTCTTATGGTTAATATCCCATGCGTTACCGAGAAAATACTATCTACATTACATATAGTAATACTGACTGAAAACACTATTCAAGCCTATATTTAAGTACTACGCAGAGTGTTTGACAAAGTGTTTCATTCGATATTCCCATAATGAATTTCTCACCTCTTTGTGTTTATTTCACAAATTTCCCGTAATTGGCCTCACAATAAATAACAAGCACCTTTTCTAAGTTTTCTACCACAAAACTATGGCGTTTGTCAGTTAATATCATTTTGTAAGCAGAAAAAGAACGTTCGACATCAACTGACGTGACGGGGGCGAACTTCAACTTGGGTACATGTTGAAATGGAATTTTGCACTCAACTTCACTGGATTTTCCTGCCAGTATATCTGCTGCTGTACATAGGCTCTGCAGTCCTGAGTTCTTTTGGAGCAACTTTTCTAGTTTTGCTTTTACTTTTTCCCCACTTTACCTGGAGCTTCCTTTATTTTTTGTTTCACTTCATTCAGCATAGCAGTTTTTTCGTAGATGGGTTTTCCTGAGCCCTCTAATTCGGCAATAATCTGCACAAGGGATGTATAGTGGGATCTAATATACGCCAAATCCTTGGGAATGGAGGATCATCTAGCAACATTTTTGCCGAAGTGACGCAGGCAGCATCCTCAGCTAGATTTGTCACAACTTCCTTGACATGAAGGATATGCACGCTGTAATATTCAGTTGCTTTCAGCCATGTGCCCCAGCGGGTGAGCACAGGCTCAGGTGGCAGAGGGACATCGGGCAGTTTTTCTCGAAAAGCCTGTATTCTTGTTGGTGCCTTGACGAAGACCTTCTTCACGGTGGAGATCAATTTGTTCACCTTGGGGAATTCCAGTCTTATTTGCTCTGCTACGCGGTTCAAACCATGGGCAAGGCATGTCACATGCACAAGGGAGGGATAGAACACCTTGAGCAACTGCATGGCAGCAACCATGTACGATGCAGCATCTGTGTATAGGAGCAGCACATTCTCTTCGTCTAGATTTTTGGGATATAGCACTTTTAGTCCGTTGTTCCTCGAAGTGTGCTATTGTTTCCTGGTTTGTTTTGGCAAGTTGCTTTGTGCAGATGAGGTAGGCTCTGAATGGCACATCTGGGTCCAATTTCCCAACAACTAAGTTGGCCATGTATCTGCCAAGAGCATCGGTGGTTTCATCGACCGATATCCAAATATGTGAATCTCCAATGTCCTCCCGTATCCTGCGCATTGCGTCATCGTACGTGGGTTGCACGTAATTCTTGCGTAGCGTTGACTCGGAAGGTACCGACTGATGGCAGTATCGTTCTAGGAGCTCCTTGAATGTTGGATTTTCCAGGGTTCTGAATGGAATGTTGGCTGCCACAATTGCGTGACACAAATCTGCATAAAACTGATTCTTCTTGCTGGATCCCTCAGAAGTTTTTGTTAAAAGCATTTGTTTCATCTTAGATTTGCGTTCAACATTTGCCTTATGTAGCACTCCTTGGATGTGCTGAGTTAGGTGGGATTTTTTAACACTTGAAACCTATAAAGAAAAATTATGAAGAAATAATTAACCTTAAAAATACGGAAATAATCTAATAAATAGGGAAATGGGACAAAAATATAAAATTTACTTTACAGTTACGAAGGTCCGAAGCTGGATTGCTGGACATTTTGAATAACCACTTCTATAGTTACCATAAAATGGCTCGTATAAACAAAAGATGTGGATGGTTTTTGCCTCAAAGATGACAAGCAATTCACGGCCAATAATTCGTTGCAAGCCAGCATTATAATGTACTTACCTCCTTGTTGCATTCTTGACAGAAGATAATTTTTCCATCCGTTGTGAAGTACGGGAACTCTTGTAACCACTGACGTATTAAATAAGCTTTCGAACTTGATACTTTAGGCATTGCACTTTCACAGTTTTCATGTTCACACTTCTCACCCTCACCCTCTGCAGTCTGGAGATGGACTGCGGGGTTATTCTCGTTTTCCCGTGTCGCACGATATGACAATGTAACAACGAGAAATAAACGCAACATCAGATTAAAGGCATTGTTACATTTTCGTATCACGTGACACTGGGAAACAGAATAACCCCGCCGAACGCGAGACAGGTCCGAGCTGCTGTTCGCCACTTGATCGTGACCGTGGTGTGAAGGACATTTCCAACCCATGACTGAACATTGTACAGTCAGTTTAAAAAATATGAATAATACCAAAATATGCTTTTATAGTCAATTATTTTAGAAAATTAGCCCTTTTTAGGCTTTTTTTGCATGAAAAAGACAAAAATAAGCACTAACGTCGAAATAGGCATTTTTAGACATTAATGTCAAAATAGGCATTTTTAGGCACTATAAACTATACGTTTTCAGGGTTAATTATTCATGAAACGTATATATACAATTGTATGTTGAGATAGCTACTCAGGAAAAAAATAGGTTTTTACCTAAAGATCCGCGGTCTAGTTATTTGGTATAACTAACCAGAAAAATCGAGGCATTTCTAACTCCAATTTTCCAGTTCGTTACTCCATAAGAAAACATGGAAATCTGTGCAGTTTCATAAATTTGTATTTTTAAATTAGTTATAATTCAGATAGAAACTCGGGAAGAAAACAATTCTATAGCTAAAAGAATGTGGTTTCTTATTTTTTAAGACTAAATTCAAATGGTGCCGAATTGATGAAGAAATATGTTTTTAATAAGGAAAAAGCAAATGCTAGACAATAATGAACTTCAGCTACCATAGCAACGAGGACAATGCTATTCAATGGGAATTGGCAATCCGTATTATAATAGCATCACTTTAATGCTTTTAATAGGGAAATTCTTATTGTCCCATTGACTTTAACTGAGGACGTATACATATGATGACATCATAATTTTAAAACGTGATATATATTATTAAATAAAAGAACTCCTTTCAATTATGAGGATTGATAATCTGTATATAATAATAACTTTAATTTAATGCTTCTAAAGAGAATCAATGGATTGTATTATAATGCAATTGATTTAAAACTACGGCGCAAACTTATGACGACGACAAAATCCAAAAACAGGAAATATTAGAGAAAAGTCTGCCATAAGTTAACATGGTGAAAAAGAATTCCAATGTGTAGACCAACCTGAAAGGAAAACGAAGTGAATTTTTGCACGATAATGGGATTTTGCTCACAACCAATTAGAAAAAGCAAAAATTTTAAGTTGTTAATTTTTAGGGGTTGTTTTTACCCCATTTGTACATTAAAGTTTATTAACGTTTACCACGGAAACTATAAGTCGTAGCTACGATATTTTAAAAGATTTTGTAGCAAATTCTATATAGAAAAATAAATAAAATCTTAAAACTTTTCAACAATGCGGCCACTAAAAGTTCGCAATTGTTTAAACAAAATTTCAGGAATTATTTATTTCCAAATGTGCTACAGATATGAAAATTTTCTTAAAGGTAGAATTTGTAAAATAATGAAACTAGATGCATAGAAAATTTTATATTTTACTTTGTTTGGCTGTTAAAAATTCTTAAAATTTAAACAAATAAGTAAATGTTCAGGTACAACTGTGCGAGCTACGGAGCTGAAATTTTAAAGTCATTTAGAGATTAGTGCAATTGCATAAACAAATATTTGAATATTTCCATGAAGTTGCTATTGCGGTCGTTAACGATATTTAAAATTTAAAAAATTAGATAAATATTATTACACTTCCAGATGTGCTATAACTTTATATATATATATATATATATATATATATATATATATATGAAAGAAAATGAATTTTGATCAATAAAAGAGGTGTAGCTATCGGTTTGCAAGTTGTTCAATATCCCCGCTTATAACGCGGGTTTTCGGGGTGGAGCTCTGACAAGCGTTATAAGACAACAGCGCTATAACCGATGACTACAATACTTCTCCAATTATTCTCTAATTTATTAATTCTCTAATCGACTAATTACCCAATCTAATTTTTTCACTATTGAGCAAGATAAACTTCTCTGTGCGCGCAATATTTTTGAACGACAAATATGGAAATAGGCGTGAAATGAAGTGAGCAGCAAAGAAGCTTTGTGGGACACACATTTAAGTCGTGAGCGGCCGCGAACGCACGCAGGTTAGAGGGAAAGTGACCGATCACACAAAGCGCTTAATACTCACGTATGTACAGTCAATCTAAATTAATTACAGGGGATAGTTCCGTCTGTAAAACTGGCTCAAAAATGTGAAGATTCACGATTACACAAAAACAGTAGCCAAAAAAGACAATTGGCACAGATAAGTTCTCATATCACGGATCTATTTATTCCATTGGCAGTGACAAACCTTACACAAGTATTCAACGCTCGATGCTAACTGGAATTACTAAAACACACATTTCGCAACCTTTCTTTCAATGGAACGGGGGGTGCCGGTGTTGTAGTGGTTAGGACGCTAGCTGCTTCTCGCCTGCTGCTTGAAAGGGCAGCGGGCACGGTTCCTGCGCAAGTAGGATTTTTCCATGTTCGACCGGCTCCGATTGTGTGGTTTGAAGAGACCGCGCAAATTCAGCTGTTCCGTCCTTCGGAAGGGACGTTAACCCTTAATTAGTCGCGTGGGGTCAATATGACCCCGAGCAATGTTTTTTTGTCAATATCTAAAGAAATGTATTGTCAATCTAACCCAAACTTGTTCTACCTTCGAAACTTACATTCTAGAAGAGAAATTTGCATTTTTGTTTATTTTTAAATTTGTTATTTTTGATATTTTTTATATTTATATATATAGTATAAATATTGTAAATATTGAGAAAATTAAACTATTTTAAAGTGCTATTTTGGTGTGTATCCATTTGTTATGTATATATGAGGTTAAAAATGTTGCTTTTATTTTGACATCTCTCTACCTGTTGCTTTTTTCTCTATTGGTCTAGAAGTGTTAAATGCAATACAGATTATTATTATCACATCAGAAATACAAATAATTTTCCTGATAAGCAGTATTTCATTGTTTTAACACTAGTTCTCTCATGATACATTTCTACTTCACTAATTTTCACTATAGGTTGGTTACCCCTCTTCCTCCCATCTCCTCCCCCCTCCCTCCTCCAATGTAACCTTTTCCCTCTTTTCGTAATTCTCCGGGTGTTTTCTTACTTTGGCCGCACACATTCAACTATTTTCTTCCCATAGTTTTCTACCCGCAATAAAAGTCACAAACACACGCACGTGGTCTCTCTAAAAGAAAGCGGTTTGCCTTTTATTACCGCTCACCCTTCTTTAGCACGAGTTTCTCCCTTATTTTTCGGAATAAGCATGAACACGAATGAGATCGGCAATCTTCAAAGTTTTTCGATCTCCTACCGGTTGCATGATGGTCACGGTTGGGAAGTTTTAGACCAAAATATAAAAATCCTATTTTCAATGGGGTTTCTATGGAGAAGTCCCAAGTACGTTCACACTTATAGGGAAGGACGCGGTTGGACCTCGGCACGATCCCCTTGGGTTGCTCAAGGAGGCAACTTTTGTCCCAAGCCCCATCGAGGGCAATCCTCGGTGACAGCAGAAGTGAGCTTGAATCTTTCTGCTAGTTGGGGGCAGCCATAAACTACTTCATGCTGTAGGTGGGGACAGGAAAGCGACCGTGCCGCGACCGATGTCTAACCCACAAGTGTGAGTGATCTCCGCAAAAATAGTCCTATCCCTAATAAAGCCCTCAACACGACCATCATGCGACAATGCAACAAAAGGTGGCGTAGATACATGCGATCAGCTCTGCGCTGCTTATAATGTTGGCAAAAGAATGAAAAGATGGCCGTTAGCTGTGTTTTTTTATTTGCTGGACGTTTCTGCCATAAATGCCTTTATTGTTTGTAAACAAAACGTTCAGAAGGAAATGACAAGGCGAAATTTCTTGAAATCATTATCGAAAGAATTAATAAAGGATCTACAGATTTTGAGGTCACAGAGTCAGTTTGTATCTAGGCATCTCCGAAAGCGCATATGCACTCAACAGGGACTTGCGGAGGAAGGTCCATCACCGGGATCGGGACTATCAAGAGAAAGATGCGAACATTGCCCAAGAAATAAGGACAATAAAGTGTCCATTAGATGTGGAAATTGTAGAGCTTTTACTTGCAAAGACCATATGATAATGAAGTGCATTGAATGTAGGGAGAGGGAAAGTGATTAGAAAATACAATAAAATTTTTTAATTTATTTTAATCAATGTTTATTGTAAAAATTATTAATAAATGATTGTATCATAATGAAAGATTGATTTTATTTCCAGTAAAATATAAATAAATTAATATATTATTGCTTATCTTTAGAAATTATTTTGGGGTCATATTGACCCCGCGCGACTAATTACGGAACTTTTTTTCACGCGACTAACTAAGGGTTAAGCCGTTGGCCTCCCTGGTGTTCTTCGTAACAGCAGGCAAATGCCGGCACAGGGTTTCTTTTCTCCCTCCCCGGTTATTCATTGCACTTACTCTGAGATACCCGTTTGTGCGTAAGAGAGGTGAATCAGCTGGGCACAGAAACAACAATGAAACGGGGAGGAAAAAAGACCCGCGGTATAGCTGACGGCGTTATAACCGGGGAGCGGTGTACTTATATTACTACACTAAACTAATCTGGGGATTGAAGGATAACTTCAAAACTCTTATTTCTGATATCAAGGAAATCCGACAGGATGCGATACCTGATGAGAGCAAAAAATTAGCAGAGTTTTGATATCACGACTGAGTTCACTAATAGTCTTAGGTTACCTAGCAAGCCTGATACAGAAGAGTACTATAAGAACGTCTACAACGTTAATAATTAACCCAGTTTCATTAAGTCTCACTAGAAGATTCGAATCACTATCAAATTTGCAAACTTCTCGGATTTCTTTGGGAATTTAACCACTCAAGTCCGAAGGGCGTTTATTATTTAAATCCTAGCCTAGATACCGAATTAGATTGTTTTGGCGATGCAGGTGTGAAAATTGAAAATAAATATAAAAACTAATATGTTTTCAACTTTTTATTAGATTTTTGTCATTTTTTAAGGGGTTATACAGAAAATTATATTTTAAAAATATAACTTTTACGCTAACTTGAAATAAGTAGACTATTTGCTGGAGAGAAGCGATTTGCACACCGATCCGTTACCTATCCAGCGGGTGCCCGCGCTTTCATATATCTAATAATCAATATCGTAAAACTATGGAAGTTATTGGCATGCAACCTTCTTCAACGATAAATCTAAACTATTCTAAATATTTCATTTGTTGCATCCATCCCTCTAAACCAATTTGGGAAAAAGTTTCCTCAGGTCAATTTTTTCATGTCTCGACTGAAAATTTAAGATAAATGTTACGATTGTTTTTTTAAGGCAGTTCATAATTTGTATTTGTTCTTGAGTTACTTTGTCGTAAGTCGAAATCATTACAGAAGTCACATAAAAACTCTTTTTATTTAATAGAAACCGAAATATGACGTAGTATATATATTCGGAATGAAGGAATCGCGTGGATACAAAACAATGTATTCACAAAGTTTCAACTCTTTATAAAAAAATATGAAATACAATTAAATTGATGAATGAAAATTACCATGGACATAACTTCCTATTTAAAATTATACCATGGTTTTTAAGATCGAATAGTTTCCAGCGCGGCAAAAAAATGACGCTTGACGTACTTACACGTCGGACTGCGGCATGTGAAATTTTCGCTCGACGTGATGACCCGTCGGACGGCGTTGAGGGGTTAAATTGATAGATGACGAGGATTTAAATGACACCGCTCTCAAATTGAAGTATCATAATGAAATATCAAAAGACATTCGCGACGAGAGGAAATTCCAAAAAAAATACACAGCGCTAATTTCAAATTGGGCTGTAAACCGAATGAGTTGCTGGGAGAAATATTGGAGTTTGGTTTTTCCGAATTATTTCCTAACATTGTTATTGATTTACTAATTTAAACGCTCCCCCTGAATTGTTGGCTGAAGGAGAACGCCCATTCAGCGTCTTATAACATATTTGAAACTTCTTCAGCTCCACAATGGGATAAAATCGTTTGAATGGGATTTCTATCATGAACATAAACTATGATATTGCGAACAATTTAGATTTTACGGTTATAATAAACGAGTTTTCAAATCTTAAGGCAAGGAAAACTTTTATTAAATAAAAACATTAATTTAGAATGATGTAATAGTTTTTCTACGATAATAGGCCCAAGCCAATCGAGTGGGCGCCTAAATATTTTAAAGTGCCCCGGGCCTCGGTGAAACTGTCGGAGACTTGTAATATAAACACTGCTTACTATGGTATTTTCTAGCAAATCAACCTCTTGGCCTTTTATCTAAATAGTGCTCACTCGAACATTGTTTCAAAAATCTCATTCCTGCATATTAGGCCATAATTTTCTCTTCTTAAGCTTTATTGCTACTTACGCATAGGTCATTGGGAATAAAATCATCGATTCTGGGCACCGAGAGATAATATTGAGGTTTTATTTTGTATATTTTCTGGAGTTTATATGGAATGAAACATGTAGTGTAAGAACTTCCCTCATACTCCTTCAGAGATCTGTCTGAGACGAACTTTTTTGTGCACGCGAGTTTAATTTATGCGTCGAGCCTTTTTGCGCATATTATTGCGATTGGTTGAAATTATTGAAGAATTGGCAGCTTTTCGCCTTATTAATCTTAAACTTTCATATTCGCACTTTTTCCGGATTTTTATGACTGCTTTTTTACCGAGCTAATTATAGCCCAAAGTAAGATTATTATTATTTCGTAAAAGGTTAAAAAAAATTCTGAAAACAAGACAACTGTGAACTGTTAAGGGAACTGATACTTATGTTTTTTACTTGTGCCTGGCGCAATTTTGGAAGTTCTTTTTAACATAAAAATACCTTATCCCAGATTACGGATTGGGAAAAGTAACTGGGGAAAGGACTTGTATTATTACACGGTCAAGTCATCGTTGCATTCTACACTCATAAATACAAGCTTACTAGCGTGAATATGTGTTATTAAGCGCCAATAGATTACAATAAATGCTGTGATAATTTCTTGGATATTTACTTTGGAGTTGTTGACAAATACTTTTCATCTTTATAAGCACCACGATCTCACTTTCCGAATTTGCGCACAGGCACAATGAAGGATGGTTACGCCACTAATCAACGATTTATGCCGCTGAATAGTCTGAAACCTCCACGGCTCTCCTTTTCTTTTTATCCTCAAGTGATAAATAAATTAATATACAAGTTTAGAGTGTTTTCGTAAAAATTCACCCGTGCCGATCCTTATGAAGATTTTTTGTGACATCGGTGAACCTTCAGATAAATCTATGTTCTTTATGATAGCTTTGCCGTTACATTGAAGAAATTTTATATTCAGCACGAAAATTTCAAACCCAAAATTATATATTTATGCCAATTTAGAAGAATAAATACAGTTTTCTTCTCGGTTCACCTGTTTCACAATTTTAATTGAAACTGCGGAAACCGATTTATATTAGGTATTCCTTCTAGTATATACACGTTTATTATACGTTCAAAATTATTTGTTGCTAACAGTATTATATATATATATATATATATGGATGTCAACAAGGTGTTGGGATGAGGAAACCCAGTGAGCACTCACCAATCAGACGACTTCAGGTTGGCGAGGCTCCGGGGATGTCGAAGCGACACATGTAAAATAACACAAAAACACAGAAACATCACAAACGTAAAGCTTTCGGAACTACTCCTTCTTCAGCTACAGAGAGAGAACTGATGGCGGTTATATATAAGATATATATATATATATATATATATATCTTTTATTGGATCTGACACCTGACTGACACAGCGTTATACATGCCTACATGTTCGTACTTATGTGTCACATGATGGATGAAAATTTTCAGTGATATTCGGTCCAGATATCGTGTTTATATACAAATAAAACTCTTTAAAGGGCAGGATGCCCTCCTTGTATGCAATATGTTTCCACATCACGAATGTGAGACAGCATAAACAGACATTTCGCCGATAAATCATTTCGTGAAAACGCTATATCGGATTACTCGCTTGAGAAAACGGAAGGGAAAAGTAAGGGTTGGGGAATGAGAATGGTGCGGTAGAAAGTGAGTGGGCGAGAGAGAGAGAGAAAGAGGAGGGGAAAGAGGAGGACGGGAACGATGGGCGGGGGATTGAGTGAATGGAGTGCTGCGAGAAAAGAGGGACAATAGATGTTGTATTAAGGGAGAGGGAGAGTAGAGAGTGAGGGAGGGGAGAAGAACGAAGGGCGGTAAAGTGGTGAGAGTGGTGTTGGGTGGGGGTATATAAATCGATTATTTGGGCTTAAGGTCTTGTTTTTGGCGTCCACGTCTGTTTTGTACGATCTACTGTTAGATAAGGGCGGTGGGAATGACATCACAATTACCATGCCAGCTCCAGTATTCAAGCCTTTAATCTCCTTTTATAAGGGATGCCTCTTCCAATACCTTCAGTCAGATTTTCCAAATAGATTAGTTTTAAATACGTATGCATGCGTTAAAATTTTGTTAATTGTCACTTGTAGTTGTTTGCACATATTTTGTTACCAATTTTGCGATTTATTTCAAAGTTTGATAGTGTTTAAAAGATCTAATATTACTGAAGTTTTCATATTCATGGGTTTCGCCTTAGATTGTTGTAATGATTTACTCGGATTTAACCATGGGTACAAATCACCTATCACTATAAATTTACTTAAAAACCATTAAATCGGGTAAAGAGAAAAAATATGCAAAATAAAATCTAAAAATTGGTCCAATATTATATTAAAATAGCAGTAAAATCCATGAAAACTTATAGTATATCTGATTATCCAAACATATTAAAACGACGAATATCGAAGTTACTTCTTTTCAGACGAAAGATTTTAGGTTGTGCAAGCTATTTTTGTTGTTAGCGATGTTGCTTCCCGGGGCGCCATAATCGAGGGGGCGATTTACAGAGAAGCAACGTAGTCATTGATTGCGGGTAGATAAATATTGTCTTGTAGAATGCGTCAATGAAAAGGCGGAAATCCTCTGATTTTAATTAGACAATCTCATAATTTGACTGAGTAACAAATAAAGTAATTTTTTTTGTGAATACGCTATGAATATTATCCATTAATTATTTGCTCTCGCGCGGGATATCAAAATGCCTCAGGCCGCTTTTAGTACCGTGATTTATAGGTATAAACTACACGGTTAACATTTAAAAAATATATATTCGCACTTTCTATGTTCGCGCCCTTTACTGCGAACGCATTCTCCTTGAATATGGAATAACTACTGTGCCAACTGTTTTTATGTGTTAATTTATATTTCTTATTTAGTTTTTAGTCATAATAATGTATAGATATTTAGCTATATATTTAATTTATTTTGAAATAGTTTATATAAGTCGTTACCGGACTTTTACAACGAGCATGACAACGATTACAGTGACGATAACGGACAACCGTTCCCTATGGCGGATTCGAACCCACGCTTATCACCCCTACAACAAGGCAGGAAAACAAAAATATTTTTACCAAATAATGTAATGTATATTTCGTAATTAATGTACATTAAAGTGACCAACCTTCCAAAATTTGTGGGGATATTCCCTTCTTTTCATTGCTCTTCTCGCTTTGTTTAATGTCCCAACTTTTTTCCCTTGTTTTGCGAAATCATAGCATAGATCCCAAATTGTCACTCAAACCGCCTCGAAACACCCTCACTGTTCATAACAAGCTATCTGGTAAATATGAGTAACGAAGTGAAATGAAAGAGAGATGATTTTGATGAGATGTCCCTCTTCTCTTCCCACAGATGGCACTCTAGATCTGCCACGCATATGCGTCCATGTTTCTTGACAGATATATAGCAAGAGATTGAAGCATATTCGTCTGCTTGAAATAACAGATCATAATCACAACCCTACCTCTGTTTACTGAACGATTCTAAAACCTCCCACCACTTATGATGCAATTTCTTGGCCAATGTTAAGAGGTTGGTTTGTATTTGGTGGGAACATTTCTAGTCGGTCAAAAGTAAACAAGTCGGGAAAAAACCTTTACGAAAGCAGTTTAATTTCAGTTTTCACGACACTTACACTTATTCACCTACGACGTTTTTTCGACACCCTCAATCATCAGGGCGTCAACAAGTATTAAGATAGTATAAAAATATCTTTTAAAATTTATTTTTTCGTAAATCCTGAAACATTTTCTCACATATCAAATTTAAATGTAAAGAGGTGTAGATTTTTGTAAATGTTGACACTATAGTTTATGTTTTGCAATTGTTGATGAAAACTATCCAATTGTCGAATATAATATATTAGATATAATTAGATATAATTTTTTGAGAATGAAATCCTGAGAAAACAATGTATCCGCACCTTATATTTTAGATTCACCCGTGAACGTAGATATTCCCGCGTTTAAGTCGAGGCTAAAAGATATGACTAAAATTACTCGTTTGATTTCCTCCGATTATATAATATAATGTATATATTATATCTAATATTTAATTAATATAATAAGATTTCTGTAAGGTAGAGAAGAACAAACGAAGTTCTCAGAAGTAGAATATTTTATTTACATATAATGGAGGATAAAGTGGTTCAAATTAGCATGTGATTTAACACAAATAGTTATTCTATCAAATGAATTTACGATTTTTACACGTTATATGCTTATATTTTATTTAAATATTGTTGGTGCATTAAAATTAATTAGGATAGGCTATGTGTGATGTAGTAACTAACTAATTTAAATATAATACATACAGTATATATGTAACTTCTGTTCTCGTTTATTATAAATTTCATTTGCAACCTTTTTAAATAAAGACATGAACCCTTGAAAAAAGGATTGAAATGAAATGCATACGCCACCGTAGTATATTCCCCCTTATAGCCGCGTAGTCCCTCATTATATATGAAAATGTCCCTCCTAAACTTTCTGAAAATTTGATTATCTTAACGTAGATGGTGTTTGCGGAAGGAGTGTGATTCGTAATCATTGATCATATCTGACATTACATAACTTGTATTAATTATGCATACAGGGACACACTCCTCATATAATTTACTTTTTCAATATCGTAGAACCATACGAATGGATTATAAGCCTCTATCAATTGTTAAAAGTTACCTTCAATATTAGCGATGCATGGCATGGCTTAAAATTACGTTTTGTCCCGCGTTGGCTCATCACGGAGATGGTCTGTGCCTTGACAGATGCCACTACCATCGTATCACCTCAGCTTTTGTAGAGCGAGTTCCAGCCTTCGACCAGAGAGGACTCTGGCAACGCGGAGAGATGCTATCCCGCCATACGAATGGAGAAGTATCCTCAATGCGTATGATTACGAAAGAAACTTTTGAAAATAAATTTCATGTACAAATGATTTTAATTCATAAATTCGACTATACAGAAATATTATTTTCGCTAAACATTTTCTAATTTAAGAAAAGCTGAACATTATTAACTATTGTATCAGCATTACATCCTGAAAATATATTTTATGTAATTGACTAAAAATATAATACAACATAAACTACTGAACGCATGGAGATATTAAAACTTTGCATTCACCTAAATTCATTTATACTGAGAGATTCGGTACGCATTTATTCCATAGGTAAAGACAGTGTTGGAGTTTTACTAGAAATGTATCGTGACTGTATGATACGGATGAGGAGAAGCCGAATGATATGTCATTTATTAAATACTTTTAGATGGAACTTTCCCTGAATGCTACATCGTCATGGCATCATTTCGTCTTTAGAAAAGAATATTTATTGTTATATAAGAAGCTTATTTCTAATTACCTTCCGTCGACGTAAAAGAAATCTGAAAATTAAATGATTCATGGATTAAACATATGTTTACGAAGACTGCATTAATATTTAGAAAATGAATTACATAAATATTTTAAGATAAGAAAATTTTCATTGAAATACGCGACTTATAACTTGAACTTTAAAGGCTACAGAAATATTTCGAAGCATTGTCTTTGTAGTGAAGATTATAGAGAAAACGTAAAATATCCCAAAATTTTTATTTTTATGAGATATCGTGCTGCAATATAATTTTTTGTATGGAATCACGGTATGTATATTTATCTATACGATACAAATAATGGCATCACCATTCTCCACTCATTCCCAAATATCATTGCTCTACTCCTCGCCAAGGGAAGCTAAAAATAATCGGATATCTAGAAAGATATTAGTATATCACTGCAGATCAATATATAGACATGGGAAGAAATATCTTCCTAGTTTTACAGAATATCCCATTTATACTGATTTGTTCCAAATGTAACCAGGGCCGGCCCGAGGTACCGACGACCCGATAACTACCCAGTGCGCTTTCTTGACTGCGTGCGATATTTTTATTTTTTCATTTTTCTTACTATAGTTTTATACAGTAGAGGACGTTAAATAGAGTTATTAGGGAAGAACAGATGAAATGGGCGGGTCATGATTTGAAAGGTAACGGTTTACTGAGAGGCGTCATAGAAGAAAATATGTTAGGAAAAGCAAAGATGTATGAAGAGGAAAGTTATATTAGATGCATTAAAGGAAGGAAATGGGTATGAGAACATGAGGAGGAAGGTTTTGGATGGCACAGATTTGGCGAAGTGTGCCTAAAATCTACCGAATGGTAGAATTACAGGGCACCTTTGAATACGAGTGAGGTACGTTCCACAAAACTACAGTAATACCCAGCTACGTCGCCCCACTATAAACTATTTCCCATATACGTCATAAATCAATTTAAGAACATGTTTCGTTAGAAGTTGCGTCGCCTCGCATATACTTCGTTTGTAAAGTGCTTAAAGCACAATTTCAGGATTTACAATTGCTGTAAATAAATTATTACTATAACAATAAAAACCCTCTATAAGTCTTTTAATTTAATGTTTATTATTATTTATATAAATTAGTTTAATTTCGTATTTCGCGTTTTTGCGATCCTATCTGGACCCGCTTACGACCTAATGACCAAATATGTGTGATCAATGTTACGCAGTAGTTTCAACTTCACTTACTAATGTTAGGTACAGAAATTTCATTCATTATTATTATTATTATTTATCTTCATTTTGAGAAAGTGCTCTTTTCCAGCGTTTTGTATAAAAATACGAATATCATAATTTCATAACTGTGATATATCTGCCAGGAACGTAACCTCTACATTTAACATTGTTCATGCGGGAAAATGTTTGACTATACGATGCTTCGTCATAACTTACAGTTTTCAGGAAGGAATCTCCGACGTACAGCGGGGTATTACTCTACAGTGGAAGCCAAAACCGCGATATTGAACTCTATATCTTTACCTGAATATTGGGGATAGGATCCTGGGTTTCGAGAAAATATAATTGGCAACCCAAAATAAACAATACATCATAATTGAAATAGATATTCAACATAATAAACAGTAATCTAATATATTTTAACCGCTGTGTCCCTGCTTGCCTGAGTGCGTCCCCGCCTGCCTGCCTGCGTCCGAAGCCTCGAGTGACGTCACCTCCCGGCATGAACGCAAATAAATCGAGAACGGTCAGTTCGATTTCAACGAATCTTTCGCCTGAATACGCGGCGCGAACTCTTGCAGATTTTAAGTGGGTAGTCGTCCCCTGAAAATGTATGGGTTCGATACCAGGAAAGTTTTCGTTTTTGCATTTGATTAACACATAATCGGCAGGAATACGATGTGGAGACCTTAGGTCTTTAACATTTGAAATTAATATGCGATCGAGACTTTCACTCGATATTTACACTATTTCACCTAGAAAGAAATGAAGAATCTTATTCTTAACTTCGATTCTTTTTTTTAATTCGCGTTTGCTTATATTTCAATTTTTGATTACATATTCTCCGTTTTTTCAACATTACAAAAAGGAGTTTCCTAATTTTGCTGGCATTGTTGATATCAGATTTGTGCATTGTTGGACTAGGGCTTTCAAGTGCACTAAGCTTACAATGAAACAAACGGTTCAAGGACAATAACCGATTGAATATTTATTTGAAAAATTTCGTTTAAATATAAAACAAATGAAACATGTAGCGGAGAAACTTGAAGTCAGGAACGATTTCAATGCATTGTAATAATGGACAACTTAACATTTCAAATATGGAGAAATTTCACGCGTGCATTGAAAATATCGTTTTGTTTTCAAATTTTATTAAGCAGTTAAAACAAATTATTATTTGATATTGTTTGTGATTAATTTATTTCTATAATTTAGCAAGATAATTTTACGAGTGACCGGTGCATTTATAATTACTATTTAATATTAAACAAACCACAGTACATACGATTTTCCGTACCATCAGAAATAGTGAACAAAAAAAATGTTGTGTATCGGTAAGTGTTAGTCTAATTCATGTAGATACTATGTGTTTATGGTTATGAAAATAATGTGATTATTTTGAGAAGGGTTCAACCATAAATACTCAGTGTAACATTTGTTTATCATAGGAACTATAGCATTGGGCCAATTCGTGCACGGTTCCCTAAATGATTGCAGGAATTACTGCAACGGAGCCTTAGTCTTTAAGAAATACTGTCACACTCGACTAATATGAACTATTTATGACTGATGTAATGCTATTTTAACAAACTTTCCGAGTAGGTAGAAAATTTAAATTTGGTAGGAATATTTGATTCTTATAGTGTAAGCCATTTACGAAATAATATTGCAAAAAAAGACCCAGGTTCGACTCCAGTAGAAAAGATCTCCTTCCCATAAGATAACACGTAAAAATCGAATTTTCGACTTACAGCCTTATACTCTTTTGCAAATTAATATTAGAAATAATTGACCTCAAATCTTCGAGACTAGACCGTTTTAAAGGAAAACTAATAGCATTTCTTATTCTTTTCGCCACATTTCGTCTACTATTAGAAATCGCTCAATTGCTGACAGTCTCATTGTTAAACCTTGAGATTTTATTGTCGTCTGAATCTTTATATTATACACGTAAGGAAAGCGTGCTTTGAATGCTTTAATAGGAGAGATAGGAAGAAAAAGGAGACAGGAGGAGAGCGAGTGAGAGGAAAGAGAGAGAAAGAGGAAGAGAGACAGATAAGGTGGGAGAAGGCGAGATATATAGGTAATGTTCCTTATTAGGGCGAGATTGAGATTAGTAAGTTTATTTTTCCAGAGGAGATATAGTGAGGAAGAGAGAGATAAAGGGAGAGAGAGGGGGGAGATAGGGAAGGGTTGAGAGGGAGAGAGGTAGATAGATAATTGTATTTATTAAGGCCAGATTGAGACTAGAAAATCTATTTTTTCAGACAAGGAGAGGGGGAGGGGGAGAATTGGAGAGAGTAAGAGAGAAAAGGAAGAAGAATGGGAAATGCCTTATATTTAATACTTATTCGATGCACATCCGTCATATTTGACGGGCAATTACGCTAATATCATATAAGAATAATGGGTGTAACTTTTCCAAAAAATAAATGCCACTCTAACTACTCTGTTACTAAATAACAGCAACACTGTAGGGAAGAGAGCCAAGGGGTGCATTCAAGAAACATACAGGTTACTTCTTGGAACTGGATCACTTGAATTAGATTTTCAAAAATAAAATTTTTGCGGACACGGTTGATCTGGCTCCGCCGTTCGATATCCGTTAGATCGAGGATCCACTGTAAATATATACAAACATATATATATATATATATATATATATAAATTCATTAACTCCGGTTTTGATTTAGATCTTTAATGATTTTTCATTCTGTTTACTAGATAAATAATGAAAGATGGGCATCCTGGAAAATTAATTTTCTTTTATTCGATGTCTGCTGATTAGGTATATTCCTGGGCTTCCTTAATAGTTAATTTCATTCTTCATTATTGTAGTATTTAATTATTCTTCAGAGTTGTTAATGAATTTTTACAGATTTGGACTGCCCAGTAAGAGAGAAATCTAATTTATTCTTCTGGACTGGTGTTCGAAATTTTTGTAGTCTTTGAGTTTTTTCCAATGTCGTATCAGTATTGGATATATTGCAATAAGGAATTCGCAAGCAGATCATAAAGATTTTTGGCAAAGTGAGAGAGAGAGTAGGTAAAGCTAGAGATAATAATTGAGATTTAGGAAAGAATTTGCTGAATAATATATTTGTGTACATATTAATTCTACGGAAAATTATCGAGCTCGACTTATGGCTGAAAAAATTCTAGAACAAGCCCTTAAGAATACTTGTCTCAGGTATATACATTAGCCACAATAAGGCTATAAAAAACCATAAGCGTATTTCGGCATTTTATAACCTTGTTGTTGCTTGTGAATATACCTAAGAAAAGCATTTTTTAAGTGCTTGTTTTTGAATTCGTGTTCTAGTAATGAAGAAATTACGATTTTATATATGATACAACAAAACTAACGAACGGGAATCGGCATTACATGAAGCAACGCACGTGGCTTAACTTTTCGTCATAATCCTCCATGTTATTCATTAGGGTTCTTTTGAAGTTAGCCGACGCTGTTGTTCATGCTCACTCAGTTTTTGTGTTTTTCTAAAAGTTAAAAAGAAAAGTCATGTCAAAAAAATTTGACACAAGGAATCATTTTTAGCGTCTGTATAATAATGACTGAAGACATTTTCATAATTTATTTAGAACCACCGGGAAAATTTTTATCCGCTTGTTGTTTATACACGATGCGATGGGAGCACTGTTGTTTTTCGAAGATCAGATAAGGTCGTATAAACATATTTCACTATGCACATCCTTAATCACATCCTTTGAATACTAATACAACGAGTTGAAACCCATTATATTTGTCGCTTTTTTACTTGTGTGTGTCCGCTTAGAATTTTTCCTCATCGTAAAATTATATCTCTTTACATCTGATTCAGTGTGGAAACGATTGTCACTTCCTGTTCTTATAAAAAACTCGATTTAAACATTTATTTACGATTTATTTTAATTTTGTAATTCGATATACTTGAGATTTTTCATGTTTATTTTATAACATCTATTTTTAAAATCATAATTTACATTTCGGCCGAAGTTTATGATTAATATGTATCTATATAAAATTAACGATTATTATTAATCTTTCTGTCTTTGTTATAAAACATATCATAACTTTGTATTTTAATATAATTTTATTGTTCTAAATTTATAAAGATATTTAAGATGGAAAATAATGCTACGCTCATCCGATTCCTTAAAATAGAATTACTAAGAGGCGGTGAAATGCCTTGAAAGTAAGCAAATCTCTGCCTTTTCCATGTCGAGATAGGCTCGAAGTGAAGATCCAAAGAATCGAGACTAAATCCATTCAAATGTACCTTTCATCAAAAGATTTTTTGCAAAGAACCGAAAAGCCTTTTATCTCATGACGAGGGCTCCCGAAACAAATAAAAACTACGATTGGTAGAAATGCGGAACCACAAATTCTGAGTGATCAAGAAGTGACGGTTGCGAGGATGGTCTACCCAGAGACCCTTAAATCCCTTAAACCTCTTTCCAGTGAAAAGCAAGGAGCTTACCATTCTGTAAATTAATAAATGTCCCTAAGGCTGTGCTTTCCAGGTTTCTCTGTATCGTTAGTGTTATATCATAAAGTTTCCTTTTATCAAGCAAATATCAAACTTTATCTCGAGGGGTATTATTTCACATAATATGGAAACAGATTAACTTCAACCAAACGGGATAAATTGCTCTGAAATATGAGTTAAATTATAAAGTGTTAGTACAATGATGCCGAAACAAATGCTGATTAAATTTTATTCTTTGAAAATTGATATTATATATCATTATTAAAAATATTTTTGTTTTAAAATCATTGGCTATATAAATGTTTTCTATGTATCTAATCTTATAATTCGAAAAAACTATAGTGAATAACTTAAGGGAGATAGGTAAGCTGGCTAAATTTCATTATAGGTTTTTAAAAAGACAAGCTATTGGTAATAGCGTTATTCCGCCAAATTTTTATTTGGTTTGAATTTTTACTTATAACATTATTGAAAATTTCTTCAATTTATTAAGTTTTTTTAAATTTTGGCATTAAGAAGAGGAGTGACTCTATGCCCCTGAAATGGAGTGCGTGTCCCCGCGCGCACGCACACACACACACACACGCACGCGCACACACACTCACATGCACAGACACACACAATCACACACACACGCCAAGTATATTAAATAAACAAAATAGATGTTGTGTCCTGCAATTACTAAACTCATTACGGGCTGCATGAAAACACTCACAGGTCAGGATGTAGCTCGCAGGTCGTTGTTTGGGAACCTCAGTCCTAGGATAATATACAATTATACCTCGCGATACGCTGTTTCGCGATACATTTTTTTCGGTTTTACGCTCATTACACTTTCTGGCTCTACCTCTCAATACGTTCGCTTGATTCGGACATCCTCTTACAAAACCCGGAGAACGAAGAGCCTCTCTGATTATTCAAGAGGTCCCAACGCGACCGATCAAAAACAACTTTGTTCAATTATATACGAACTACTTTAAAATTGTTTTTATATTCAGTTCATGTGCGTACAATATTGCACCGGAGAAGTTTCTTTTTATGTCCAAGGTACTGTTTCGGCGGACTATAGCCAGTTTTCAGTCCGAGCTCGTGGTGGTGACACATTGAATTTGTGCTCGAGTTTTACCCTTATAAGTTTGAAATGTCGCAAGCGAAGAAATTAAAGCAAATTATTTCTCTTGATTAATTAATTAGATTTTATATAATAAAGCGTTTTGAAAGTGGATAAGGGCGCGCTGCTATAGGTCGTGCTCTTTCTCCAGATTCGTCGACTGTGAGAACTATTAGTAGAAGTGCTGGAAAAATTAGAATGTGTGCTCAGTGGGCTCCATCATTAACATCACCTGTGCTGGGGAGGCATAATGGAAGTGAAACCCTGATAGAAATGTGGCGTTTACTCAACATATGGATCGAAAAACAAAATATTACACCCGGTTCGTATGTTTGGCGGAAGATGGCAGCATACTGTAATTTGAGTTTTATATTGTCGTGACGGCGCATAAAATTATGTAATTCCCTTCCGTAGGGCAAATAGTGTGTAAAGGTATTTTAAGCCGGCAATCTAAGGGTTTTCAAGTCTTTGTGTATGCATTGTATTTTATTTATACTTTGTATAAAATACGTACGTAATATATATATCGCGCGCGCTCTCTTTTCCCCTCCTACCTATGACATGGTTTTTAATGGGAGTTTTGCACTCGTTTAACACGATTTCGCGCAACAAGACCAAATTGGGGAACATATCTCTCGTGCTAACCCGTTATTTTAATCCATTTAGGATCGCATCAGTTTTTATAGCATTGCTCTTATGTAAAAATGTGTTTCGAAAGACGCTGACTCGCGATACGCTCTGGTTTTTTGGTAGGTAACCCGAGCGTATTGCGAAGTATACCTGTACAAACTACCTCAGATTGTAAATTTTTCAAAGCTCTTGGCTTCTATCAAACTACTTGTTTTCGTTTATGCCTTTTTATTAAGTAAAATCCCATTTTCAATATAACATATGTTCTTTGCATGTTATGCGATACTTAAATTCTATGAAAATACTAGGTTATTTATTCTTTCTAATTCACATAACAACACAATAGTCCATACTATGAAATTCTGCGAGCACAGAAAAACCAAAAACCTAGCAGTACCGGGAGGTTAAATCCATTAATGTATATAGTCCAGCTCAGATAAATTCTGTCGTTGCGATGAAATAATTCTATATTAACGAAATTGACATCGGTGAATTCATCTGGGCGAAAGGTTCTGGAAAGCACTGGTCAAAGTGTGGTCATTAGTGAGTAATAATCCATCCAGAATCCTCATCTCCGATCTTCAATGGCCTGGCAAATGCTCTGATTTACAGGAAAATGTGCTCTTCACCTCGAATTTACTGTTTTATGTTTTAATTCAGACAAATTCATTGATCATTTTGCTCTCACTTTAGGGCCCTGCATTGCTACGTTGAATTGTTATTACAATAATCTTATTTCTTCCGGATATATGTTAGTGGCTCTCACTCCTTGCTGACACTTATGAAATATTTTATATTAGGCCTCTGTCATTGTATGAAAATATTAGGTAGTGGAGAGACTGTGTGAAGGAAAGTTTGGAAATATAATCTCTTGAGAGATCTTGAGCAAAATGAGACAATTTTGCCAGTATTATGGCGTTACTATTATTACCCTGTAATTTACATGTTTCATATAAAGGTAATTGTAATTTAATATTTCATAGTTAAAGGTGTATTCATTAACTGATCAACAGTTCAAGTGTGCGTATCACAGTGTTTTCAATAATAAATTAACGTAGAAATTCAAAAATTTTAGTTTAGTCGCCTTTACGACGGAATGAAGTAAATTTGCTTTTCATTTATCTATAGATGTGACGTTATTTAATCAAAGTGACCGTTTACACCATTTATGATTTTAGTAAAATGGTACCAAACTGGTCAGGTTATTAGGTCAGGTCAGAGTCACTGAAGGACCGTTGTCGTAAGAGAGCGATTTTGCTGTTTTTCGAAAGCGATCTGTCTTGAAAAGTGACTGCTTCTTGCAGTATCTCTAAACTTCCGGAAATAGAACCTCTGAGTACTATTACTAACATCCTTTTTCCGACCGGTGGAATGGACTCTCGCCCCGCCTCCAGCGCCCCCGTCAGCGAACAACAACACGCTGACCTCGTCTTCACGGGATCCAAGGCTTGCATCAAACCAACCCTCAGGATAGGTTGACAGGAGAACTAAATGAACACAGCACTTTGGAGAAACCTTCGAGGTGGCGGTTCCAACTCAAATTCGTTAGGCTCCATTTCTCCAGAAGGAACAATTAGCTCACGCCTCTACCTCTGCTTCCGTTGAGGCAATGGAACACAGCACCAACTGCCAAAGAGAAGAGACCGCCAGCCTTGGTTGTTTAGAATGTCACCAAGCATCGCGAGTTTGTCGCACTGGGGAAGAAGATGTTGATCGACGAGAACCTCGCTCAAAGAACTCATTGAGGCTCCACCTTAAGGCTAAGCAGGACTATGTTAACATCCGGAACAGACTGCCGGCCGCAAAAGTCCAGATTTCCACCTTGGCCCCAAACAGCAAACGCACTAACAGCTTTCTCATTAGGGTGCTTCATGCAAAGGAAGATCTGAAATTGTAAGAAGGAACGACTGCCCCTGTTCGTCCTCACCATCCAACGGCATCCGGATTGGACGCCTGCCGAAATTTGAGGTATCCGGTACCTCAGTAACAGCAGAGTCTACATTCGGTAGTATTGGCATACCGAAATACAAATGTATTTTCGGTGTAACCGATACTACTGCAAAACTTCGCGTCCCTCTCCGCAAATCGCGGAACTATTACCTCCGCCGCCTCCTCAACAGGGTCCGTTGGAGAGCTGACAACCTTGGTGCACAGCATGGCCTCCATCACCTCCATGCATCAAAAGCAGCTAGTGATCATCACAGACGTCCTCAACCGTCCAACCCAGAACAACGTTCGCGGGTAAACGGCGTCCGTAATCTCTCGTACTCGCCATCTGGAATGCAGTTGGCGCTATCATCAGGAGGACTCAAGAGCAACTGTCATTCCTAAGGAAGTAGGGTGTGCAGGTAGCCCTAGTCGATATTCTGCAATTTCACCAGACGCTAGCTATTTCTTCTAGATATACTAGAGCTTAGGAAGTATGTTTAAAATACGATTCACTCCCGGAAGATCTCGTGTTTTAATGTGTTTCTACGTTTGTCACTTAGGCACCCCCAAGCAGCTCGCCAACTTGAAGACCTCTTATTGGTAAGTGCTCACTGGGCTCCTTAACTCAATAATTTGTTGCCATCCATTTACCCTATTTACGTTTCCTCTTCAATAAGCACACACACACACACACACACACACACATATATATTATGCATACAAAATATCTTGCGGTAATTGAGAAAAGTATACATTGCACAAACTAAACACAAATTATTAACACGCTTAAAAGAGAACCTAACACATTTTAATCATAATAGATTTAGCAGCTCAAGCGTAGCCACACACATAATAGAAACCATTCATCCCATTACTATCAACAACTTTACTCTGCTAAAACAAGTAAAAATGTATACAAATTAGACACATACGAAACATTGTACATACACAAACACCAGCAGACCGTTATAACGACCAAGGATCCCTTCCCCAGTCAAACCTTGGGTGACCAGACGTCCCGGAAATTCCGAGATTTACCCGAATTTGACTAACGTCCCGTTGTCCGGATAAAGTTTTTCGGGACATACATTTGTGCCGGATTTATTGTTTCTGCCTTACAAAATCTCCTCTACACAAATATTTCATAAATGTGTTTAATCTTAATCACAATGTATTGGAAAATACAAAAATTGCTTATTAAATCTCGTTACGATCGACGGTATTTATTTTTCGGCATTGAAATTGAAGAGCATGCAGCAGAGATGGAGAAATTGTGTAGTTCTTGGTTTGTGTTTTAGACACATAATGCACAAAAGAAAGAATGCTTCGAAAATAATTTTTGTATGATCTGATAAACAAAACAGCCTTGACGTTGAAACGATCAATACCATTATATTATGTGTGTTTAAGTTAAATATGAATTTTCAAGATTTTTCCGATGATTAAAAATAATAAATATTTGAATGAGACAGGATGGCGTAGTCTAAAAAATTGATAAAAAATTGTATAAATTTATATCAAATGAAATATGCTGCGATTTTAATATATTTTTACTTTTGTTTACGTGTATGCTCTATGCTATTTATATATTTAACTTTTTTATTTGTTCTTAAAGTAATTGTTATCTATAAATCGTGTTATATTGTTGAAAGATTTTTGCATATTGATCAAATTGAAATTATTTGTTAATACATTAAACAAATTTGTGCCCTGTATTTGTGAAGCTTATGTACTATTAATTTAACTACATATACCGTACTGTCCCGAATAAAACGCGATGTTTTTTTCCAAAAAATGAAATTTAAAAAGTAGCCCCTGCGTTATATTCGAGTACTAGTGATTTTAAAGCATCGTAAAATCGCCTTTAAAAAAATCACCGTACACTCCGCTTGTCTGTTTACGAGATACAAGATACTTGTTACATTGTAGACACATTAGGCGTACGTTACACTGTGCTTGAAAAGCATCCGAGGCGAGAAAAGATCGAGTTCAATCGGTGGCTGAACCCCTCGATAGTCATTAAATTGAAGTTATAAGTGCGTCGGCGTATACTTTGTGACTACCATAGAGTGTTTTAACCCATCCCTTATTTTAACAATGGGTGGCAAAATGGGTGTTGATCATGTGGAGAGAAAAGGTTCTTCCAAATCCCAGGTTAACAGAGGATTCCGACGAAGTTATCACATTAATTTTAAAATAGTAGTAGTTAATAGGTGTTGTTAAAATCCACCGGAAATGAGAAATCCAGGATAACTGTTATGCTTGCAGTCACGGCCGACGGGCAAAAACTGACTCCCTACGTAATTTTAAATCGTAAAAGGATGCCGAAGGACAAGTTACCGTCAGATGCAATCTTTCACGCGCGGGAGGAGTGGATGAACGAGGAACTTGTGTTTTATTGGCTGCAGGTTGTTTGGGGTCGCGTTATATTCGAGGTTTAGTTTCTTCTTGAAAAACTATCAAAAATCATAGGTTACATTCGAGGATATTTTATATTCGAGACAAAAGTAATTAAAAGGATACGAAAATTCAGGTTGCCCCGGATTTTTCTCGATTGTCCCGGATTTTCCTGTTCTGATCGTGTTAAGCCCCGGTTTTGCCTCCTATGAATCTGGTCACTCTAGTCTAACCATCGACCTACCTCCCCCACTTTCATACCATTGAATACAACCCACGATATTCTGCCCCTTCATTCACTATCATCTATTGATGATGAGAGTTTCGCTTTTGTAATGTACATTTAGAATTAGTATCCATTCCTCATTTTTAAAACTTTTAAATGTCTGTGCGATTGAGTCTGAGTGCTTGTGTGTGTGTGTGCTTGAATTTAATCTGTTTGGTCCTTGTCGTTGTCGTAAGTCGCATGAACTACCAAACGTTTTGCGATATCAAGTCCCTGGCACGAAAAACATTTTAAATAAACTTGATAATATATTTTGTTTACCTCTCAAACGTTTTTTTAGATTAAAACGGTTTAGTAGTTTCTTGCAATTTCTCAAAGAACCTCATCATAAGCTTATTCAAAAGTTGAAATGATACGGAAATTACTAGGTAGTTGTCAGATGAATTGGATCGTTTCTCCATGACCGAGAGCAAATGTTGGTCATCGATGGACATAGTTCAGATCCTTTGAATGCCACCTGCGGCGTTCTACAGGGAACTGTCCTGGACCCACTACTTTTTCTCATTTGTATCAGTGACACAAGCAAAATTTTAAGCAGTAGTTTTGGAATATTTGCGGACGATGCAGCAGTTTACAAAACAATTCGTAACGAAGAAGATGTGCTGATCTTACAGCGTGATTCACTTTCCATTTCGGCATAGTGTAAGGATTGGCAGTTGTAGTTAAACAGTGACAAATGTTCCATAGTTAATTTATTTCAAGAAAAACGGAAATCAGTTACAAATAATGAGTATTTTCTCAACACGGGCCTAAAAAACGCTGAAATTTAAGAAGTTTATCCTGGAAGGAGCATATTCGACGGATAGTAGAAACAGCTCTTCAAGGCAGGAAATTTTTCGCAGAATATTAGGGGTATTCAGTGAAAATTCACGTGAGGTATGTTATATTTTTCTGGTTAGACCGTTAATTGAGTATGCTTGTTGCGTACGGGACCCGTATGAGATAGGCTTTATTCATGAGTTAAACAAAATAGGTACAACAAAAGGAGTGCGTATCGTGAAACGTCGACATGGTAGGCAATTAGGTGCCAGAAGTCTAATAGATGAGCTTGGATGGGAATCTTTGGAGAAACTGCATAAAAATTCTGGACATATACTTTGGCGGGGATTTAGAAAAAAGAATTTAAAGATGATTATCAGGCGAAATTAAGAGTTGGACGAGGAGATCACACAGGAAAGATACGAGAAATTAATTGTAGGACGGATAGATAAAGGGAACCTTTTTTCCTAAAACAATTAGAGAACATAGCAGGAGAATAAAAAGATTGGTTGGTGATATTCTAGCCCTGATACACACCAATTTCTATGGCTATGAGGGTATAATTATTTATGCAATCTAGCAGTAGAGAGTGTGTGGGCGCTAAAAAGTTATAAGTATATTGGCTCATCACGTGCATCATACAGGAAGAAGAATGATGCATTTGATGAGCCAGTATATAACCTCACACCAAAGACAACGCGTGTATTAATTTTTACAGCGAAGAAGAATGTTACATGAAGGGCAAAAACCTACTCATGATCATGGAAAATGGGGCAGGCAATCCTAAAAACCTGCAGTTCCGCCTCTCGATTCCCTTGAAGAAAAATTGACTGGAAAAACCATGAGGAGCTCATTTGATAAATTTAGACATCCTGAAGGAAGTGTGGGATGTGATTTCAAATCTCTTACTGGTTTATAGTCTGGAGGTGTATAAAATCACTGGCTGACAAGGAGTTTGAATTACCTCCTGAACGGTCTTCATCAGGACTCAATCTCACTCTAAACATCACTCCCGTGTCACCACCACCATACATTTGAATATCGTCATCCTCTGTGTATTAAGCAGATTTTTGGATTTTTAAAAATCTACTTTTCACAAATAAAAATTTTGTACAGTTTTCAATTATTTTGACCAGGGTAATTGCCCATCAAATATGACGGGTATGTGTGAATCAAATATTAAGTTCAAATTGAAATAAAAATTCATGAAACCAACTCTTATAGGCGCTAAAAAGTAAGCAATAAATATAAAATTCACATAATTTATTGTTACAGGGAGTAAAAATAGTGTTGATCGAATTGAAATTTTATTACAAAGAAATGCATTATGCTCAAAAATTCTTATACGCACAAAATTATTTCTAATTTATGGAAAATTTAATTTTGTCTCTCTCTCCCTCTGTCTCTCTTCTTCTTTCTTTCATCCCCTCTATCTTCTTCTCTCTCTCATATTAAAGTATTCAAAGCACGCATTCCTTACGCATATAGTAAGCATATAAGGATTAAGAAGAAAATAGAATCTCGAGGTTTAATAATAACACGGTCGACAAGACAACATATCCTTAAAAAGCTTAAAATTTTCATTAAATATGATTAACGTAGAATTTGAGTGATTTTGTATCCTAGCTAAAATGTGACGATAAGAATGCAAACGTCATTTATTTTTCTGCGGGGAAGGCCAACGCACTAACCACTCCGCCACCCAACATCCCTGTTTTTCCCATTGGCATTTAATATAACATTCGTGCAAATACTGTAGGCCTACTATAAAAATGTTGTCCAATTAGTTAACAAAATATCAACAAAATTCACCGATTTTCCCGATTATGTCCTAGTTTTTCTCCTGGAAATAACCTGTGACCCGGTTTTGCTTATATAGAATCTGGTCGTCCTATTTCTAACCCCTTCCCCCGCTAATCAAACTCGGCGCTGATATTTACTCAATCAATCTCGCGGAATCTCCATCCCGGCGTTTATTTCCACGAATCCGTGATAGTCGTCACCAGAGATGACGAACGTTTTCCGTAACTTAAAAAATCCGCACTTCATCGAATTAAGCCATTGCACCTGCCGAACAATTGAATATTACACTCGCTTCCGTTTGTTTACGGATCATCTGCTCGGCTCCATTAATTCAAATCGTTGATTTTCCTCGGCCGCTCTCCATCCGCGCTCTTCTTGTCCCTTCGCGCCGCCATGAATCTTTCTTAAATCGGCTGCTGTCGCTGCTTTCCGCGAAGCACAACAAATGGGCCACGGGAGAGGTGGGGAGGGCGGATAGGGTTGGAGGAGACGGGGGTGGGAGCATCGACAGGGAGGGGACCGGCATCGCAGGGTGGGAGAAGGGATTGTAGAGGATTGGAGGTGAGCAGCATGTTAAGCGGGCTAGCGGGGGCGCCCCTTTGTTCGGTCGCGTTAAAAGTTTATTTTGTGTTTATTAAGGAGTTCAAGATTTTAGTGCGCAGCTAGAGATTGTCCGTTCAATACGAGTTCCTAAATGTAAACCAGAATTACCCAAAAACGACGGCTACCTTGATTCTTGTAAAAAAGGGACACTTTATAAATGCAAAATAATCGAGTTAATCGTTGAAAAGCGTTATAGTTATCTTACGAGAATCTTGACCTAATGTAACTCTTGTTATCTCTAATAACGATGTAGGTTTCGAGAGGGGATGGTAAAGACAGTCTCTTCCGCCGGGCTACAAATGTTTACATCGAACATATTTTCCTATTAATTTAAAGCAGGCACTCCATGTGTCGCAGTTGGAAGATTTTTATTCCCTCTTCGCTTAAAGTTAGCGAAGCCTCATCCGCCCTCCTCCGGAGATTGTTATTTAACTTCGCCCCCCTAATGTGTAACTCGTATGATGTGGGATGTGTCCATAAGCGCACAGACTTGAATTTTACTAAATAAATGCAAATTATACGCAGAATAAAATAAGGCTTAAGATATTCTTAGCAGTTCTTCCTTTCTCTTTCAAAATTTTCATGCTCTTAACCTGATTTGTGCCGTTGTGAAAATTCGCTTGTGGTCCGCGGCGTCGAGCTCAAACCGGCAGTATTTCCGTCCAAACAGTTTATGAGGATCGTAGCTAAGGAGCTTTAGTCGTCTAATCCGGGATTCGCAATACGCTCCCCCATTACGGCCATAGGCCCCACCCCCTATTCTTACAGCCCCTATCCGCGATGCCGAACCCCCTCCTTCCCTCAAAAATGTACCCTGCTCCGCGCCCCCGCGGGCTCCCTTCGGCTCCCGGCCCCACATGCGGTGGTAGCCGGCTCTCCGCTGCGGTGAGCCAGCGTGAGGACTCCCCCGCAAACGGCCCTCCGGCTTAAGGCCCCCGGCGGCCGATCCGGACATCTTCGTCGGTCCCTTCGGGCGATGACGTCTTCCCCTCTCTCCCACATATCTTCCTCCGACCCTCTGTAGTTACCTTTCTTTTTTCCCTCACACTCTCGCTCTCTCTTCACTCCTATCCCCACTCCCATTTTCGCTCCACTTCTCCTTCCTCGACTCTTCTTTCACTGTAACTCTCCTCATGCAGGTAAATCTGCGGCTTTTTCTAACATTTCTCACCTTCAGAAAACAAGAAAAAAGGAGTTCTATGGATTTTACATAAATGAGAGTGTTTATATTTCGGTTTCCTAGAGGGAGTAAGAACAAAGTCGGCCTTAAATTATATTACTATGTGGTAAATGGGATAAAGACCAATGCACTCAGAGATACATATGTCATACCCTCTTCTCCGTGTTATTCATGGTATCCGGAATTCCTTTTCTCTATCCTCGATTTTTCATATTCCTTTGTCAATTGCCTCCTTCATATCTCTCGTCCACACTTGCCTTGTTTTTCACCGATCTTCCTCCACATTCTACCTTCCATTCTTCTAACCCTTCACCCTAACCTCCTTTCGTCTGTACTCTACCCGCTTCCCCCTTTAAGTCGTCTACTTGTCCCGTTTGCCTCCCTCCGTCGCCCTTCCTTTCTCCCTCTCCCCATCATCGTCTCCCACCCGCTTCGCTTTCGCAACATCCTATTCCTCTCCCTATCTCTTCTTTCCTTTTCTACGGACGCCATTACATTTTTCACGTAACCCTCTTCCATTCCCTCATTCATCATATCCTTCTTTCCCTCTCCATCCTTCGCTCCTATCTCTCTCTTCCGACCCTTTTCTTCCACACTTTCTCCTCTCTCATTCCCCCTCCTATTTGCGCTTCCCCACACTAACCCTGCCCAACAAAAGTCTAAGCCCCGATGATGGTTTTTAAGAAGCGAAGCCTTGGTTGTTGGGAACTTTTAAAAATAAAATGGAAAATTACCAGTTTGTATTTTTACTATTCAAGACAAATCCCGCAAGGTATTCTCATGAAACATTTATTTAAACGAGTGTTCTAGGTCTACAGTGCATCAAAACTATACTCGGCTATTTGTTCACCGACATCCGTCACTGAATGCACCTGAGGGCGCTATATTTCGGTTAGTGCAGGATTTTTCTCGGTTTTCATACAGCAAATATTGTGGTTTTCTCACCAGAAAATTATGGAGCTCGTCTCATGGCTGAAAATTTCAAGAAAAAACCCTTAAAAATTAAAAAAAATTGAAAAAGTTTTTACTTCTGGTATTTCCAATAGTCACAATGATATTAAAAACCAGATGCGCATTTCTCCGAAAATTGTATATAAATGTACTTTCTATGAATTACCACTGAAGGTAGCTGCATTTTAGCCAAAATGCGCATGTTGTTTTTCATAACGTTGTCGTGGCTATTAAGGGTTTCCAAAGATAAGTACGTTTTCAAGGTTTTTTATTTAAAATGCTTATTCAATATTTGTGGTTTATCATGTTTGCCTGGTAGATTGCAATGTGATTATATTGTTAAATCACAAAACCTCAGTAACTTCTAGCAGTTTTGTTTTGTACTTAATTTATTGTTTTGAGGTTACGGATATGGTCGCTCATATGCAGGACCAGTCCAGGACGGTTTCTAGGTCGCTCCTCGTTACCATTATAAACAAGTTGATACATTTTGTCAAGCTGTCGGTCTCACTCACTTCAACCTCCATGTCTTTTCATTAGTCTTTAAAGCAATGATAACAATATTAAAATCTTTCCGGAAAAATTTTCTGAAAAAAGAGAGAATTGGAATGAATTTTAATATTGGCTGTCAATATACCTCCCTCCGGCCGCTACCGCAAACATGTTAGCGGTTGGAATAAAAACGAGCATTTGTGTAGTTTTACTTCAACGCTTTAAACCTCTTTTTTATTTTCTTGAACGAATGACCAGCACCAAGAGTAAGTAGTCCGTAAGGAGACAGATACGTTTTTCACTACATAATATACACCTTACATTTTTTTCTTTTCTATAATTTAAAGTTCCTTGCCTAGAATACGTTAATGTAGCTGGAAAAATATTACGTTGCACCTGACATTTTCAACGTAATATCTGGTCCGCCGCAGATAAAGGTTGGCCACCGCTGACTTAGACCGAGGAGAAATCCCTGCAAAACGATTTTGAAACTATATTCGAGCAGTTAGTAATCTATCCAAAGAAAGCCTTCATTATAAATATCTGGGTTAGCAGGAACCAGCCGATAGATTTCACAAACAAAATCGACGGATAAGTAATATCTGCGACCAACTCATTCAAATATCTAGCGCAGGAGTCCACAACCTGTGGCACGCGAGCTGATTTTGAATGGAACGCGATATAAGATATGATAAATAAAATTATTTATAATCAATACATTTATATGAAATACGTTGTAAAATCAAAATGTTTTCGTAAATTTAGTGACATTATATTATAGTGTATTTTATATTAAGAGTAAATATTCACCTCCTCTAATACCTGCACATTCAAATTCTGTAACACTGTACTCATATAGATCAGGTGTCAGCTGTCTGACGTCTTTACTCGCCGTCTCCGTGAACTACGAACACAAAGAAAATTCTGATCAATAGGTAAACATACGTGTCGTTGACAATATAACCATTTTTGAAGGAGCAACTAGTGAGTGATAATGGGTGACGTTGTCACGCTGCGGAGTACACTAAACATTTTTGCTGAGTAAATAAGGTGCTCTTTTTACAACACGTCGCATCTTCAGAAAAAAGCAAGATATTTATTCTTTTCAACTTTCTTGGGCAGATACGTTGGGTTTAATTTAGAAAATGATCGTGATGTTTGTGTTTTCTGTGGTGAAAGTGTAGTGTGCAGTATATCAACCCACATTTTCAAAAGAAGCATGAAAATTCCTCGGACGAAGCGGAAAAGATTGAAATCATTAAGAAAGCTGTAGTGCAATTTGAGAAGCGTGGAGTTGTTTTAACGCTTGAATAAGAGTAAAAATAAAGTCACAGAAGGGAGTTGTAGAATTTCCCATGGAATTTCAAAATTCGGAAAGAAATTTGCAGTTGGAGAAAATATAAAGCTTGCTTTTCTAAGCTGTTCAGAGGTATTATTTTATGATTTACCTAATTGAGACGCAATATAGAGTAGAACAAAAGATGTAACTGCCTTTGCAAAGGCTGTTGAAATTTCTGAAAATAATAACGAACAGCTAACAACTACATTAAACGAAGCAGCAGTGTTGAAGAGAGCTTGGATATAAATGACGTCCCACGTTTATCAATAATTGCGAGATATTGTTGTTCCGATGAAATTCGAGGTAAACCTCATTGAATAAAACCGCTACATGTCCCAACTAAGGGGAAAGATGTTGGGAGAGCTTTTATGACACATTTTAGAGAACGAGGAGCCGACCTTGAAATTTTTTTGCATGGAAATAAATGGTACTCCTGTTATTGTTAGTAAACGAAAGGGGATTATAAAGCTACCTAAAGATGAAATCGGTCAACGATAGTCAAACTTCACTGCATTATCAATCAAGAGAACCCCTGGGCTAAAATTTATAATTAAAAGATAAATAATGAGATAAAATTAGTTTCGCGAATTAGGGACATTCTTCTTACTCGATTAACTTTGACTCACAGGCATTTTTGAGTATTGTTAGAAGAAACGGACAATGTTTACAACGATAATTTACAGCAACGTTCATTGGATAAGCAGTGGGAAGGTTTTAGTGCGGTTCTTGAATTGTTTACAACCATTCAAGTACATTTTGATTGGTAAAGGTAAAATTATTCCTAACTGAATGATGATAATTGATTGTCGAAGCGAACGTTTCAACTGGCATCATCGCTCACCTGAACGATCTCAATCTCCATCCCCAAGGTACTGGGAAAACGGCGATGGACTTCTATGAAACCGGAAAGCATCTATTCTAATATTAGCAATTTTCTCGCAGCATATTCGTACGTCGACTGTCCGTTACAGCATCTTAAAGAACCAAGGACACGTTGTGCGGTCAGTGTTGATGATATTGTAATAGGCATGCAAGAGTTGAAATTCGATTTTATTAGCAGATATCAAAACTTCGAAAGATTTTGGCCAATAATGTATTTCCTAATGAATGCTGACCATTTCAAAGAGAGCGATTTGTTTGTATTTCCGGTTATTCAGCCTCTTGGATATTATGTCACTGGATGGGTGACAATGATTTTGAAATACAGTTAATAGATTTACTGATTCGGATTTGTGGACATCAAAGTTTAGAGATCTACAAATTGCTCTTGAAGGTACCAAGGGAGATCATGGTCCTCCATACCGACCTGCCCGAAAAATTTAACTCCTTATAATAAGTAAAGTTATCAATGCTTTCCGAATTTGGATCCACGTACCTGTGTGAGTAGGAAGTTTTGCTCATTAAGGTAGTCTTATACACCTCTCGTTGCCGATTTACATCTGATCTCTCAGAAGTCTGTGTGCAGCTTAAAGTTTCCAATTACGTGTCCGAAATCGGAACTCAGCAAGGATATGCAAGGACAAGGATCTCACTTAACTGGTTTGCTTACCTTTTATGTTATTTCAAATTGAAGTTCTTTAAATCATTGAAAACAATTATTTGCTTAAGAATATACTAATCCTTCTATATCTACATTATACCCTGCAAGTCACCTTTTTGGTGGATGGCACGGGGTGCAGTGCACCAAGGGTCCATAGTTTTCCTACGTTATCTTTATCTATTATGGTCTCTTATCGTCCTAGGGAAAAAAGATCCTCTGTATCGCTCCGTTCTACAGTCGATCTCGCGAATCTTATCCTCACTGTCCTGCCTTCCGAGATACGTCGGGCTTCTGATAAGTCCTACTACCTCATTCGCTAGTCCCTCCGACATTAATTTTTCCAGTAGTTTAATTCTAGCCTGCAGCATAGGTTCCTCTAACGATGTCCATTTCAGATTTTCTATTAATGATGTTACGCTTTGTTTACTATCGTAATTCCTCTTTACAAATCTAGCTGCCCTGCGCTGAACCTTTTCTATCTCGTTAGTGAGTCCCTTTTCGTAAGGATCCCACACAGCTAAAGCATATTCGACCTGCGGTCGAACCAAGGATAAATAACATAATTCTTTCACTTTTTCGGAGCTATTTCGAACTATTCTCCCTATAAAGGCCAGCTTTTTGTTAGCGGCACCTATCAGTCGGCGAATGTAGGTGTCCCACGAGAGATCACGATGGATCGTGACTCCGAGGTATTTAATCGAGTCTGAAACTGGAATCTCTACTCCGTCCAACGAATAATTATTATTCAACGAGATACTCTTGGTTCCCCAGAAGTTGATGACGCAGCTTTCCTTTTGGTTTATCTCTAACTGCCATTCCTTACACCATGCAGAAATAGCTTCTAGGTCATTTTGGAGATACTGGTGGTCTTCCGGATTGCTTATTTCTCTATAGATGACGGTGTCGTCCGCGAAAAGCCTAATTTTACTTCTGACTACTGAGCTGATATCGTTTATATAAATTAGAAATAATAACGGACCAATTACACTACCCTGTGGAACGCCAGAGACAACCTCCACTAAGTTCGAAGATTTCCCATCTATAACAACCATCTGCTTCCTATGATTTAAAAATTCACGGATCCAACTAAAGATTTTAGAATTAACGCCTAAGGTTTCTAATTTCGTTATTAACTTCCTGTGAGGTACCTTATCAAAGGCTTTCCTAAAATCTAAGAAGATGGCATCGACCTGCGTATTCTTTTCTCCGCTTCTCAGTAAACAATTAACAAAAAGACCGAGCTGAGTATCACATGACCTACCTTTCCTGAAGCCGTGTTGACAATCATCTAACAATAAATTACTATCAAGAAATCGCATTATGTTGCTAACGAGTATATGCTCGAGAATCTTACACGATATCGAAGTTAAAGAAATCGGCCTGTAACTTTCTGGGTTCTCCTTGTCGCCGCCCTTATGAACTGGGGTAACGTGCGCTAACCTCCAGTCGCTAGGGACCTCTGCGCGAGAAATGGATTTCTCGAAGATTATCAGAAGAAAAGGCGCTATTTCTTCAGCTAATTCTTTTAAAACGCGAGCAGGAATTCCTTAGGGGCCAGTGGCTTTGTTATGTCTGATGGAACTTAATTGCTTTGCTATTCCCACCTCAGAAAATACTATATCGTCCATCAGCCCCCCCCCCCCTTATTGCGGGTGCATAATGTACGTAATGCTCGCTGACGGCTGTGAATGCTTTTACAAAATGACCGTTTAACAGGTTGGCTTTCTCTACGCTATCATGAATAACGTCACCCGAGTCATTACGCAGGGAAGGTATTGTAGGGCCTCTACCTTGGACCTCTCTCGCATAGGACCAAAACGCTTTAGGGTCCTCCTTCAAATAATTATTTAATACCTTATTCCGGAAGTTAGTAAAAGCCTCGCGCATAGTAGTTCTCGCTTTAGCGCGGGATTCCTCATACGTATTAACTTTAGTTGCTCTATATCCATCGGATAATGTAGACGGCATATTTTTTATTTTCGCGTGGCTTATTCTCTGACGCTTAAGCGCACTCCTAACTTGCTTATTGTACCAACGTGGCTCTTTATTGTCAACCTTCAATTTAATTGGAATGTACTTATCGATACTCTCTAGCATTATATCCTTGAATAGTTTCCATGACGACTCAGCACCTGATCGTTCGGTCATATCACGGAAGCCAGGTAGTATTTCTCGTAGGCGCGACCTGAAGCTTGAAAAGTTTGCCCTAGCAAATATATAAAACTTTCTTTGAGGCTTAGGGTGCCTATCGATTTTCAACTTACACTCTGCATATACGGCCTGATGATCACTTATCCCATCTTCAATGGTGACTTTGTTTATTCTTTCTGGGACGTTAGTTGCTAATAAATCTAATATGTTTCCCAATCGCGTTGGCTTTCTGACTAATTGAAGGAGAGAGTGCTCGCAGAATGTTTCGATTAATGCCTCACAGGAGTCGCGTTCTTTACCTCTAGATTCGAAACAGATTTTCCCAATCAATTGAGTGTAAGTTAAAGTCACCATCGACTATAACGATACCATCTTGATTTATCAGTCTAAGCTTTGATAATTGTTTCTCGAGACTTAAAATACAATCTACACCAGCGTTAGGTGTCCTGTAAAACGAGCATATGAACATCTTTTTGGAGCTATCTTTACCTATGCGGCACCAAACACTCTCGATATCTCGTCACTCATCGGAATCTCACTGCTACCGAACTTATCGCTAACCGCTATGAAACCCCTCCCCCGCCCGATCTATTTGCGCGATCTTTTCTATAGACACGATAGTCTCTAGGAAATATCTCCTTACTCTGAATCTCATCCGTTAACCAACTTTCTGTGTCTATCACGACGTCGGCATGCAGACTGCGAATAAGATGCTCGAACTCAGCAATTTTCCTACGGATGCTGCAACAGTTCAGTACGACGACTTTTAATCCCTCACTATCACTTCGCATACTAATCTCACCCTTGACTTTCTCTTCCACTCTAAATCTACATGCGCTCCCACCGCAATCACTCCCACGACTGTATGGCGTCGCATCAAAATTGGAATTGCGACCCGTCGCGCCCTTTACGGAACATTCTTTCAATGACCTATCGCTAAATTGGTGCTGCATATTACGCTCGGTGTATATTCTATCATTAGATAATCTTTCGGGATTCTTATTTTCTACAAGTGCGTCGATTATCCCCTGACCCAAAACTGACCTACACCCTGCCCTAATCTCTAGCCTAAAAAATCCCTACTGTGCTCGAGAATCCTACTCGCTACTCTCTGAGCCGATTCGGGCGTGTAGTGAACACCAGAGTGATCCAGTGGTGCCCTGCACGATTCGATATTCCTTGTCAATATCCTTGTCAATAATAATAATAGGAATCTTTCATGCTTGGAAATTTTGAATATAAAAAATGAGAGACGAGAGACAAGACAAGACGTGAATTTGGAACGCAACTTGTATAACGTTGCAGACCACTCTCGGAGGGTACGAATATAGTACATCGAGTAACAGGTGTCGCCAGAATAATATCTTGCCAGAGAATAATGGTGCCAAATAGTACCGAAAAATTTAGATAACCTGTTTTCTATTTTTGTCACTGGTCAATTTAGCTTCTAGTAAATGGGATTCTCGCAAGAAAGGTCACCCCTCGAGTTAGAAAAAGCTTAGTGCAGAGCAGTAAGATTTCTGAAAGGAACTTGTGACCCGATTCATCGCTTTGCTTTGTTTTTCAATGAAGGCAGAAGATGAATTCTAGGTAGAAAGTTCTTGATAAATATAGATCATAAATATTTGCTACGGAAGTAATAACAATAATTGAATCATGGTCTGAAAAGTGAGATTTTTTAGGAGAGATGGTGAGCTGCACTCACTTCAAACACCATTGTGGTTATTTACAGGGAATTATGTACAAACATTTCCTAATGTATTTCAACAATTGGCGCGGCGTCGCTTTCGCGGCAGGTTGCATTTTAACTTCCTATCTTCGTGAATGTCATGTCAGTCGATGAATATGTATTCCTGTCCTTACGTAACCTCAGCCTTCAGGGTTTATAATTTCATAAAATACGTAATATTGCGTATCGATCGGAGTTAACAAAGAGTATTCCGCGTCTTACGTGACCGTTTGAACGTACTATTATAATTCGCCATTGATATTTAACAGTAATACTTGCTTCGTGATGATAGCGTAAGCAGGCACATGGAAATGTTTTTTTATCAAAGTGAGGGGTTGTGGGAGGGGGGCTGAAGCAAAGTCTGTTCGTAATTAGTTATAATAGTAGAAGTACGAGTGGATTTACGAATTTCGAATCGACGATTTCATCGGTTTTATCAAATTCCCCGGTTCAATAGTATTTGTTACATAACGGAAATAGCGAAAGTAACAAGGCACAACTTTCAAAAACAGTCGAGATATATGCGTTTAAATAAGTATAGAAAACACTTTTGCAGAGTTTCTTATTCCATGGCTTGATACTTGATAGCATTCACCGTATATTCCACGTTAAGCACCGACGTAAGAAGTCGGTTTGGCTGACGGAATGCACGAGATTGTAATGCGGTGCATCTTTTTTATAATTCACTGAGTTAAATTGTTGTTGCAGCCATCATCATTTCGTTTCCCTTCGTTATTAAGTGAACCTCATTTTCACAGACGAGTAGTAAGTAATTGCAAGATAAATCAATCTGCGAACTATATGTGACAGCTCGGTTAAACATGCAGATTTCTGACTGACTTCACAAAAGTTTTTGGGGGTGCCACTAGATATTTTAATTTTTTCGTGCGCACGCAACATTTGGAAAATGACGGGATATGGATTATCTACGACGAATAAACGGATGTAAACACGCCTATTTTATTTACATATACACAACGTTTGTAAGTGAAAAGAAATGGGTAATTTACGACCAAGTTATTACATGAACATAAGTTAACATATGTTAATCACGATAAAAAGATCTCCGAAAAGGATTTGGATTCGACTTCAGGATATAAATTCTGTTTCCTGTAAGATAACACGTAAAAACCGATTGTTCAGCGTGCAGGCTTTCGTTCTTTTGCAGATTAAAATTAGAAGAAACTTACCATAGATCTTCGGACGAGAGCTGCTTTAAAGAGGAATGGTTTAAGTAGGTTTTTACCACTACATCCTACAGACATACTAAACTGCAGTCAGTTTGAAAAACCCTGTATAAAGTGATAATATTCTCTATATTAAGCGTTTGTCAACCTGAAAGAACCCGTGTTTACGCGTTGACAACCTAATGAAGCTACCTCTAGGGTTGAAAACCCTGCAAATATCAGTATTAATTTACCCGATTATCCAATAACATTAACCAAAAATGTTGTTTATCATAATTTTACTTAAAAATCTTTTCAATAAACTAAAATAACAATGTCTTAATCAATGTGAACAACAATATATTTATAAAAACGTAAAAATATATTTTTTAAATGTACATAAGCGAAGCTTTGTCACGGGATACTATTTAGCAGTCAGAAAAATTTCCCAAGAGATTTTTAATTTCGGATATATTTCAAAAATACAAACAATCTATATTTAAAAACATAAACATATATTTTTTTTAATGTACACAAGCGAAGCTTTGTCACGGGATACTATTTATCTTTAATTTTAAAAAGACCGTTCGGCTGAGGCCATGGTGACTGGGGCAGTCAGAAAAATTTCCCAAGAGATTTTTAATTTCGGATATATTTCAAAAGTACAAACAATCTATATTTAAAAACGTAAACATATATATTTTTTAAATGTACATAAACGAAGCTTTGTCACGGGATACTATTTATCTCTAATTTTAAAAAGACCGTTCTGCCGAGGCGATGGTGACTGGAGCAGTCAGGAAATTTTCCCAAGAGATTTTTAATTTCGGATGTATTTAAAAAGTAATTTTTCTATTAATTTAACACTTCGAACATGCCCAAGGGCAGATTGAGGGACTCAGTGGCCCCTGGAACGCATTTCTCAGATTAAAAGATTCAGGGCCCTTGACCCAGGGGAGTTTGCTTTATGTTATCAGTCGTTTTTTTCTTTCTATAAGTACGTAGTACCTGTAGAAAGTATTAGTATAGTGAAAAAATTCGACTTCGAGATTTTGATTGAAATACACGTTTCAGGTAACCCTGAATCCATAAAAGTGGTTTTCGCCATGTCGTCTGCCTGTCTGTCGGTCCGTTCGCCGTTCTAGGGACCAAACGCATACATAAAATCAAATGATATCTCGAATTTGTGCAATATATCATCTTTTGCGGACATTTATTTCATACAAATGATACTGTACAAAAATAAAAGGTAATTTATTCTTGGCGATGTTTTAAAAAATTTGATTTACTGAAAAATGTCTCCAGAGAATTTGATTAAAATCAATTCAGTTGTAGAGCCTGATGTCACAAATGATACTGCGCAAGCCATATGTCTCTTGATATCACTATATGGCGTCCAGTGGTATTAAAATGTACGCTAAACTACCTTACCTAAGCCTTAAGACGTCACGCCGCCGCCGCGAACCATTCAAACTTACTATAGCCTTAAGGTTAAACTAAATCGAATGATATCTCGTATTCATGGATAATATCATTCATAAAAGAGATTCTGAAGAGAAAAACGATATTGCGCAACAATTAATTATTCTTGGATATATTTAAACAAAATTCGATTTACTCAAAAATGGCTCTAAGGATTTTGATAAAAATCCATTCAATCGTAGAAACTGATCTCAGAAAGAATGCTAACTAAGCCATATGCCCCAAAAAATTGATAAATATCGACCAGTGGCATTAAAATATACGCTAAACTACGGTTAACTTTGATTTATATGCATTTTTTTATGTGTTTGCAGGACAGGTCCCTTGAGTATACCAAGCTGTTGTTTAAATTGTGTCAGTAAACTCATTCCAAAATATCACTTATCCAATAAGAATAGCATCAGATCCTAATGATACTTAGCCTCTATGAAGGGCATTTTCTCACATTCGCTTCCCAGGAAAGAAACCTTTTTAAAAATGTAAACAGTAAACTGTTTTTAAAAACGTACAAAAGAATTGCCGTGTCACAGGTTACTTATATATATATATATATATATATATATATATATATATATATATTGTATATATATATATTGTATATATATATATTGTATATATATATAATTTGGTAAGACGAAAAAAACACCGTCTTTGCTTCAAAATTCCGGGTGCTATGATTAAGCTAGAGAGTTACAAAAAGTGGCGTCTAAAAGCTTATATAGTCGTAACAGCGGAAAAAATGTAGCGACTATTCAAAGCTCAAAGAAAAATGGCCTAAAGCTCTCGAAAGTTCAGAATTTTTAGAAATTTTGTAAAAAAGGACCCTCCGTTGCTTCAAAATTCCGGGAGTTGTGGTTGAGCTTGACAGTTGCGAAAAGCGTCTTCATAATGCTTATATAGTCGTTACGGTGGTATTAATAAAGCAATTCTTCAAAGTCTAACGAAAAAAGCCCAACAGCTCTCGAAAGTTTAGAATTTTCGAATTTGGTAGGAAGAAAATAGCATCCTCCGTTGCTTCAATATTCCGGGGGCTGTAGTTGAGATTGAGAGTTGAAAAAAGTATCCTATGAAAGCCTATGTAGTCATAACGGCGAAAAAAAATAAAGCAATTCTTCAAAATTTAATGAAAAAAGCCCAATAGCTCTCGAAAATTTAGAATTTTCGAATTTGGTAGGAAGAAAATAGCACCCTCCGTTGGTTCAAAATTTCGGTAGCTGTGGTACAGCTAGAGAGCAATAAAAAACTGTCTTCTTAAAGCTTTTATAACCTTAACGGCCAGAATGATAAATCAACTCTTCCAAGTTCAACTTAATAAGCTCTGTAACTCTCTATAATTTAGAATTTTCGACTTTGATAAGAAGAATATAGCACCCTCCGTTGCTTCGAAATTCCGGGAAATGCTTTTAAACTAGAGAACTGGCAAAAGTGACTTCTGAAAGCTAATATAGTCCTAATGGAGGAAAATAATGCGATTCTTCAATGTTTAACGGAAAAAGCCCCAAAACTCTCTAAAGTTTAGAATTTTTGTACTCTCAACTTCAAGCTATAAAGTCGAGCAAGGTGTCATTAAAAAATCTTTTTAAGCAAAATAAAAAGTTTATAGCACTTAGCAACTTTCTGAAAAAACATTTAATAAACTATCAACTTTCTTCAACAAAATATACAATAAACAATAATCGCTCAAATTGCAGCAATTGCTGCAACAGGCCCCTAGTATATATATATATATATATATATATATATATATATATATATATATATATATATATATATATATATATACCTTGGTAACGGATTGCTCACATAACTATGACCAAACCCTCCGCCAACTATCCTACCCAACCTCTTACCTTCCTCTCCCCACCAACCACACCGACCGCCGCTACTCCGAAATATGTGAATATCTGCGATCCGTGAGAAAACAATAAAGACCCCATGATTCCACTATTTCAATGATAATCCCCAATAAACGACGAACCTCATCCTTCTACCTTCTCCCTAAAATCCACAAACCCAACATCCCCGGCTATTCCATTGTTGCCAGCCCAACTCTCCCACGGGACGCATCTCTGCCTCGTCGACTCTAACCTACAACCTCTCGTCAGTCAAATCACGTCTTTTATCAATGACACTAACCACTTTCTTCAACACCACAAATAACTCCCATTCCCTTCTAACACAATCATGTCCAATATAGACGTCTGTTCCATCTATACTAGCATTCCTCACCACCTCCGCCATTAAAAAATCACTGGACTCAAGAGCACCTGAGGGAGCTGGCAGAAATAGAACTAAAAAAACCTATTTCGGAGGGTGCTACTACCCACTAATAAAAGATTCCTCTATGGGCCTTCGCATGGTGCCCTCCTACACCTATGTCTTCTTAGGTGAATGGAAGTAACGCCCTCTTGACGTATACCCCAGACCACTCTTACGGCTGATTTATATTAACAAGGTATTCTTTCTCTGGACGCATGGACCTGACTTACAATCCTTTCTACTACGCCTCTCTTCCGACCCCACGCTCTCCATCACCGCTCCTCTGCCTCCAAAGTCACCTTCCTGGATGTCGATCTCTCCACCCGGGAAAACAGAATCCACAGCAGCGTGTATCTCAAGCCCTACAACCGCCTTCATTATTTCCACTTCGACAGATGCCATACCCTCCACACTAAAACCTCAATTCCCTACGCTCTATCCCATCCAAAGCAGAGAATCTGCTCGGACAGATTCGCTCTCTGAGTATTGCTCCACCCTCGAACATGCATTTCCTCAGCTCGGATATCTGCCAGATCTGATCCGGTATACAAATCCGGCGGGCGGTCGTACCTACTAACCCCTAATCCCCCCGTACTTACGCAATCACCGATTTCATCCCCAAACTCACCCTAACCACCATATTTCCCCCAGAATCTACGATATTCTGAAGAATGCACTAATAGCCGCCCACCTTATCCACACATTCTCCTACCACCAGGTCCCATTCCCTCCACCACCGATCATCACCTACCGCAAACTCCCTAATCTGGCAAACATTCTTTGGAAGAAGGAACCTCCAGCACCCACTCACCTGCACCCTGACGGATCTCACCCCTGCATTAGACCCAGGTGCCTCAGATGGCCAATAAACTCTCCATGCTATTCCTTCTCCAACCTCCCCACATACATCACCTACCACATAACGTCTCCTAACAAATGCACTACCCGCAATACTACTTACATACTGAGATGCACCCAATATTATGTTATGTTGGCGTCACCAGCAATCCCCTCAACATCCGCATGAACGGCCACCGCAACGGCGTCATTAAGGTTCCCGTGACCGCAAATGCGAAAAAACAGTTCGAAATTCAAAGATTGATTCAAGGTGCGTGTCATTCGCGCTATCTCCGATAATACTTCTGCTCTCTAACTCCGTCAGTGGGAACTTGCCCACATCCACTGTCTAAACTCCATCTCTTCCCCTCAACCTAACCTTAGCTAGCATTTCACTCCTTTTTAGCCATTTTCCCACTCCCTCCGCGTCCTCCAATCCCAGACATTTCCACACTACCATTCCACTTCCATGTTTCCACCCAGTGTCACTGCTATCACTTGTCTCTCTTGTGTTGACGAAGGTATCACCCACGAAAGCTTCAATATACATGTTTAAATGTGTTCCTCCGACACCTGAGAGGACCTCTTATCGGGAAGTGTCCACATGGCTTCCTTCACTCAACAACATGTTTTAATTCATTTACCCTATTGATCTTTCCTCTTCCATAAATATGTGTATATATCTATATATATATATATATATATATATATATATATATATATAATGTTTATCAAAAGGACAGGTATTGATGACGGTGGCAACAAGAGATTGGAGGGAGCCCAGTGGACACTTACCGCATTTGCAAACCGCTGGGGGTCCCAAAGTTACTCACCAAGAAAAATAAAATCGAAAGCGTTTCAAACTTTATCCCTTATTCAGTGACAGAGAGAGTAACTAATCCTAAGTGACACACTAAGTGGGGTTGTGCGGAATACAGGGTAATGTGAGGAGTTTAGTGATTAGAGGTGACGGGGAAGGGGGAGGGGTGGAAGTCCAATAGGTTAAAGGAAGTTAATGTCAGTGGAGAGAAAGGGTTGAGATGTGTCGGGTAGTGCCTACTGTCGGAGAAGGGGGTTGTGGTTGTCGTCAGGTAAGGCGCGGCGAATTATCCTTACAATGCACGTACTATTGAATGAGATATTTTAGGAAATGGCATGTGATGCAACTGGTATTGCGTGTCTGAGATTGACGAAACTCACTTGACCGTTATTACGTATGTTTAAAGGGTAGCTAGTGATCCCAACATAAAATGCGGGACATAGGGTGTTAGTGCGGTGGTAAATGACGTTACGGGTGGTGCAGTTGCTCCTGGAGGTAATGGGGTAGGTGATGTTGGTGAATCTGTTGGAGTAGGGAGATGAGGGTAGTTGGATTGAGCAAGTCAGTCAGGGAGGTTTGACGACAGTGTATATATAAACTCGAGGAAAAGGTGTAATGACGGTGGCAGCCATAGAGTTGGAGGAAACTCAGTATACAATTACCGGCGTTGGCGGACTGCTGGGGTGTCGAAGTCACACAAGGAAACACAGCACAAAAGGGTTAAAAGCATATGTGTCTTGAGCCCTTCTTCAGCAATAGAAAATAAGTAAAGTTGTGTATATATATATATATATATATATATATATATATATATAAATTCTTTAATTCTATACTTTTACAATAATTAATACAAAAATAATAAATGTCATACATAAAAAATATAGATACACCTAAGAAAACCTGTTTTGAGGTTACCTTCACAAACATATTACGCATCTTTATCGGCAGGTGCAAGAAATTATAATTACAATATTGGGGAATCATATAGAAATAAAATTTACAAATGTGTCCATTAAGGAAAGAAATTATAATACACATACTACAGACCTTGATGTATACTCTAATTACATTACTATTTTAATAATATTTTAAAGAGGCTTGGTAGAATTCGATTTAAATCGAAAAACGTCGGTAAACGTTGATTTTTTTTAAATTTAAAAATCGACAAAAATAAATAGTCTTCGATAAGCGTCGATTTTCCAACAAGATTGATAAGTATGCGTCTAAAAACCTTTTCTGAATTATAATATGAAAGTCGTTTCTGTTAACTTATTTCGCAATATTATTTGCTATTTACAATTTCGTTCCTGTTCTGGGCTTAGATTAACAGTTGGATTGAAAGGGGAAATTTCTTCACACTCAACTATGCGTGTTTTTTAAAAGCGCACGTTTCTACTCTGAACAATCAGTTAACCGCATGTTCCTAGGGTGGTTTTGAGAGCACGTGATTCTTAGATCTTTTGAGGATTTTGAGATTATATTTGCCGACCTAATGGTGGAATATTCTACGAGACTCTCAATAGCGGTAAGGTCATGGATATGTTCTGCTGAGTCTTTCTCGACCTCTGTTAAACAAGGTTCGACAGAAAGGAATTTCGGTGGTCGTTTGAAGACAGCCTGCTAAGCGTTTTGCTCCCTTTCCACGCATCTGCCCCGTCGAGTATATTCCTGGAACAAATATTCCTCGATTTCTTGTTAGGGTATTTCCTATAGATGGATGTTGTTGTATGCACTTTTACCTCTTTGTACGCATTGAACCCATTCCTTGACAGTCTTTCTCTGAAAGTTATCCAGGAAGGATCGTTCCGCTCTCATGCTTTTGGCTCCTTCATCATTTGCTACATGTTAGTAAATTTCAATTTATATATGATTGTTTTAAAAATGCAGATAAATTACCAATCTATATAATTAATTTCGTAACGAGTGTTGAGCGTTGAGTGCCGTTTGCTACCTGAAAAGCGAAAGCTGTCTTTAATCTTAGTGGTTCCCGACCTTTTCTCATCCCCGCGAACCCTTTTTAGTCCGAGGACCCCAAGTTTAAAACCGCTGCTCTATCTCAAAGTCTATCTCCACCCCTATTTCGCCTCATCTCAATGCAGGTAAATGCACAAACCTCGGTCGTGTCCCTTTCCCGAGTTGGGCTCCCCAACCTTTTCGCTACTGCGAACCCCAAGTTGGAAACTGCTACTCTATCTCAGGGGCTATCTCCGGCCCTCCTTCGGACGGTCTTAATGCAGGTAAACGCACGAATTTCATTGAAACTATTTGAAATTTTGAACACAGCTTACGGCTTCCCAGTCTACCTCGGTCCGGTCCCTATCTCGAGGTTGGCTCCCAACATTTTCGCCGCCACCAACCCTTCATAGCCCGGGGACCTTATGCTGGGAACCGCTGTTCTACCTCAAGTTATATCTCCGCCCCTCTTCCACCTCAATCCTCTCTCTCTCTCCCCCTCCGTTAATACGCGGCTACATGAATAAAACGTGAAATAATAGAATACATTATTCTTTTAAAATACACTCAAGTAATAAATCTATCCAGCTAGTATCTAGTTTGTGCATTTATCTGCATTGAGACGACGCGAAAGAGGGGTGGAGATAGTTATCCAGCACGCCACAATCCAGACAAAAATGGGGTTTTCCCGCTGGACCAGCGAATGAAAGATACTGGCAACGCAATTTTTCCCACACCCAGTATGACTAATTTTTATTGATTCATTTGCAAGCGAAACTACAACAGACATCCTAATATATGATATGCGTTCCAACAAAACGCATCGTAAATGGAGGACGCTATTTCTTTAATTTAAAGCGAAAAACCCGTAAGTATTATGTTCTGAGCACAAATATTTTGGCCTACAAGCGGAAAATTACATGTAAAGGTGGAAAACAGATACTGTATAACCCGCGTTAAATATTAAACATATAGTTATATAAATCTACCATGGAGTATTAAGTAACTATATACAGTGGGCTCTCGATATCCGTCGACTTCACAATCCGTCGTTTCTCATATCCGTCTTCCACTATTTAATACCATTATTTCCGTACCCCTCGTAATGTTGTCACTTGTCTCACGCGTCAGGTGCGGCACTTCCTATCACTCAATAGCGTCAGTCTACCAGCAACTCTCCTAGCGAGAGGTTCACGGACGAGTTCTCTGCCGATTTTCTGTCAAATTTACTTTATTTTTGAAACAAACTCAGTGCCCATGTCTGCGAAGTCTAATGAGAAAGTTAAGAGGCGAAGAGTAGTCCCCACTTAGTAAACAACATTTTAAATTACTGTTAATTTTGAAGCTAGCCAACGAGCAGCCGATGTCGGACGTGAACGTGGAATACCGCCTACAACAGTAAGAACAATTCTAGCTGACAAACAAAAATATAAAGATGTTGCAAAATTAGTCGTGTCCGATCCGATTAAAATTTTTAGTACAAGAGAAAATGTTTTGCTTAATGTGCAATAGTTTTGATTTTGAATTATGAATGGCAAGCTAATGGAGATAATGTGAAATACATTTTGATAATGCAGAAGGATAAGAGGATTTCGACGAACTCAAGACGGACCAAGAAAATTGCCAGGTTGAATTTTTAGCAATTACGATAAATTTTAATTGAGGAGTAAATTGACATGATAAAATTATCTTTAAAATTTTTTTATCAGTGTTTATTAACCTGGAAAATTAGTTTAGTGCTCATGTATATGACTTCCCTGGAACGAATTATTATCACATGCGAGTCTATTGCTTCGTATCCGTCGTTTCCTTATCCATCGAACTTTTAAGAAACCAATTAAAGACGGTTACAGAGGGTCCACTGCATTTGATTTTCAATTTTTTTTAGACATTAGCTCAACAAGTTTGAAATAATCTCCATCATTGTGGGCATAGAGTTTATCAGATGCACCTTATCTTTCGTTTCCTTATCTGTCGCACTTTTAAGGGACCAATTAACGGCGGATATCGAGAGCCCACAGTATTAAATACTATGTTGAATAACAGCATACTGCACCTAAGATATTACAGCCATAAATAAAATATAATAATGGAATGTGTAATAATACGTGCGTATTCTGTACCTTAATTTATTTTATGCACCACAGCATGTGAGAAAATATGCATAGGTCAAACAAAACGAAAGCTAGAAATTTGAGTCAAAGAACGCCACGCGCACTACAGACACAACAGATTTAATAGGTCTAGCGTCGCAACACATATACAGGAAAACCAGCACCCCATTAAAATCGAAAACATGACACTCTTAAATCAACTAAAACGGACTCGAAACTAGACGCTTACGAGAGCATATTCAGAAGCAAATTTAGGGACACGGTTATGAATAACGACGGGAGACCTATCCCTCACCCACCCCTCTCTACGCTAACCGTCAAACCTTTCCCCACCCTCCCCTCATCCTTTCACCTTTATAGGGAACACATAAATACCCAAGACGACCCAAACAACTCATACGACTTCAGCTACCGAAGATGAGAGCGGAGCTCCCGATATATATATTTAGCAGTTACTCCAGAGAAGTTTGTTCCCTTGACTGTTTCCTTTCCTTTTTTTAAGTTTCATTTATAATTTTTATAAACCTGAAAGCGAATCCCTGTAAGGCCATCTTTCGGCAAACTCGTAAATGTTATTATTTTAGTTTTCAATATTTATTTTCCTATATGATTTGACTGCTTCTCTGGTCCACTTTACTGTTGGAGATTTAAACATTCATTATAGTATGATATTGTAAAGAATGAGTATGGTGAATATGACCCAGAACGGTAGGTTAGGTTTCCTTTTAAATTTATAAATACCGTCAATCCTCAAGGTCTCCCTCCTCCACACTTGAGAGAGAGAGACTTCTCTCTCTGTAGCTGATGAAGGAACAATTTCGAAAGTTTCTACGTTTGTGATGTTTCTGTGTTTTAGTGTTCTTTTACGTGTGTCGATTCGACATCCCCGGGGCTTCGCCAACCTGAAGTCGTCTGATTGGTGAGTGTTTACTGGGTTTCCTCATCCCAACACCTTGTTGACATCCATATATCCATTTTACCTTTCCTTTTTCGTAAGCTGTTATATATATATATATATATATATATATATATATATATATATATATATATATATATATATATATATATATATATAAGATAACCTTGTTAATTCAAAACTCAAGGAACCAATTCATAGGTTTGAATTATCTGATATCTGATATTTCATAATAGTGCCAAACTTTGAGGTTTAAAGTCCTCCTTTGCTCGCGTGGATACAAATACCGTTGTCGTCGCAAAACGTTATGCTTGGTAAATCGAAAATTTCGAAGTAGGATGTGGATGGGGTTCATATATATTTAACGAAGAAACGGATATGCTTTAACATGGACATTCACAAACAGAATAACATATCACTTTTAAATAAAAACTGATTGTAATATGAGCTATGCAATAATCATTGTATTAGTTCAAATCGCTGTTTTTAAATACAGTAGTTCCGCATTTATCGATATTTAGTTATTGTATTGCGCTTTATTTCAATCTCACGTCGAACAACTCATTTAGAGCATTGTAACTAAAATTCTACATACCCATTACAGGGCAAATAATTGAGGAAACGGACGAGATTTTATGAGATCGAAGAAGAGGACGTGGAGAACTTGCTAGCGTCACATGCCAAACACGCACGTATTTCGGCGTCATAGCCATGCGCAGTAGCACATTTTGGGTTCGGACTAATAGCTCGGAGAATAGGTCGCGCAGCTTTTGCCCACGGCTAAACATGGCGTCCCCTATAGGCGGTCCCGCCTCAAGGAGGGACTCGTCCTTCCGTGAGAGTGCCTTCTGAGCACCGCTACCACTAAACGAGCATACTATACATGAAATACACGCCCGCTCGATTTTAAACACGTTATTGGATTACCTAACTCTTTATTTGAAGAACATATTCAGAAAATCGCTAAATGACGAAGTAGTTCGAACTATGGTATGCGGCAAACGTCTCATTTGACCACAGTACGGAAAGTAAATGAAGATTTAAAAACTATCGATCGATATCACATGCATCCATTTCCTGTGAATGTTTTTCAGCGCATTATTGGTGGTTCAGTAATGCAGTTCCTCAGTGGCAAAGATGTGTTTAAAAGAATCCAGCATCAGTAGTACAGAGAGAGAGATTCTCTCAGTTAGCTCTACTCTTGCACGGCATAGTGAAAGCAATAGGCGACTGAGTAAGAGTAGATACATTTTATTCCTTTTTTTTGTAAATTCTTCGACATCTTTCCCACTCGATAATATCACATAAATTAATGAGATAATCGTAAAATTGTTTGCTTCCTTCCTATCATATTTAACCCCGAGAGTAAATCTAGCGGAGTTGTATATGAAAAGTTTATAATAAAACAAGTAAATAGCTCAAGTTCCATATTATATTCATCAAAGTGCTTAAACTCCCAGATTAATATGTCTATCTTTTCAATTTGGATTCAAATTTATTAGTGCAGGCGTTGCATTATTAAATTACTTCATTGCAGGTTATGTGCTAATTGTAAAACATATTTAAAAACTGGAATCTGAAATTTGAAATAGAAATATATTGAATACTTGCCATAAATAAATTGCATAAAAATAACCAAATTTATATTCCGTTTTACCTTTAAAATTGCTACAATTTTGTCAACGTCGATCCCTTCATACGAAAATCAGTCATCTCATTGATCCGTGCCGAACGTTCTGGAATATGTCACCATCAAGATATATTTTACCATATCGTCTTTCATATTTATTCCCTACGGAGACGGAAGAATTGTTTATTTGCAAAAAGTCTTTCGAAGGTAAACCAGGGTAGAAGGGACAGAATGAACAGCAGTTGTTAATTTATAAAGTTCTGATTGATGGTATTTTTACGTTTTCCAACATTGCAGAATAAGCTGTTTCCTTTTAATTCTAAATCATTTTTCCCATACGATATATGACTAACCAATATACTTTTTAGTTAGCGTGTATACTTGATATTACATTAAAAATGTTACTTCTATTTAATATTTCCTCGCCTCTTATTCTAGAATCTTTAAACGTGTTATTTCTAGCAATATCATCGTCGCTCGATAATTCCTCTCTTTTAACGTATGATCGGGAGTATCAGTCGTTCAATTTTTCGGCCTTTGGGATCGCGCTATCAAGTTCCAGCCAGTTAATCCTTAATTACATGCAACGGATGAATTACTTTACGCCACCCACTGATATTGTCTTAGATTATTTTCATTAATTAGCCACGTATTAAGCCTCTTAACATAGGTATACATTGCGTACTGATTATTCTTGTAATGAGTTTGCAGGGTGTTCCAAAATGTACGCTCCATGATAAAGTATATATATTTACTGAAATAAACGACAGACGATTGATTTTGTTGTTGAAGAACGCGTTCCCCTTAGAGGCAAATTCCTGAAACAGTCGTTGACAAGATAGCGTGTACGATATATAAACGTGTTTTAGTGAAATTTTTTTAACAGAGTGTTACTGTCATTCAAGCACAACCGTAATTTTTCATAACATTCGATTTCTCGAAAGCTCAAAGCAGGTCTACAATAAAAAGATTGGCCAACAAATTTGAAAACACCGACGCTGTGGACGGCAATAAGAAGACCATTGCCTATTGAAAGAGGAGAGCGAGACCAGTTGACAAGGTAGTAGGTACGTGTTCAAGAAGTAATGATACGAAATTTACCAAACCTGTAAGACTTCTGTCGTAAGAACTTTATTTTAAGATAGCTTCGACTTAGAGAATTTTTACGCATGAGGACAAAATGTTTCCGTATATAATTCAGATGTAGGGCCTTTGCGCTGGCGAAAAAGATAAGAGATTCGACTTTTACAGTACATTTCTGCGTCTTTTCAAAGAAAATACTATAGTACTCGAAACATATTTTGCAGATGGGGCTTATTTTCACCTCCCTAGATATGTCAACATGCTGAATATGCAAATGTGGGTATCAGAAAATCGCAATAAAATCATAGAAACGACAACATGTACAAATAAAGGTAGGATATAATTATCTAGAAAAACTCGGCATTATGCCGAATCACTTGCGAAATCGGTCTAAAAAATAAATAAACAGCGTAATATACATCGAACAAACTTTCTTATATAAGTACGTATATACGTTTGATCTCACTACACTTTTTGCCCAGAAATTAACACTGCGCTTGGAAAATTCACTGCCTATTATGTTAATAATGCCTAGCAACAGAACCAAAGTGACTGACACCATCAACATCTCACATCTATCACCTCTCACTATAATAAGCGTGTGGCGTTAACAGTGAAGTAAGGAATTTAAGACTAGGGAATCCCCGGGTTCCCCCTACCCTCTGACGTGTGCGCTGAGCGTCTTGTACAGAACTAAAGCCACTTGACGATATAGAGTAATTTTTTGGTACACATGACTTAGTTAGTATTATTTGTGACACCAGGTAATGTACGATGGGATGAATTTTAATCAAAATCCTTATAGCCAATTTTGAGTAAATTGAATTTTGTTTCCAAATATCCAAGAATCAAGTACCTTTAATTGTTGCGCAATATCATTTATCCATTCAGTGTCTATTATGAATGATATTATACAAAAATATGAGATATCATTCGATTTAGTGCAACCGTATAGGCTGTAGTAAGATTTTGAGTGGATCGCAGCGGATGCGTGACGTCATAAGGCTTGGGAAAGGTAGCTTAGCGTACATTTTAATACCATTGGGCGCCGCATAGTAATTTAAAGATACATATGGCTTACGCAGTAATTATTTGTGACATCAGACTCTACAATTGGATTGATTTTAATCAAATTCTCTATAGCCATTTTTGAGTAAATCAAATTTTTCTAAAAATTTCCAAGAATAAATAAACTACCCTTCATTTTTGACAAATAACATTTATATGAAAAAGGGTATGCAAAAGATGATATGCTGCATAAATACGAGATATCATTCGATTTTATGTACGCGTTTGGGCCCTAGAACCGCGAACAGACAGACAGACTGATAGAAGGTATGGCGAGAACCACTTTTATGGACTCAGGGACTATTAAAACGAATATTTCCATCAAAATCTCGGAGTCAAATTTTTCACGATTGCAATACTACTTTCTTAATATACTACGTATATGAGAAAGTAAAAATTGTGAAAAAGTACTGTGTATTTAATTACAGTAATACCGTAAAACCTCACGCAATGCACATTCTGGCAGCGCGTTTTCATTATTGCATGGATTATATTTGTACACTTATTTATTTGCAACGTGGTCCATTGTCAACGAATGCGACGGGGCCCGAATGAGAATTGGAAAACTTCGCTATATTTTAATTTCGCGCGCTGCCTCGGGGCGCTTCAAATGTCCACTCAGTGGCAAAATAATAAAACAGCAACCACGCTTTAGTTGCGTTGCACCCAAAGTAAGATCGAGTTACCGGCTGACCGGTTAGTTTTTCGAAAAGCCATTTGTTAGATGGTGCCAGGTGACCAAAAATAAAAGATATGTGAAATACAGATTATTTACTTTCATTTTGAAAAACATTTCTAATATGGTTGATGCCTGTTGTTTTTCCCACTTCAGTCATTATAAAACAATATAAAACCACAAAAACGTATATTAACCATATTTGAGACAAGAGTCTTGGAGGTAACAGGTAAAAGGGTGCAAAAATGGCAATAAATTGATTGGTAGATGGTAGCTCGTAAACACTTTGGCTCCAAGTTGAATAGTTGTATAATACTCCTTCAGCCAAAAATTGTATGCAAATTTTGGCTGAAGGAGTTTTATGCAACTGTTCAATAAATTGATTGTTTGAAATTTTAAACATTAGGAAGTTATACCTTTAATATTGTATTAACCTTTTCTAATATTATTTTGTTTTACATATTGTACATATAAAAAGTACACAACTTTTCACACTCTGAGAACGTAACCCTATTTTACCCATGACTTATTTAACTCACGCAGCGCGTTTTCTCACAACCACCGCGGCTTCAGGGACATCAATACAGCGTTGAGTGATTCTACGGCATTTCATATAGTCATCCCGGATAGTTTAGCGGTATAATATCCGATCAGCTAGTGGAAGACTCGCCTTCGATTCCCGGTGAGGGATTTCTAATTATTCCTATATTCCAGCACAGACCTGTTCCATAGGTGTCCGTACTTCCATAAAAATATTTTTTATCTTAAATCACTTTTTATCTATTTAGCCAAAATATCCGTTAAAAGGACGCCATGAGGTGTTACGGCTATAATTCTAGGAACACTGTGTTCCCGCAAATAGAACGCACATGTATTCTTGCAACTGTTATGTGTCACATATATTTTATTGCTATCGATAAGACTGATGAGTAGTAGTGAAGTGGATCATTGTAAAACGTATATGTACTCAAATGAGAATTGATATTCTTCCTCTCGCACTGCATAAGATAACTTCTATCTCGAAATGGTTTTATATAACGCTGCTGTTAAAGAAAAAAGAGAGTTTAAAATCTTCGGCGGCATATCCAGAACAATTTAGAATTAGTTACCGTACAGGAAGTTTTCGTAATATGTTTTCAAATTACGGTTAAATGGTTAAAAGAAAAGTTTATAGGTCATATAGGAGGGTATATCACGGTAGAATGACGATGAAAACGCATTTATGATCCCAACGACCAAATCACTTACTTTGAAACTGATGACGATTTCAATAATATCATGGAGGATAATTGAAGCAAATTTTCTATGATAAGAGCGACAAAAATTTCTCAATTGTAATTTGTGATTTATTCCGTTATATACGTAAAGAGCAGAGGTCGGCAGCCTGCGGCTCTGGAGCAGCATATGCCTCCTTGAGTACATACATGCGGCTCTTTATAAGTTAGCTAAGCTCCATAATCATTATCACTCATAAAACATGCTAATTTCCATTACTGGAATCTCTAAAAAACGGTCATATAGGAGGCGAATTTATTTTTCGGGTTAAAAATAAAATCGCAGTAGGGGGGTTGTTATCGGGATTTTAAAATTTTTAAACAAATTGGGTTTTAATGAAAGCAAAGCAATTAGACTTTTAAAGAATTCGGATAAAAACAGGTTTAATGGAAATTATATTTTTAACCAGTACACGTTATTTTGTCCTACCAACCATACAGCAAAAAACATTCTACTTCAAAATATTGTTTACATTGAACTTCATCTGCATTCGGATAGTATCCTCTGTTGTTCTATTCCTCTAGGGAGTTTGTAAATGATGCAAATGGCCAAACGATCATTCCACATCACAGCTATCTGTAGGCATACATAACAGTGTTAAGGCTGTCATGCTTAGTGATGGATATCGAGCTCCAGCATTCACCCAAGGGTTGAAAATATTCAAGTGTTTGGCTTTCTGATTAGGGCTCTTGTAGGCTGCAAGTTAGGATTTGAGTCGGTCATCTGCTTCATAAAGGCTTAACAACTGATCATAGTCTTCAGCATTTTTGGAACGCATATATTTGTAAAACGGATCTAATACGTAAGCCCTATTCCACATTTTTTCGAAGGATGTGTTAAAATCATAGCAATCCATTTTGAAGAAATAACTTCATAAAACTCTCTAAATACTTCAATAACTGCTATAGTATTCTGAAGAGATTTAATCACAGCAACGCAAAAACCCATTTCCAGTGGTTTTCAGAAACGTTCCATTTGTTTCTTCATGTGTACGTTTACAATATGGTCGTTTAAATGTATGATTGATGCACTAGCTTCATGCTACGGTGCGTTTCAAATGACTTTGCGAATGACGTTTCGTTGATACTCTAGACCGCTCGTATGTCTCCGCTGCTAGGATGTGGGGGGCCAAAGAACTCGGCGTTGCCGTATCTACTACACTGGAATTCAACTTGCGGTGGGCTCGTGAGGCAAAGGGAATTCGTGAACTTCAGTGGCGTAAGCAATTCGCAACACAGCTCACACATCTCTATTTTTGCACGGGAGAGATATGAGTTTTCGTCCGTGAAGGTCCCATCTCCTACTTTCTGATTTCTTCCCTCAAGATGATGCTTGCCGAAGCTTTCTCTTTTCACTCTTTCTCTCTCTGTAAACCCTCATGTTATTTGAAACGCACTATACTTCTGAAAATTGATGATTGGCATAAATCGCTCTTCTAAGTATAAGAGCGTGGTGTAAAGTTAATTTTGATCAAATGACTCAATAATTTCTTGGAGATTAAATACAATTCTACCATCCGGTTCCTCTGAATCTGACAAAAGATTGTTTATACCATCCCACTTTTTTATTGTTATTGTTATTTTTAAACTTTCGTAGACACTAGCCAAACGAATATATAAAACCGCTGAAGGTTTTTATCCAGAAATGCATAAACTGCTAATTGCGGCTAATAATTTACCGTAGTGTTTAGGCAAATGTTTAAAAGCAGTTCCTATCTTAACAAAAAATTTCTTATCTTGTGTTATAGCTTGACAGTTAATGTCTCTATCAACAGCAGCATGAATTAAGTGGCATGTAGAGAGCGTGGTTCACTGCCATAATTGTGAGTGTTTGAAAACAATGCTTTCATATATTCAGCACTAGCTGTTGCTATGCAGAGAACATCTATCCACTTCAGCCATTTTTTCCATAACTTGCCATAGAACTGTGGCAATAGTAACGCTGTTAGCGACCATTACAAAAGAAACGTCCAATAAAAACGATGACTTTTTTCTGGCTACCATCGTAATATGCCTCCAAAGTATTCACGGTCGGTTACCCAACTACATCGTTAATTTCATCAATAATCAAACTACTTTTGACGTGTGTCATTGACACTCTTATTGCATCAAAGTCCTTGTTGAATACTTGAGGTAAATATTTTTTAATAGCACGACATACTTCGGCATAGGTTTTGCTGCAGGACAGTACTGTTTTACAAAGTCGCCAACCGGTCCATCATAAGTTATTAAAGTCAAGCCAGCATAACACACTGCAAGAGCAATAACACCAATCTTGCTTCTTTTTCTTCTCTTTTTGTTTTGCTTGCCACCAAGTTGAAGATCTGGCGTTTGAAGCTGCATCACGTAATTTTCCATGCCTTGAAGAAGAAAGATTTTCTTTTTGTTTTGCTTGCCACCAAGTTGAAGATCTGGCGTTTGAAGCATCATCACGTAATTTTCCATGCCTTGAAGAAGAAAGATTTTCTTTTATTCTGTCGTAGGGCTATTTACCTGGTTTCACAGAAAGTTTTACGCAGCAGTATTGCTCGTGCGCTCTATGGTGGCAGGCGGAGACGCGTGAGGAGGGGATGGGAAGGAGAAACTTTAAGGGGGAACCGACGTCAGAGTCTATTCGCAGTAACACAATTTTGTTCCCATGAGTCCGAGTTCGCGCATCAAATGCCCACACCTAAAGACCACCTCCCCTATAGGCGGACCCGCCTCGAGGATGGACTCGTCCTTCCGTAAATGTGCCTATTGCGCACCGACACGCTACAGCGTTTTTACTATATTTACACACTACAGCATTTTCGTCGCGGTTGTTTTCGTCACAATTAAAATCTTTGAGGTCTGAATATTCAGAAAGTCAATCCGAAGCATTATTTATTTTCCTACCCATTACAAAAAGCACCCTTAAAAATTGTGTTAAAGATACCCTAAAAACAAATAACTTTATCAGACCACTCTACATGAACACAGAGTAAATTGTCGATACAAAGAGTCTAACGCAATGCAATGTATGCGAATTATAGGAGTCAACAAAACGTTGTAAAATATATGCATGCCACAATTGGCTCAACACCTGAGTACAAATTATAGCATTATTGTCAAAAATTGCCACAAGTTGTATTCAGAATAATTATGAAGATTCGGTCGACTGCAAAGATGTATTTTTGGGCCTGAATTGATTAGACATGAAAACTGGTAAAATTCAACATGTCTGAAACTGTTGCTGATTTTTGCCGCTATTCAATCAGCTTAACAAACATCAAAGAAGGCGATGTTGTGTCGTGTGGCGTGTAAATGAAATTCCACACTTGCGAATGGTGAAACTATTAAGTTTATGAGTTGCAGAAATTCTTCGTCTGTGTTCTTCCCCGTGAGATGTAACGTCCGCATGAATTAATTACGTCTCAATTTCAGTCTAAAACTTTGCGTTTTTTAAATAGTTATTATTAATTGATAAACTAGAGATTTTTTAAAATTACAGACAAATGAACGTAAGTTATTTATATCAAATGTAGACGTGAGCTGAAATTCTAAATCATATTAAAATCGTGTCCCCAAGTTCCAATCCCCTAGTTAAATATAGATAATTTTATTATTAGTGTAGCAGTTTCGTATTTAATTGGGTTTCACACGATTTTCTAAAATTCGAATTAGAAGGTAAAAATTGGCTAACATCGGGTAAAACCCGAAATATAAATACCCTAATTATTTCATTATGGGGCTCTGAAGTATTTTGGAATGATACAATAAACAAAAAAAATTGATGTGGCCATCACATAACTTTCTCCTTACCTATAATATTTCTAAAATTTCCAAATAGGTTAAATGATAATAAATATTTTAAGGACCTGCGAGAAAAATTTAGACTTGACAAAGAACAGAAAAAAACTCAAACATTAGCCTTCTGATATTGAATATAGCCACGAAGCTCCAACATTAAAGAAAATAAAAAGGAGCGTTACTAATACGTAAGTAGCGTAAAGTGTTTACAATTGTCGCCGGTTGGTGGTGTGCTGGTGGCAGCTAAAACATTAATTTAAATATATCTCTTAAACTATGAATTATATGGAAAACGTTTGTAACGAGCATTGTAGAAAATTAAAATTCCTACGACTCTTATTCCGGTATTGTTTTACATTTATCAAATATTAAAGCAAATATAAAAAAACGGATAAGTGAAAAGAGTACACACCCACTTCCGGTTGACCGATTTTTACCAAAAACTAACCAGTTATTTCTATTTTAACAAAAATGTCAAATATAAAATTTCGCGTTGATCTGATTAATAGTTTTTTAGTTAGAGCACCCACAAAATTCCGGTCACAAACACAGACATACATACACAGACAAAAACCCAAAGACATCGAGAAAATAGTCAAAACCTATTCAGGGGACCTTAACATGTATTTTTGTTGAAATCTCGAATTCTATTTTTTTCATGAAGACACTTTCTCTATACTTCGTATATGGAGAAAGTAAAAATGGCTCTTTTATTTTGAAGTTTTCCAACGTGGTATAGAGCAGGTCTGAGCAACCCAAATCACTCAGTGGACCACTTTTGAAAACAAAATTTTCTGGAGAGTCGCATGAAAATAATAATAAATACTTCAACTTCAACTTCATTTTTCATAACAACAAATATTCTCTATGAAAATTTGTTTTACTTTGCGTTAACTTAATTTATCAAAGTATACTACAATTTTTGTGTTAGAAAATCTCAACTGAATTTTTGAATTATTACCTGTCAAGGAGCTCGAGATTTATTCTTGGCGATTTTCATTTTACCGAAACGGACTCATAAAAACAAAGTACCTCCAAAATCACAAACTATTTTTGCAGCAAGATTAGCCAAATTTGGAAATTTTGAGTCTTCATTATATTTGCTGCAAAATTGAACTATAACATTCTTCTCCTCGTGAACGAATTTTAATTATACACTGCTTTTTAAATCATTTATCTCCCGCTGCAAAAGTGCCGGTGCTCTGCTTGTATCCATGTCAAATGTCGACGCAAAAATTTCAAATGCTTTGTCATACTTTGATCTTTCTTTGAATCGGGCCTTTAAGGATTCATCTAATTTGTTTAACTCATCGGCATATTTAAAAAAAATCCATCTCCCCACCAAAATATATGTTTTTCAGTTCTGCATAATGCGTTGCATCACCATTCCTAAGTTGATTTTCCCATAGTTGTTGTCTTAACATAAATGATTTTACTGTTTGGCACGACTCTGCTATCAATTTATGTTCTCCTTGAAGTGTTGCACTAAGAAATCCACCAAAAAACCGAAAATCCAATTGCCAATTAGGGTGAGACAGAATTCCTCTGTTGGTCCATAAATAAACTGATTTCACCTTTCAAATCCAAAAATCTTCTTAAATATTTTCGTATGCATAACCATCTCACTTTTGAGAAGTAGAAAACATTGCCATATTCCGAGTATGATTCTTTACAACATTCTTTAAATTTTCTGTGCATAAGTCCTTGAGTTGGAGATATATTTTTCTATTTTTACTACAATATTCATGGGAATAATTTTGAAAGGAGAAAAAAGTCTGCTATGATCGGGAATCGAAGCCGTGTCTTCCACTTGCCGGGCGGATATTCTACCATTGAACTATCGTACCAAATCAATAGTAGAATATCCGCCCTGCAAGTGGAAGATCAGGGTTCGATTCCCGCTCATAGCAGACTTTTTTTCACGTTTCAAAATTATTCCCAACATTACAGCTTATGCCTGTCTAGATAGGATCTTTAGATCGCTTTATTCCATCAATTCCTTGCTTGGCAATCTCACAATTTGATAGGGAGGAGTTTTCTTCGGTGTATCTCCTCGAGGACATCCGGTGGGCAGTTTGATACTAGGCTTGGCTAGTTCCGTCCCAACCAAGAAAACATCCGCGTTCAGAAACGAGAAAAACGATCTGCGACGATAGTTCAATGGTAGAATATCCGCCTGGCATGTGAAAGACACGGGTTCGATTCCTGGTCATAGAAGACTTTTTTCCTGTTTCAAAATTACCTAACATTACAGCTTATGCCTGTCTGCACAAGATCTTTAGATCGCTTTATTTCATCAATTTCTACAATATTCATGACTGAATTCAATAGCAAATCCAGATAATGAAGCAAATGGAAACTTATTTTCCTTACAACTTTTCCAAGTGATTTCGAAAATATCTTTGTCTTTGGTGGTATCTTTGAGTTTAATTAAATTCAACAATTCTTCTGTAATATTGAAGTTTTCATAAATTCCACCAACATAAATACTGTGCTATGTAAGATATACCTGTACTTTCATTTAAGGATAACGAAAACGCTTTGAAATATGATATTTTTTCCCGGAAACTGTTTACAACTTCCTCAGCTAGATCGTATATGCGACGAGAAACAGTGAAACGAGATAAACTGCCACTTTCGAGCAACTTCTGTTTTTCAGGGCAAATGGCGCTGGTTACAGCCAATGAACTCTTATTGCTGTATTCTCCAACAGAAAAAAGGCTTCAACCGCATTGCTATTGTGTTCGAAATTAAATAACTGGCTTTAACAGCATCAGTAGGTTGTAACATCCCATGTTCTGCTGCACATTAAATTCTTTTTAAGAGAGCTGACTCTGAATTTTCCTTGTTCTCCCTGCAAATCACGATAATGCTTGTCATTGTCAATGCATTATCTTTTCACATTATATTCCTTCAACCTCTCACAGACGTTTTGGCAAATTAAACCAAGATAAAAAATAACCATTTTCCCACTTATCGTCGTATCTACGATTTTTATATTGTTTTCCTTTTCGAAGCCGTTACTAATGTAAAAATATTTTAATATAAAGGTATTAACTAAATTTAAAAAAATAGCAATTAATTAAAATTATTTTTAAAATTCATACCCAACTTTTTTAGTCGTTGTCAAAACTCCCAAATGTCATAAGCGTCATACAAGTCTCGAGCAAAAATTTGGATTTTCTTCCTCATTTGGAACTCATTCTGCCCAGTCAGATGTCGCTGCATACCCTAGTATGTACAAAACGCTGCGGGAGAGCGTAGATTAGAAAGCTTAATTGCAATTTCTCTCAGTAATGTTTAGTTTCATTTTTCAAATACTGCTATGAAATTGGAGTCAAATTAAAAGCATAAGATTAGCTATAAATGGATCACTATTGTTAGGAAAACCATGTTAAGTCTGTGGGTCGCAAATAAAATCGGAATGGGCCGCGCCAGGAGTGGTCCGAAGAATTTCGACGCTCCGAGCGAGATAGTAGTGCAGCGCCCCCCTCTTTTAATATTTGTCGAGATATTTAGAAAGTGCATGTTCATTTTTTCGTCGCTCTGTAAAGAATATAGATAATGAAAAATTAAAAGAAATGCCTTCAAGATTACTGCCTGTTCCTCGATTTAAATGCACAGATAAAAGGTCGGGATAGTACCCCCAAAATTTTGCGCCCCGGGCAACCGCCCGGATCGCCCGTAGCACGGGCCAGCCCTGGGGCTACGGATTGCACAGCCTGGAATTATGTGCGCTCGAATTTCACTCCTACTTTCATTAAAATTGTCTATAGTTCTCACCGCATATAATTTTGGCTTTCCTCGATGAAAATGATAGATATTTAATTTCGTGGCAATAAAGTATTGATTAAAAATAAACATCTAAGTGGATTTGTTTATGGTTTTGCGAAGAAATTTGTATCCTTTTATACGAGGCAACCGTTTATTAACCACAAAATTTCTTCCTAGACAAAAGTATTTATGTTGATATCCGTGTTCAATTAATGGAGCAAATGATATATTGTGTGGGTATCTACATAAATATAAAGTGGAAAGGTCCACGTATTTCTCAGATTTCATCGCATTCCTTACAATTTCTACATTACCATTTGCTCAAACTCCTTATGGCATTTATACATGTCCTTTATAACGCATTAGCGAATATTGAACCAAACCATAAACTCCACCATGCCTGTGTTTTTAAAGGATGAACGCCTATAAATTTAATCAAGCTCTCGATGCACCTAGCGTTGCTCTCTCCTTATTCGTCAAGCCGGGAGATGAGGAACAGCATAATAGCCCAATAAAGTGCTCGGGAGTAAAATTATAGTGGGCCTCTCCTTCACGGCAAAGACGAGTACAATCGATTCATTCCGATCCTTCCCTAACACTCGTCGGCCGTAGCCTCGACTGGGCAGCGTGCGGCGGCGGCGGTGGATGGGCGGGCACGGAGGGAGGCAGCGAGCCCAACGAACCCCTGCCCAGCTGGGGAAATGGGTGTCGGGAGGTGGGGTGACTCTGGTTGGGAAATGGACCGTACCGCCGCTCCCCTCGCCCCTCACACTCATTCCCCCCCCCTCCCTCCCTCTATCCCCATCTACCTCTCCCTCTCTTTCACTCTCTCTTTCTCTCTCTCTTCCCCCTCTCATTCCTCTCTCTCCCCTCTCTCTCCCTCTCTCACTCCCCATCTCTCCCTCTGACACTCCCTCTCTCCCTCTAACTCTTCCTCTCTCCCTCTCTCTCTCCCTCTCTCTCTCCCTCTCTCTCTCCCTCTCTCTCCCCCTCTCTCTCCCCCTCTCTCTCCCTCTCTCTCTCCCTCTCTCCCTCTCTCTATCCCCCTCTCTCCCTCTCTATATCACCCTCTCACCCTTTTTCTCTCTCTCTCCCTTTAGTTCTCCCTCTCTCTCACCCTCTCTCTATCACCCTCTCAGCCTTTTTCTCTCTCCCCCTCTTTCTCTTCCCCCCTCTCTCTCTCTCTCGCACCCTTCCTTCTCGCATCGCATTCGCCCCCGCCCTCCCTTCTTTGCCCCATCACCCCGTAACCCGCCTCGGGGTGTGGGTGCAAGGGGAGCTGCGTTTTATGCGCCCCGATCCCTTTCCCTTCCGGCCCAGGATACGCACTTGCTTGGCAGCAAATGAGATCCCTTGAAGCGGCATCCCTTTCTTGTTCCCTTAATCCTTGAGACCCTTCCTCTCCGTCCCGCTCGACCCACTTCAATGGAGCACTATAAATGGACTGGTTACAAATTACAGTATTTCCATTATTGTTGATATTCATGTTTTGGAGGGAATGAAGGTAAAGGCGTCGTTTTCACTTCTTGTGCAATCTCTTTATTACGGTTGCATCATTAATCGCCAAAGAAAAATTACTTCAGTACTGAAAAATAATTTATGGAAGATGACGAAGAAGAATGTATTTCACTGGATAGATTGTGCTTATGCTAAGCAAACATTACCAGATGAAATTAAGGCTACAGGTTTTTAGAAAATTTTCTTGGATTTTTCCTGATTTTCTGTTTATACTCTATTAAATTCTCGATTTTCATGGAATTTCTTCGTCATAGATCCATATAAAATAACAATAGTTTTCGTATAGGAATAGAATTTAATTTATATTTTTTTCCGTCGAGTTAAAAACAAAACGAACATTTCATACAATGAAGTCAAAAAATTTAAAAATAAAACCTTTCCTCTCAGAAACCTTACGATGGTTTCGGTTTCCAAACATTCATTCCTTGTCTCTTTCAGAAGCATTGTTGATCATTGAATATGGATCAATTTCGGCTTTTATTTAACTGTAAAAATTATCGTTTTTCTTTTGATACATAAGATTGTCTATGATATAAAAATAAAAGCAATGTTATAGGGGCTGGTTACGCGCGGAGCCCCTCAACTCTCGGATGTCCAGCGCCGTTCGGGGGACGAGTCCCATGCATTCGGCCACCGCTCTCTCCTCTGCCCCTCCGGTCAACCCTTTCCCCCACGACCCCCGCCACCGCGTCCCTCCGGCACAACCCGGGGCCTGGCGGCACCAAGCTGCCCCCTCCAACAAGGCGTAATTAAAGTAACGACCAACTAACGCAGCCGAGCTCACAGGCTCTCCTTCGCATTCCCCTCCCTCCCTCATTTCACTCTCTCCGTCTAGCGCCCCTCCCTTCATTCCATTCCCTCCTCGACTAATTTCCCTCCTCCCTCTTCCCCACGCTCTCATTCCTCTCCCTCTCCACATCTCCCACTCTCTCCTTCCTTAACTAATTTGACTCCCTCACATACGCCCGCCTCTCTTCCTCTTTCTCCATCTCTCTCTCTCTCATTCTCTTTCGCTTCACTCTCACCAACTCTCTAAATCCCTCCTCCCTCTCCTGTCTCCCACTCTCACCCTTCTCTTCGACCTTTCTCCACTCCCTTCTCTTTAAACCCTTACTCATTTTACTCCATTTCCTTCACTCGCTCTCCTTTCTCCTATTCCGGCCCACCCACATCCAACACTCCCTCCGACCCCTCCCTCTTCCCATCCTAACCCTTTCGTTTCGCCGCCCTCCCTATCCATCTAACCCCGAACATCCCTATTTTCTCCTTCCGCTGTTCTCCCTCCGAAATTTCTCTACCTAGTCTCTTCTATTCAACCAGCTTCGCACATGTCGCATTATCCGGGATCCGGTTTTTCGAGCGACGGACTCGAGATCGAGCCTCTGTGTCATAGGATTTTTTACTCAATCATGCTTCTACTGTGTCTTCTTTATTCAAGTGGGGAACATATGCGAAGCATATCCTCTTTCTTAAAGGGCGTCGCAACACGTGCTCCCACTACGCGTGTGCTTGCGTGACCGGGTGCACATTCACGTTAGTGCCCGTTTACGAGTTCCCTATTCGGGACGTGGGAGGTTCTCATTTTTCCCCACCGGATGGAGGAAACTCATTTTGGCGTCCGAGTCCGTTCCCGAGGCTTAGCCATCCGAAGGTGTGCGCCATTATGGCCGAACAAAACGAACCAATTAATGAGTACGTTTATTAATTCGTCCGAGGGCGCAATCTCGTTCGGTGCGGCGCTGGGCTCGTCGCTCCTTTCGCAAATCCTTCGACGCTTCTATCGCGAATTGTCCCTTCTCCTTCGCCCTGCATTACCCCCTAATCGCACGCAGCAGCCCTACCATCGGCGCCGCGTATCCTTTCGTCGTCTGCGCGCTGCCGAGTGCCTCCGGAACTTCGTTCCTGCCCTACTAGGGAAACCGCGGTCATTTCGCGGAGTTTTTATCGTTTCTCTCGGAATCCCATCCCGCTCGGCGGCCGTTGTTTCCGCCACCGCCGAGACCATTTTCGGCCTCTCCGTGCCCCCTCCCCACCCCCGGGGCGGAGTGATACCCGATACGGGGGGTGGTGATGAGGTCCGGCGACGTTCGTTTCGGTTCGGATGGGCTCGGAGCGGCCCGGTCTCCGCCCGGAGGCGGGGTGGAATGGGGCGTGCGCCGGGGGGGGTGGCGGCATTCGCGGGGGCGTGGTGGGCCCCGTGTCCACGTCGCCTCGGAGCCTGCGTCGTTTCGCTTCCCTCCCCCTCCCGCTCCTCCGCTCCGCGGCGCCAGCCCGTTAACGCGCCATCGTGTTATTTGTTGGCATTCGGGTGAATAGCGCCGGCAAATTGAGTCGGCGGCTGGGGGAGTGCGTGCGTGGGAGGGCGCCGTGTCCGCGGAAAACACGCGCGCGCTCCGGGGAAGGTCCATTTCGTGCTTGGCGCCTCCGGAGCGACCTTCTCCGCGACTGCGCGCGCCGATACGCTCTATCGCATCGCCGAGCGTCCCTCGTATATAGGCCGTGGGCGTCTGCGGTGGCGCGTGGCCTCGACCCTCGCCACCGTCCGCGTTGCGATCCGAGGAGAAGCGCAGCGTCGGTGCTATACCGGCGACCGACGAGGAAGTGGACGCGGTGCTCTCGTGGTGCGTGCGGAAGACTCGATACTCGGCTGCGACGACGAGTGTTCTTCGTCGGGGAAGAGCGCTTCGGAGGCGGCGTCGGGGAGCGGCGGAGCTGATCGCTCCGCACTCTCCCCACCGTGGCCTGCGCCCCGTGCCCTCGCAGGAGGCCCTCCACTCCGGCCGAAGTTATTCCCCGTCAAGATTGCTTCCGACGTCACCATTTGGTCGACGCTCGCCAAGGCGGAGGCGAAGGCCGCCTTTGCGGGCCACCGCTCGTCCGCGGGGGAGGCGATCGTGGCCGCGGTGGCGGGCGGGGGCGGTGGCCAGGACTCCGCTTCGGCGACGTCCTCCGCCTCGGACGACCAAATGCACTCGACGACGGCCGACGCCAACGCCTTCAACGACAGCTACACGAAGATGACGTCGGACGTTTTGGCGGAGAGGGCTCTCGGAGAGATTCTCTCGGAGCATCCGGGGGAGTTGGTGCGCACCGGAAGTCCCCACTTCGTGTGCACGGTGCTACCTCCCCATTGGCGATCCAACAAGACCCTCCCGGTGGCCTTCAAGGTGGTCGCTCTGGGTGGCGTGGACGATGGCACTCTCGTCACCGTCAAGGCGGGAAACGACGAGAACTACTGCGCCGAGCTGCGAAACTGCACGGCCGTGATGAAGAACCAAGTGGCCAAGTTCAACGACCTGCGGTTCGTGGGAAGGAGCGGAAGAGGTGAGAGGACGGGACCGAGGATATTAAGGACCACGCGTTTAGTGATATTTAGGGCGATTAGTTGCTCCCCGAGGATGCCCGCGGGCAACGTTCGTCCTTTTAGCGATTTCGGACCGCGCGGCTCGCCAAAGTTTCGAGTCCGATAGCCCGCGCCCGCCGCTCCCCGCTCCCGCCGCTCCCCGCGTCCACCGCCCGATAAACGAAGTCGGAAAGTCTCCCGAAGTTTTCCCTCGCGGCTCAAACTTCTGAGAAACTTTTTGCGCATGGCAGAAAAATTTCCCCCACCGAGGGTGGCCCTTGCCCCCTCCCCGCGCCGCCCTCTCCTCCTCCCTGCTCTCCTCGCAACCCCACGGAGCCGCGGCCACCGATGCCATCCGCAGCCCGCGGCTTTTGTCTCCGAGTGCTCGTGACGCCGTGCGTGCACTCCACGTGTACCCGTTTCATTTCTTTCTAATGTTGGACGTCATAATTTCTCTCCCTTTACGGGACAGGAACGGAAAAATACCAGTTTGAATTGATATTGGCGGTACTTTCGTTTATATACTTAGTGTCTCGCAACAGTGCGAATTAGGTCATTTATTCCATACTTTTCCTTAAGTAACGCGAGAAATTCTTATTTCTATCTTGCCTGTGATGTGAGTCTTATGATCATTTATGCATAAATGTTAACGTGCAGTCAATTCGTTGTTTCCGTGAAAGGTGGCTATATTATAAATGAAGGAACATCGAATTAACGTCATTGAGTTTTTGAAGGACATTTTACTTTTCCCAGAACCTAAAACTTCCAAACATTTTGGTGAATATGATTGAGTTATCGCCATATAATACGGAGTTCTAAAACTTATAAAAATAAGTGACATTTTAGGAATAATTCGATGAATACCTCCTTCATTCAAATCGTTTTAAGGTGACTAAATTGTGTCTGATGGATATAATGAGCTGATTGGGGAAAAGGTTTAAGTATTTTTTATTGTAATTAATTATCACTTTATTTATACATGCTGTGATTGATACAATGCATAGCTCAGCTATGTTATCTAGAGTATCTGCTACGCTTTTAAACTCGTTATGAGTAAAAATTTTGATTTGAGAATCCTTTCTATCGGTGCAGTTCTTCAGAATAGCATTCATGAATTAGTTTTTTCTTGAAATGATTAATTCTGCAGACCTCTTGCCTTCAGACTTTGCTTTTAAACCTCTCATCGTAATAAAAAAGTTCTGTTTAGTTGTCTGGTAGATTTCGCGCTTGTGATTTTAAACTTAGAATTAATAATCCAGGGTGGATGCAAAATTCGCCTTTGATTTTGAAACCAAAATTATGTGATAGCAATGGCCAACCTGGACAATTCTTGAAAGACCATCGGTGGCTTTGCCAATCGCAAAATGGGTTATGGTTGCCACTGACTACATATCTCACTTGGTGTCACGTGGCATCCAATGAAATACCAAACATTTAGCTTATGCAGAGTTTACTTAATGTTTGACTACGTGAGAATGTTAGCAATGATTGTGAGTTAGTAAAAATTCAATCAGTTAAACCCGAGATATTATTAAAAACGAAATAATTGTTTCGGATATTAGGTTTAAAGCAATAATACCACTTTTAATGTCAGATTTTTAATGTTTATCCCTATAAATGACATCCACATTTCTTATCTTTCTGAAAAAATTGTTACTGTTTGACGCAATAAATTAGATTCTTAGTTCATTTGAAAATTATTTGCGCCTACGGTTAGGGAGTGGTCAATTAAATAAAAGCTATTCAATTTGACTAAATTTATTCTTTGGAATGTAGAACATCTGAAAATTGGGTTATTAAACATTTGTTTGCAAAAGGGGCCGAAATGAATCGTTTTTCCACGCATTCGTGAATTAATTCAGATTACACTTAATCAAAGCCAAATACTGAAAACAATTTGTTATTCCGCAGAGGAAATTCGGTGAAAACGATTTTGAGATTTTAGAGACCAATATTTAATGGACTTAGGATTATTTTTCATAAAAAAGCATTAGCACAAATCAGTAGCTGTCTAAAAATATTGGAGTCGGTATAAATTCAGAAGGTCTTATGCAAGTTTATAGGGAAAGCGGGAATTGGAGGAAAGGCACGCGTCATTGTCTGCAGCCTGGGCGTCGCCCTCACCGTTCTACATGGCTAGGTTCTTCCACATGTCTCTCATTCAAGAGCCGCGTTCATTCTCTTAAGTTCTAAATTTAGATGGTGATAAATTCACTATTAAAACATTTTTGTAATTAATCAAAATCGAGCAACTATAAATGAGTAAATTTGCAATATATCATCAATAAAACTGATTTAAAATCACGTGTTTTTGTTGAGTGCCTAATTAAATATATGTATTTTTGCCAAATCTACCACAATTAATTCTACTATTATCTTAGATTTCTCTGATAGTTTTCTAAAATAATAGCTAAAATCGTTGTTAAAATGCGAGCGTTTTTAACATATCTTCGCTGTCAGGCTTTTAGCATCATTTCTAAAACCTATTAGAGAATAATTACCTTAACAGAAACAATTAATAGTTTCCATTTTCTCTGTGAGTTTACCGTGCAGGATTATAAAAGAGATTTGATAAAAGATTTGATTTGGCGTATTTCCTCTATGCATTTATAAACAATGTAATTGAAATAGAGAGATTAAAATAGACTGAACATATTGTCTCAGTTCAGCCATTGCTTTTTCGTTGCAGTTGAAGGTAAACTTTTACCAGTATTATTGCATATTTTACGCAGAAAATCAGCTGTATATATTTTTCGATGTCTACCCGCGTTAAATATATCGTGCTTTAAAGCTCTCGCAATCTAATGAAATTATTTTGAATCTTCTCCGGTTTTCCGTAGTTCATTGGCCGAGGCAAAGTAATCGTTCCAAGAGTTGATGATGTTATCAAAAGGTTTATAAAGCACTACCCCACGATAATATTGAATCTTAAATCTGAAACTGGTAAATATATTAAAAAGTGTGTAATCTATGTAAATGTTTTTCATTCAGGAATGGGTTGTGTTTTCTGTCCGTTACAAAATTCTCTTGACATAATTAAAAACTATAGCTTTAATGCCAAATCTTCCAAACTTCGTTTAAGCCACACATTTTATTGTGAATACATATTGCTTAATAGTCTATAGCAGGTATAGTTAAATGAAGCAATGTTTTTTTATCACAAAATTAACGCCATTTTAGGTATCTGATTTTAAGACGAAATAATAAGCGTGCGAAATATATGCAATCAAGTATAAATTTGCTCAATATTCAAAACGGTGAAATAAGTTTGAAAGCCTAAGAAATGGTACATTTTATCATTTGAAGTTAAACTTACCACGATTGCGGACAATTACCAAACCATTGAAGACATTTTCAGTTTGGTTACAACATATTAAAATGCTTAATTAAAAATAAGAAATCGCTTAGATAACACATGTCCATAAGAAATTGAAATAAACGTTTGTTACAGCTAGTGAGTTGACGTCTATTTGCGCATGGATTAAGCTGCATATTTAATGTAATAATAAACGACAAATAATGTTGATACTATAAGAGCGGAAATGGGATCATGGAGACGTGACAATAAAGTGTGAATTAATAAGATGATGCCAAAAAATGAATGCAATGCATTATACTTATAAGTAAAAATTACGCGATGTGAAGAAGGAAAGTATGTTTTAAATGAAACCGTAGACATTTTTCTAATTTTGCTTCTGATAGATTCATAATTCCTTATAAAAAATTTAAAGCAAATTTTTATGTTATTATAAGCTACAACTCTATCTACAGATAATAAGGAGCTACGCTAGTATTTAACTTCATTGTCCATTGTTACTGAGTTTTTATCTTCTAATTCTCTGCGACTTAAATGCTGCTTTCTCTGTAGTAGAATATTTATTTTTTGATAAATAACACTAAGGGGGGTGGTTAGTGTCTCTAGTTTCTCTAGTACCGTTGGTTTGAATCACGCTGAGGGCATGGTCGTATGTGATTCTTTTACATCTATTATAACACATGTAATTGGGGAAACGTGTTTGTGTTAAAGAAATTATTACTATTATAGTTTTCATTCTAATCATTTTTGGTGTTACAATTATTATTATCGTTGTTGATATTATTATTATTGTTGTTATTATTTACTGCATATCTTTATTTCTGTTTAGTATAACGCATTCTTAGCAACTTTTATTTCTTATTGTTTTGGTACGTGTTTAGGAGGATATCATCAGGACTAATTTTGAGGAAATATAATAATATACATAGACAATCGCCATAGGTAGTTGCCGATCACTTAATATAGTAAAAGAGATCTTCCTGTGACGTTAATAGTACTTCATATTATATTTTTTACCAAAAATAAAGACAGGCGAAAGTATTTTCTATTTTTGTACTATCTTGATAACATTCAAATCGATACCTAGAGAAAGTTATGAAGAATTCTATGACTTCCTTTAATATTATACATCGATATGTTGGAAACCTTAGAAAATACGAATTCCTGGCGATTAAAAATTCATATTTTCTAACTAAACAAGTATGAAAAAACCCAAATTTTAATTTTGGTTCCAAAATTTAAAGCTATATACATTTTATACTATTTTTACTGAATTTTGGTGAAAACTTCATATATTCAGTATAACATTGTTTTTCCTCTCGCAATCTTTTACTTCTGTTACCGATGTAGCTACTCTCTTCCGATTTTTCGCTTAAATCGGGAAAGTTCATAAAGGGACACCAAATCTCTTATCTATTTTTGTAATTTGTGCAAAGAATTTTCGGCTTTTGTAATTTAGAATACCCATATTTGGTAGCCGTTTTTACCATTCCCATGCATTAAAAAACCTTAAATTATTGATTGCTATGAAATATCTACACTTTCTGATTATAAACTATAGATGTAAAATTGAACAGTACTATGACACTCATCAACACTAAGGTGCGATATTGAGTGGCTAGCAGCATGAGTGCTCTACCCCCGAGTCGGCGGAAGAGTATAGCTCGCGAACCCCTTGCCTCAGACCTCGCGCTTTACGTATACCGGGGGCCGTATTTTACCTTCTCACAAATTGAAAATCACAAAATTTGCATTCCCTGCAATAATCCCTCTTGGTATTTTAAAGCTCTCTCTCACCAGTTATCCTCCAAGTGCAAAGGCCCCATGGCGCCATGTGTCCTTTAAATCTGTGCTCCGTAACATTTTTTATTTCACGGCACACTTCCAGGTTTATCCAGCCATCGCGGAACACCGAACTAAATTTGCGACATCATTGTGTGGAACATTTTTATCACTACTAATCATTAGCGGTTAGAGAAAAGAATCGCCTTTATCTAAACGGAACAAATGCTGACTTAAATAATTCACGTGAAATCATTTGCATATTTCAATTGGTTTGAAAAATACTTAATATAAAATTAGACATTTATTTTTATGGTAATTTAGTATGAATACGATGTGGCGAAAAATTAAATGATAATTTAATATTAGTTATATACTTCCGTCTTGAATAACAGAGGCGTTTGATATTGGATTCTATGCTGGAAAGTTATTGATTTAAGCATACTTTCTTATTGTCTATAATAATCCAAGAGTTTGATTAACCAAAAATTCACACACACTCTCTTATTGTCCTTAGTAAGAGTCAATATTGAGAAACTCAGCTCACATAGATATGTCGTTACAAGCGGCAACAACCTATCAATGACATGATCAGCAGTGGTTGCGTATTCATTCTTCACATGCATCCAAAACTCATCAAGAGATATTTCAATGAAGATCATTGAATTTGAGAATGCGGCCGCTCATGAGTTTTGTAAATTTCTCTCATAACTTTAGAGAAAATTCTTTAATTGAAATTTAAGCAGATGAAACAAGGTGATCACGAGCTCAGTCATACTAATTCATGCTATTTATGAAGAGGTAGTGTTTAAAATTATCAAGAATGCCTAAATGTTCAACAATCACTGTCAGCAGCTTCTTTTCAATATATACGTTGATGATGCGTTTCATTATCTCAAATGATCCATATTTATTTCTACTTTGTTGGAAATTGAATTTTGAACCCATTTAAATTATCCATGCATGTTCTCACCACCTCCTTGCAATTTTATTTTTGATTTGTTAATACGTTCAAAGATATCAGCCATGTATGCAAGTTTTTAATGAAGGAATTGTCTTGTAACAAATTAACATACTTCGATTTGTTGCGTGATATGAAAACTTACCTTAACTTGTCGCTTAACTAAAAAGCTTTCGACAAGACCTTTCTTGCAAAAGTTAATGAATCTCAGTTTGTAAAATTTCGGATTGATAACTTTTCCTCATCGAATCACAAAGTACTGAAAAAAGTCGAGAATTAAAAGGTTTTTTTTTAAGTTGACGTTTTTCGAGGCTTCAGGCATTTTGCCATGGAATTAAGGTGACAAAGTTTGATTTGAACGCTTGGATTTTGATTTTTGATATTGGGCCCGAAATCTTTGACTTTTAGAGTAATTGCAACTGCTTAATCTATGCAAACACTCCTGCAGTTTTGCAAATGATTCCTATTGCTGTTTACGTAGTCACCCGTAATGCGAAATAGTTCATCTTCTGCTGCACGGTGAGAAAGTTTTGCAAAAACGATAACGACCGTTAATGCAGTCCTCATCAACAAAGCGTCTGGTGGCGACGAGTTGCGCACATTTTCCTAGGTCTGTGGACTCATCGACTTGGAGGGAAAATCTCCCGGTTACTCGCAATTTTTCTGGCCGAGTTCCTTCCATGTAGGTCTCCATTTCATCAATACGTTTCCTGATGATATCATCTGAAAACGCTCACCTCATTTGCTGTCTCGACTCGTACCATGGCACGCATAATTTCTTGTCCCGCTGGTGAAATATGTATCTCCTCGATGCTGTGCTCTTTTTTCGCTTAGGAAATTAAATTAGCAACAGTATAACTGTTCTCCTGCGCTCTGCCTGAAAATTTTACGCACATTTTCATTAACACACTTTGCTTAAAGTTCTGCTCCTGTAACAGTTTGAAATAACCAATGTTCTTGCTAAGGTAGAAAGGTGGCTTACCCGCTGTTTTAATGAGTAGGGATAATGACATCGTAATTACCCACAGCATTAAGTTAAGCTTGCATAAAATACCACAGTTATTTATATAAACAAAGGCGAAAAAATAAAGAAACCTTTACTGTTTCAATATCGTAATATAACATTTAATTCCTCAAAAACTGTAGAGAACAGGTTACCCGAGAGCGTCCGATATGAATATGAGCGCCCGTGTTTCTCGTATACAAGAGAAGATTCGTCAAAAGTCAAGATTATAATATATTGAGAAATATTGCAACAACTTAAACAAAACGTTCCTCTAACACAATGATTGAGGATCATAAATTAGCATCTCTATCTAAATCACGCATAGTCCAAATAAGAAGTAACTCTGTTACTGTTACAAATACCTAAAACCATGACAAATTATATAATAAAATATTGATTTTCGCTAAAAATCAATTTGTGGTCCTAGCTTGAGAATATGGTAACAGTGATACTCTTCCCTCTAACTTCAAATATTCCGCTGCACACCATGTACTCTGTCGCGGCACACCAGTGTGCCGCGACACTCTGGTTGCGGAGCACTTCTTTGAATTACATGTTTAATGTATTTCCATTTTTATTTAAGGAAGTATCTAGCATCGGAATGATCTTTTCAGATTTACTCAACAATGCTGTGTCGTCTGCATATCTAATTGATTTTACTTCATGGTAAATTCTTATACATACAAGTTAAACAATTAGGTGTGCACCTCTGTCTCACGCCTCTTTCAAGCATTGCCCAATATTATTCTCGCTCGGCTACCCTTACCTGCTAAGTCTGATTCACATACAGATTTCTGATTAATGGTCTTTTTCTCTAATGCACTCCTATTTTCCTCAACACATTCATTTACTTTAGCCAGGCATATGAAACTGGCGGCTTGAGGGTCGCATGCAGACCTTTCTATGTCTTGTTGAAGCCCGATTGCTAATTTCTGTCTTAAATAATCCGCACTAGATTTTGTATTAACACTTATGTAGTGAAAGGGATAAAAGAATTTTTCATAGTAGCTGCGATACGATAGAAGGCGTTTTCTAAATCATTGTTTTAATGGCAAAACAAACATCCGACCTTTTAAATAAATTCTATTTGTCCAACTCTGGCCCTGATTTAAGAACTGTAATCCTAATGCAGCTCTCCTATAACATCTATCGCTTTAATGCGGCCCTGATGCCTCATCGAGTTTGACATGCATAGCTTAGGTCATAAAGCTCTATCAAAGGCCATTTCGAATTTTACAAAGCAAACGAGAACAATCTGTTTGGACTCAACGTTTCTTTCTACCAATGTACTCATCACCCTTATGGCATCCCTAGTGCCAAAACATTTCCAAAACCCAAATTTGTCTATACGTATACTTGTAGTTATACATTTTTGCTTCGAGTCTTCCATGTAAAATCCTGAGAATCACTTTAGCTGCATGTAAAATTAAACTGATTGCTCTATAGTATTGACTTTAATTTGCTTTACACTTTTTCCAAATTGATCTAATAAAGTCCTGTGGCCGCCCTCCTTCGTCATATATTTAACGGTACAATATATAAAAGCTCTCTTTACCCTATTTTCCTAATTCCCTTAACATTCCTACAGGGAGGTTATCAATACCTACTGATTTCTTTGGCTTCATATCCCTGAGAGGCTTTTCAATCTTACTATTAAATAGCCTCGGCCCAAAAATGTATATATCAGGGTTTTTTAATCGTGGGTATGTGCAGCGCTTTAAAGGCGTCCCCGGAAATATTATAGACTACAATATTTTACACGTATTTCAGTTTTCTCTCATGACTTCTTAATCAAAGGTTGTGGTTTTTATTGTTGCAAATAATGTTATTAAACGATTTAGGGACTTTTTTACAGACTAAGGGGAATGTAAATAGAAAATTATTTCTTGTATCACGACAAATTATTTATTGAGATAACTCTTGGTCATTTTTCACGCATTAAGTAACACACGGCCGGTAATTAAGTTATAAATATAAATGTATCAGACGAGTTTATCTATTGACATTAATATACATCAGTAATCTATTTTAATTAAATAATTCTCTGCTAATCCTTATTATTTTAAAATTCGATACGGTTACGCGACTATTCAAATAATGCCCATAGGGATACGTCATAAAAATACTGAAAACCCCTGCCATACGTCTTTTCTCTCCATCTCAATATATTCTGGCTTAAAATTGTTTGTATATTACTCCTCAATGTACTCCTTCCATCTATTCCTCACATTTTAGGACCCAAACAACTGTTTGCCGTCTTTAATTGGAGCCAGCACAATTCCCATCTTGTTTCCAGTTAACCCCATAATTTTTCCATACAATAAGTCTATCTTGCCTTTTATCTGCAACTCCTTCATGCTCTCACATTGCCCTTTCCATCACAACTATCTCCATTTTATAGTTTTCCTCTAAACTTTATTGGTTAATTCTCTATATGTGCACGTCCGCCAGAGAAGGGCCCACTTTGTCAGCATGGAGTTATGAATGCAGCGGTATTTTTTTATAAATTACGAGTAAAACAAAATAAAAATCACACTCTTATTTTGAAAAATGAACTTTTTATTGAATATTAAAGATAATATTTAAAACAGTGTTTTGAGAAAATTGAAGCCAAGTTCACGACATTTAAAATATATTCTAATCGTACTTCATTTATGGATATAATTTCTCGATACGGTTATTATTAATAAACCAGAAAATCGTACTATGCACTTTTCTAGACATTGATATTTTCTACCACTTTTCACAAAAATGCTGATATCTCCGAAACTAGAATCGACAAAGTGGACTCTTCTCTGGCGGACGTCCACATATATTCTCCTCCCATAATCTATACTAAGCGGCTTCCAACTCCTCTTCTCCGTCATTTTAATCATCTACTCAGTAATCCAGGGCATCCTTATATTCTTTGACCTTATTTTACCTACCGATTTTGCCGCGATTTCTCCGATACGTGCGTTTAAAGTCTCCCAGTTGCCCTCAGCGGTTGTTAGCATACCTGTATTTTCTAAGCGTGCATAACAGCCTCATGACATACTATTCTCTTTCTTCCCTTGAGCATTTAAAAAACACAATTCTGTTCTATATTTATTTTTATACTCTTTTATTTCAATAATAATAATCATGGCCTCCAAAGTTTGATCAGGATCCGGAAATGATGCGAACTCAATATACTATTCTTACATATTATATTACCGTAGTGTTTCGATCCATAACTTTTTGGATAGGTTGGTGTAGTCTTCTGGAAAGCTTATATCTCGGTCGTTGTTTGAAATATTTTGGTCAATAGCTTAAGGCCTCTTTTCTTCAACGATACTAATTTTAACCAGAAATATCTAATAATTTTTATGGTGGATTTTCGACGTCACTGTTTTCCATAAGAAAAGCATTGCAGCCAGTTTCGAGCGATATTGCTTTTGAAATTAGTTAGAATCACGATACAAACTCGAGACTTAAACAATTATATAGAAGAAGAAATAAATTTGTTATGATTACCTTGAAAATTCAATTACGTTCCAAATTTGCCGGAAATTTCGTTTTAAATACGAAAAACGCAACTTCGCAACAATGAGAAATTTTAGTTGCCATGGTAATCTCATTTGAGTTTGCGATCATATTACGTAAAAATTAAACACGTTCACTACATTACGCCATTTTGATTCTTTACATTTGGATTTTGAACGTTCTTGAAGAATAATATTTATTTGAATAAAACATTTGAAATTCCGTAAATTGGAATTGCACTGTGAATGCCTACCAGAAATTGATTAATACAAGGTGAGATTTATATTATATTACCATAGCGTACATTTCTAGAACTTTTATTATAGCAAAAATTATAAACAGTCTATTATTGTTGCTCGAAGCACAACGAGTATAAACAGAGTACGTTTTATTTAGTTGGAATACCTACGTGCCGGTAGTAATTGCATTAATACGAACTGTTAACTACATTCGCATTCGTAAGAAGATCAGTATTACGTATATATTTTATTTTAATTTTTATCGCCCTTACTGTTTCATTTTCATAATATCCATCCGTTTGTAATTTATCTCTTCTGGGAATTCCCGATGGAACTAAGGGCTCATCAGATTGGTAAATAAATAGTAACTCCTTAGAGTAAATGCCAACCAATGAGGAATAATTTAAGAATTTTCATATTTGAATTTTATTATTCATTAGAATTGAAGTAGATTGAATAGAATTGAACGAAATCGCAAATTTAAACATTCCACAGCGCCTCCATTTAGTTCAAAACTGTTTTAAATTAAAAAAATTTACGTTTGTTGAAGATAAATTATGGTATACGTTAAAACGAATTCCTTTTCAATTTATTAGTTTTTATTTCTCTTGAAACATTTATATCTTTTTCCTTTTAAATTCATTTTAAAAGATTTTTACTTCAAAAATTAATTTAAAATATTATAAATTGTTTTTTGATTTTTAATTGTACAATTTTAGTAAGTGTGTAAAATTAAATTAAAGTCTTTAAAAGTTTAAATCGATACAACTTCTCCGCAGCTATTGATAAGATATTAACATATAATTTGGTATATCGGGAAAATTTTCATAATTAACGATTTCAATGATTGTGAACATTTATTAGATTTTATATCAATAATTCTACCTCAAAGTTATTTTGTGATAAATGATACCGTAATTTCATTAATAATATTAATACCATCGTTGCATTGCCTCACCACAGTAATCCAATCAAACATGACAATCTAGCTCTTTCAGGCCTTTACTTATCACATAGCGTCCTCGGGTTGACCGTGAAACTCATCCTGCTGCGTTTGAATGATTTCTAACGTTGCATTCTTAACTTAAACTAACGATAATCCCCTCTGGCTCTCCTTATCCCATTATATATTACCTCGAAATCTTCACTTCAAAAGTCTCCACCTTTTTTATACTTAACTTCGCAAAAACCTAAGATACTTCTCTTACCTTTTTCCATTCCTAACTTTATATTTTCCAGTATGCCTCTCCTAAATATCTTCCTCACATTCCGAGCACCTATTTTGATTTCCGAATTCTTATTTTTCTTTGTTAATCTGTTTACATGAGCTGTTTAAGAATTTAGTGTGGTGATGACTACGGCGGCCTTACTTATGCCATTACCAGAAGCGACAGCAGTACTAATGGGCATAATCCTCTACACGTCGATAACAAAATTACTATTTTATAACTCTGCCATTATACATGGAAGATTAGTTAAAGTGGTTTCCTTTTGCCTTCCTCAATGGTGATTTTAAGGAGACGCAATCACTTAATTAAGAGGACCCAATGGTTGAAGGCGCATTTTACAGCTGCATTTATGAGGTAGAGACGCTTCTTGGATTACTCTTATCCTGGTCCCTACCTATTGACCTTACCGGCATGGGTGACCCCTCCAGGAGCAGATGATTCTACCAGCGTAGCTCTCAAGGTCTACGGAACAGTCAAGCCCTTCTACCGTGCCTAGGTTTAACGAAGGGATATACATATTATACAGGCACAGAAACACACACAACGTTTCAATAGTCGTTGGACTCTGTACATTTCATTTTAGTATCTACACATCAGGTATGTTTTAAAAAAAGTTGATAGTTGCTTCTTAAACCTGAAGTGACATGGTTGCATGCCTTTGAAAACACACGCGTGTGTGTGTGTATATATATATATATATATATATATATATATATATATATATACATATATGGCGGGAATTGCTTAGAAAAATAATAATACAAGGCCTGTGCTTCTGCTATGTACGTATTTACAGTTTCCTCGTTAAAAATGCTGAGAGTTGCAAGCTGAGTCGTGTAGATAGGACTTTCTTAGTGGCAATGTAAAGGTGGACATGCGAAGAAGTTTGGAGTATTATCTGTTTCCTATCGGCGAAGAAACTCCACGTGGCTGACATTTATCAATTCGTACGATTGTATAGAAATGTCATGAAGCGGCATTAGGAATTGCCCAAAAGCTCCTCAGTGGACAAACGAATGTTAAAGACATAGACTCATTCAGGAAGCTTTAAACTGATTTCTGCTTGGATGAAATACCTCCATGGATCCAATTTCACCCAAAATTCTGCGATACAAGATAGGATCCAAGAAAGGTTAAATACAGAGGACCTAAAAGTTTATCATGATTACATTGATAAATCAGGTCCTTGATAGGAGAAATACCTCAGCCGGTATTGAAACTAACAGGAAAAGAATTGCAGGACACGTACTATCGTAATACTTCTTTAAAGTGTCTTCATAAAATTAATTACTTGCAGAACTAAAAGCCTTGTAGTTTTACTTTACGAATAACCTTCATATGTGTGTGTGTGTGTGTGTAGCGAGGGCCACTAATCACTTCCATACTTTCTCATAATTTTCGGAATATATTTTACGCTCTTTCAATCAAAGGTAAAATATATAAATAATGAATTGAATTATTCTATAAATATCAAAGCTATAGGCACGTTTTGAAGTATATTTTCAAGCTTAAGGTTCAATTAGCACCAATGTCACATCAATTAACTTATAGTGAAATTAGAATTAGAATTGGCAGAACGAAATATTCAACTGTTATTTTTTGAATAAACATGATTAGGTTGTGCTTTTGAACTTATTAACAGTTTGATTCAATTAATTTAAATGGATAATTACCAGATTTTTGGTATTTTCTCATGGTATTTTGGTTGAAAAATAAAGTTCCGTGAAAATATGCAAGGAATACCATTTTCAAAATAAATTGAAAATATCGACAGTTACTCAGTTAATGCGCTAATATTATATGGCTGAGTAAAGATAGAGATGGAATAAATTTATTCAATCTTTATCTATGGAAGATATTGGAGAAAGATAATTAATTATCACTGCATCACAATAATTTTTGTCAATTTAATGAGCTATTGCATCGACAAATAGTATAAATTTAGCGTATCTTCATATTTTTTGTTTCAAAGCAATATCTTCTGCAAAATGATGTGTCATTAAATGGAAAATTACATTTTATCTATCGAAAGCTTAAGAATACTTTTATTACGATATCAAATGTATTAATATTTTATGGAATAATAACACGTTCAATTCAAGCGCTTCCAATGACTCAAATAAAAAATGAAATATTAATTATCGATTTAACTTCATGCCTTGAACACTGTAGTAATGAAACAATTGAACAAACCAGATGTGAGTGTTTGCTTCGATGTAACAGTCTTCAGTTTATCTGATTTTTCAGTCGACGATCGGTGAATTAACGCTTGGAATATCTTCTTCGTAACTGAATTACCCATAAGATTTATTCAAGCATATTACTGTTTCAAGAATTAACTAGGTTATTTTTAGCAAAATAATGAAAATCAAACGACACGACACGTGACTACTTGATCTTTCTGACAATCAGTAATCGGTTGGTTACCACTGAGGAAGGCTTCTTTGCAGCCGTGATGCCCATATGGTTACCTGTTTACCTGTCAGTGGCTGTTGGAGTTAGTCATCATCATTAATCACGTTCTGACTTCCATAATAGAAATAATTTCACGATTATAAATTAAATATAATAATGTACTACTGGAAAGTTAAGTTATTTATTGTATTACGAGGGACTTATACTCATCATCTAGAAGATACACACTTTTAGCTGCAGAACTTAACAATTTTCATCTAAAAATTAAACGTGAAAGAATGGTGTCCAATGCATATGAGCATTGGTTCAAAATTAACTGTTTTTTTACAATGGGCCCCAATTTAATTAGATATTATATATTAATTAAAATATATAACCTCATATCAGTGAAAATTTCCGTTGAGGCAAATAATTTCATTATTAATCACAAACCTACTAACTTGAGAGAAAGTATAGCTCGCCTTTTTAGGCTGAATAATGAATCTTGTCTCCATGTATTCCGCTTTCTGTACTCAGGAATATGAAATCTTCCCCATAAGTAAAATTTCATTTTTAAATTTCTTACATTTTAAGTTTGTTCTTTATAAAATATTCGAAGTTTTAATATATCAACAACATCCGTAGGAAATCTTAATTCATATTTATTTGAATCACGTGATTGTTTATTCAAGGATCAACGAATAATAATTTTATGAATTATAGCTTGAGTAAGAAACCGTTTATGAATAACTGATACCAATTCAAAGCCTATTACTTGACTATCAATTGGATATATTAAGAAATATATCGTGTGATAAAATTATAAGAATTATTTTCGTGCTATAAAATTTTAAGAACTATTGTATTATGTTTAGTTTCAAATTTTCCAATATATGTAAAGATGAGTAGTTATACTAATTAACAATTGATCGTATGTACAGACATTTTAGACTATTTGAAATAATGTCCTATGCTCGGTCGTAGAAGTTGCATCCTTTTCCGAGAAAGAGAATTTTTCACTTTTTACGTGTTGCCCAAAGCAGATGTAATGTAGGGCTATTCATTTGGAAAGCAGGAGAGTATTTGTTGGGAAAATATAAAGAAATCATTGTTATATAAAGATTTCAATGTAATTTTCCACAGATAGACTTAAAACCACAGCAAGATGGAATTTCTCTCACCAAACGCGTATTAGAAAAATGCAGAGATATGCAAGAAAGACTGATCACTAGCCAAGGCTCATATGAAATTTAAAGCTTTGCCTCTCATTACGCTACATATTTTTACTATGATTGCTACAAAAACTGAAAGATAATAAACAACAACAAAATGTTAACACAATGCATATTTTTAAATGGCTTTGAAGTTAAATTTATTGTTAAAGTTTTCCTATCTAGAGTTTCGACTAAAACTAATTTTTATTATTATTACTGTTATTGCATGTGTAATGACAGAATTCATTAGTCAAAGTACTTGTTTTAACTTTAACGGAAATATTGTCTCAGCTTCACCAGGAATTAGTATACAGCATCGTTATAATTCGTTAATTTACCGAATGTAACGGAGTTAGTCAGGAAAAATTAAGTAATTCCTCGTTATACGTCGGATATGCGCTCGTGAAAACTGTGACGAGTATCCATACTACGTATAATAAAACCTATCCTCCTATAGATAGAATGATAATAGTTGGGGGTTACATTCCTGTTGGATATCTTTTACGTATTTGTACCATTTGTACTCCAAATATTACATGAAAAAACATTACGTGAGACACTATGATAAAAATAAGCAAACAATATGAAATAAACGAAATTAATGCATATAACTGAGCGGATAATATTTTCGACCTCACATGGGTTGGAAAAATGAAATTAAACAAGAAATGAAACTGAATTACATAAATATTAATAAACAAGAAATTTATTACAGGACTAAAGGGATTTTAAATTATAGTAACCAGGCATATATATAGCGATTAGAATTTATTGAATTTCGTCTTTGGGTCTTTGCAATGACGTATATGCGATGCGACGTAACGAAGCATGTCCATTAATTCATCCACTAAGTATATGTAAAACAGTGTATAAACAGGCGACGCATAGCGGAGAATAACTATATTATAAATTACAACCTTCCAATATATTACTTCTCCATTCACCGATTTTCATCTTTTGAGAATATGACATTTATCTGCATGTATTTAATTACGATAACCTCGTTAACTTTACACTTTTGAAATTATTTTAGCCAATACGCTATTATCAGAAAATAATAACTTTTTAAAGATGCATAGAATGAACTATCGTGACAGTACAGAGAAATCTTTTGTTTAAATCAATTAATTTTTTTCTATCTATAGGAGATACGGAAATGCTTTATAATCCTCACATTCTAGAATTTCAGTATAAGAAAATTACTTTAGAAACGCTTTTGGCTGTCTTAAAAAGTAATCCCTTTATCTTATACGAATTAACATGAGTTATCGTTGTATATTATACATACTTCAATTAAAATTGAACTCTTTTAATGTGTCCCAACATTATTTTTAGAAGAATAAGCTACTAATGTACTTGCGTGTTGTCAACCGTATTGCAATGAAATATTTAGAGTTCTATTGATCTCTTAAACATACGAATTTTAAAATATTTCAATATTTAAATTGAAGAATACATACTCAATGGCTATAGCGACTGGTTGTAAATAATAAAGAAAGAATAAAATACTCAACGATCAAAACGTGATTCACAGTTTTTTTGAGAACCCTTTAATTTTTTTGATTTAAATTGATAAGGGACAACTGAATTTTCGATTTTTTAAATGTGATAATAAGTTTAAACATTTGTGGGAATAAAATCAGAATGATGGGAATATGACTAATTTCAGACAGCACAATAAAATCGAGATATAAACAGGGAAAGAGTCTGTTGACTCCGTTCAAAGGTTATTGTACGCTCACTTTCGGAGCGAATTTGACGTAAAACGCTTCCCAGTATTCCCAGTCGTTTCAACGGAACTATCGATTGCGTTACTTCCTCGGAATTAAAAATTCACTTTTAGGAAAATCGTTCGGCTTTCCAAATAATTTTTGAGGATTTCAACTTAAAATACTCGATACCAGGTTTGTTAATAGCAATCGATACACGGTCGGCACAAGCTAAAATTCTATAAAAATTAACTTAACTAATCGTTTTCACGTACTTTTCCCATTTTTCGCTAAAGGATATAACGAGAATCAACTTTCGAGGTTAATCACTCTCTCATCCCAAGTGAAATCCGCTTTGAGAAAATGCCATAGACGACATCATCACATAGCCGTCCCACTATTCCATTACAAAAAAGGACGGTTATACGTCCGTCATTCTTACCGCCCCTCCCTCTTCCTTCTCCTACCCTCCGCCCCCCGTCCCCACCCCCTCGCCTCGAAGCCGACCATAGCACCAACCCACCCTGCTCCTCCACGCCCCCGCCGCTCCCCGCCCACATCGACGCAACCTAGACGACCGCTGCCGCTCTCCTTTCCGCCCGCCCCTCGACGCAACCGAGAGGCACCCTCTCCGACCCGCGCCCCATCATCACCACCGCCCATTCCTCCCCCTCCGCCCACCGCAACGCGACCGAGGCAACCCTCTGCGCGCGGGTGCGGATATGAGCGGCGGAGGCGCGGCGAGTGGTCGGACGGGGGTGGGGGAAGGAACGAGGGCGGGGTGAGAGTTGGCGGGGAAACGTGGAGGGTCCGGGAGCGAGAGTATTTAGAGTCCATCCCCCGTCCGCCGTCCGCGACACCGCCCGACCCATCGCTCGACCAGATGATCGCCACTTTGTTTCCAGTATTGATTGGATTGACCCCGAGCTGATTCCACCGGCGAGGGGAGCTTGTCGAGGCAGGATCTCCCCGCACCAGGATTGTTTGTAGTTGCGTGTTTGGTGGACTCCTCTCCCCTCCGCGCGACCAGCCATATCATTGCGCGCATATGCACTTCCGTTGTTCCCGGCACCGCTCGATTACTGCACGAGTGAGTTGTCTCGGGTGTGTGAGTGGTGGTGGCGTTGGGGAGAATGGGAGATGCGACGGGGCAAAGGGGAGCATGGGGGGGCAAAGGGGAGTTTACGGGGGGGCAAAGGGGAGTTAACTGGGGGCAAAGGGGAGTTTACGGGGGGCAAAGGGGAGTTTACGGGGGGCAAAGGGGAGCATGGGGGGCAAAGGGGAGCATGGAGGGCAAAGGGGAGATTACGGGGGGCACGAGAGGCAGGGGGGCGTTAGGGAAGGAGGTGGAGGATCGTCGGCATGGAGATGATCCCCCCGTGGAGGCTCTGAGCGGACCCGTACGCGGCCCCGCCGAAGCAATAAACCCACGCACCAATTGTGTACAGCGCACTCGAATGGACCGTCGACCCTTTTTATTCCTCAGACATCGTTTTGACGTCGGAAAATTCGATGGAGATTTAAACTTCTCCTCCAAGTATCGGTGAAACCCTAATAACTCTATGTACCCGAATCATCGACATGTTCCGCAGAGTTATTCTACACCTATTATTTGCTTATTTGCAGCCGAAATTTTAGTCGAGATAAATTTTCCCATTTAGGAGCGACTGGTATTTTACGACTACCGATGAAAATGACACTAATGCGCGAGAAATATCTTGATAAAATTTTATAGTTTGGTCTTTCAAATGTAGTATTTACCACGAGAAGATTATAAACTAATTAAGAATAGTTTCTCCTAGAAATCGACCTGTGACCTGTTTCAAGTACATTTTTTTCTTCTGATTTCAGCCCAATATATAAACAGCCTTCATTTTCTACTCTCTCCCCTCTCTCTCTCTCTCTCTAATCCGTCTTCAACTCTTTCTCCTCTTCTCTCTTTCACGGTTCTCTTTTTCCATACTAGGAGTATTTTGAAGCTATCGATACCAGAACGAAATGTTTTCGCGCATATTCTTCTCAAAAGAAAAGCAGTCTCCATCAAATATTCTCTCAACAATTGATCGTTTCAATCGTACACTCAAGCGACCACATAAAACACCTCTGGGTGCAGTTTATGGCCTCACACGACGCTCTTCTTCGGCATTCCGTGTTTAGATTCCGACGCCAAATACCTGATCGGGGTGCTCTTCGTCATAGCGTGCCCTAATCACGTGCCCCTCTCCTGCCGCCCTTCGAACATCAAAGGGTCTCATCTCACTCTGTTACTCGGTAATATGCGAAACCCCGTGCTCTGCCTCGCTGATACTATCTAAATGTCCCTTTCTTCATCGAGAATCTCTCCTCTTTCCTCTCTCCGCCTCTTGCTCGTCCCAAGTCCGTTCCCCACACCATTTCCATACCTCTGTTACAATTCATTGCTTCCTCCCTCCATCTCCCTTTCCTGCTTCTCCCTCCTCTCTTCTCCCTCTTCTCACATCCTCTCTACTTGTCTCTCTCCCTCCTCTCCTTTACCCCTTCCTACCATTGGTTCGTCTACTCGAGCGGTTATCGGCAATGTCATTTGAGAATTCCCCAGTGACTGCTCACCGCCAATGTCAGACACGATCATTTCCTCCAGATTCAAATCGCGCTCCAGATCTTCACCGCAGGATATATTCGGAAACATGGAGGGAGCTATAAAGCGGCCATCGCGTATCGTAAAATACCTTTCGATTTCCCGCAATTAAGGAATGAAAAGCGTATTCTTCTGTTGAATTTTCGGTTAAACATTTTGTTCAGAGCAAGGGATCAATTAAAACTATAATTACGACACTAAAAGTAGCGCGAAAATGATGCCTTGTCTCTTTGGTGCGAATTTATTTTTATCGACGGTTACGTTCTAAAGAGATAATATTTACAGATTATTGTAAAATTGTAATTGCTATGGAAACTATTTCTGAAAGTGCTAGTAAAATATCGGGGTAACTTATTATAAGGTTTAGTAGTTTTCGACGTTTATTTTTTTTAAAGTTCGACTACTAAAATTGACGTAAACTTTACTCGTTAAATCGCGCATCGCATTCAAGCAATCGTGACCGTTTAATAACGAAATTAATGTGAAGTTAATATAATGCACAACCAAATACATATATGAATATTTTGAAGAAAAATCTTATCTTGTTGAGTGAAAAACGATGATTAGCATACGAACATTTAACGATGCCACAGCATTGAAAGAAGACAGAAGTATGGGACTATATAACTCTGAGAATAAATTGTGGATATGGCTACCAAAAATAGAAATTTTATGAATGTGTTTTTGAAAATACTATAAAGCAGGGCTCCTGAAATATACTCGTAGTAATAGATTTTTAATCTAACCAACCGTGAAATGAGTTATGGACGAGTGGACTCTCTCAAGCGGGGAGTAGGATTTAGTTATTCCTTCGAGACCTACTATAGGGATATTTGGCATTCAGTATTAATTCAGTTTGGGAAAATCTTTCTTTTCGCATCTTGGAGGTTGTCGGCAGAAGTCATAAGAGTTGAGTGTTGAGAATACCGTTTAAGCTACCAAAGGCGCGTTGGAATTATCAGATGTGGTCGAAATTAAAGGCAGAGTGCAATAAAGCGATCATGTTGTTTTCTCCCGTACTCGTGTCAGTTCAGTATGGATCCTTAACAAATAAGGTGTCTTAGAAAGGGTATTGAATACCGAATAAAGTATGGCTGTCTGGAATGACAAACGCCGATTTTCTCATTTGTTTTGGACGTTTGGCGCTAAAATATGTTAAATTTGTGCGTGATAAAGCATATTTAAAAATCCCTAAAATTTAGTAAAGAAAAATCGACACTAGTCGACAGCAATTCATTTTCGTCGATTTTTACGAATTTGATGTTTATTGACATCTATCGATTTAAATCGAATCCTACCAAGCCTAATTATATGCATGTTTACATCCTTCCTTTCACTTAGCGTTAAAAATGTGACCATATAATTAACTCAGACAAACGTTTATATAAGTATAAATAAATAAACAAATAAATAAATAAATAAATAAATAAATAAATGAATAAATAAATAAAGATATATATACATATAATTTATACTGAACAACAAAATGTTTACATACATTGTTTACATACAATATAAAACAAGCTAAAACTTTATGTATACACAAATAGCCACAAGCATAATAAAACAATAAAACTAAAATTTACTTACATGATTTTGGCCGGAACAATTTTGAATCAAATACGACTTATGTCTCCCAAACTGAACGCAGAGCTCGTAATGATGTCAGAAAGAGTAGCCGCTAGCTAAAATAATACTGAAATATCGTATTTTAAATAAAATTTACCTACATGACTGGTAGGGCCGGATCAGTTTTGAAACCTTGCATTTCATGGACTTCCGATTTCATAATAGCTCTATTCCTCTCAGATCTATAAATGGATTTCAAATAATCTAAAAGTGTACTACATACAATATAACAAGCAAAATCTTTTTGTGAGCAGAAATAGCCGCATGTGTGATAAAAAATTGTAAGTAAAATTTTCTTACATACTTTCTTACATTTTGAACAAAATATGATTTCTTGCACTGAGACTGAAAACAGAGAGATCTACTACTCGTAATGATGTCAGACAGACTGCTAATTTGTTTACTGAGACCGGTTCGAGGAATACCTAGAAGGATTTCTCACAGAGCTTTTTCTTGTATTAACTGAGAGAAAATATGTAGTATTTGTGGTAGCATAAATGCACCAGCGCTGCCGCTCGAGGATTAAAATCCAATAATATATATTAAATATTTCTAATATGAAAGTTAATTATCAAATTTTTATTTTTATAAACACCTCTTGTTTTAGATTTTAAATAAAGATTTTTTCTAAAAATATAGCATTAAAAATTAAATTTTCATTTCTATACGGCAACGGCAGAAATATGAAATTGGCGATGCCCTCTTTGGTTGTAAATCAGCACCGGAAAGAGAATTCTTAATTAAGATAACATTAAAATGAGTAGGCAAAGATAAATCATAAGTAGCCTCCTTGCCGAAGTAATGAGAAATATAACTAAATAACCGAAATATTTGTTTAGGATACGAAATTCCTTTTAAGGCTTTCAAAGAGAAACTCATGTAACGATATTACTAGATTATTTAGTAATTTTACTGCTCGGCATGAATCCACGCATTAATCCGCGCTGATTCATTCATGAGGAAAGGAAAATATGTAGGAATATGAACAGAACCTAGGGAAGGGAGCCCAGTGGACATTAAACGCTGGGAGAGAGTTTTTGGGGTGCCAGGAAGACAGATGGACACACGAAGGACCAAAGACCTATCCGCTAGGAGCAATGATTTCTTTTAAGATCAGTTTCATCGATATTTTGTTAAAATTTTTATTTTAACCTGCTTTAAAACAGTCGTTTTCATTTGACGATAAAATTATAAATCTTTTCTATCTCGCTAACTGTAAACAAATGAGAATTATTGATGTCTTATACACGTGTTACGTTAAACATTAAATTATTTCAGTACTCTCTCTTATTCACTTTCTTCTTCTTCCAAATTAATGAAATACAGCTATTAGTACTTTAATTCTGCTCTAAGAAATGAATACAGAGAAGGCAAATTTCTGAGATTTGCCACAGAAATCATAGGAAATGCCGCTATTTGAATCGAGTAATAATAAATTTATTTTCCAGAAATTTACTTTCTTATTGATTTGGAGAAGACAATAGAATCGTGATCCATTTCGCGCAGTTTTTATTCCTGTCTTCACGGCGCGGGTGATTTTTGACCCGTTTCCGTTTCTCTCCCGGTATCACCCAGATAACTGTTCGAACTAGTTTTCTGCTCTGGCCTCGATATATTTTTAGTCAGATATAAACAACTCGTAATTTTTATATCCTAATTTATATTTTTGGCCCAAACCAAGAATATTTTCCCCGTTTTCCACTCAATAATTAAATGTCAACCTTGATGGGTTGCAGAACACAGAACTATGTGATTATAGTCTAACGCTATGAGTAGTACAGCGTTTTTTAGGATGCATTTGTTCGTTATTTTTACTACTGTCTGACCAATAGCGATAAAATTTATTATGCCGAGAGAATGGATGAAAATGTATGTATCCTCATAATGTATCGTTTTTTGAGATCACTAACATAGAAGTACGTGAAGTTTCTGTATTAGAAAAAATCCAACGAGTTGACATGTCGACTTATAGAGCAAAACATGTGCGCTCCTCTGACGAGATTTTGTCGCATTATAGGAAATTAATTTGTCGAACGGTTTTAAAATCAGAATGATGAGAATAATATATTTGACAGCGAAAATAAATTTTGGTCCGTCAATTTGATGACTAAAAATATATTCTAGTTATGTCTATCTTACAGTCGTTACGGGAGAAATATTCTCAGAAAAAGTAATGTAATCTTTCTTCATTGTGTTAAGTTGACATGAGGTTATCACCATCAACCGAAAAGAAGTCTATACTCATCTGTCTCCTGCTCAAATTTCCAAACTTTTCCACAACTATTCAATTCGTATCGATAGTTTTTGAATACCGAATGTTTCTATTTAATTACTATAAACTCCACAAAAACTGTATATTTTTTCAAGTCTAAATTAATGAACAAATAAATGCCGCGTATATGAACTTTTTGGCTTACGGTTTAACTACGGTTAGATAATCTGCTTTATAATTTTGTTTTTACGTGTATATTAACGGTTTTCTAAGAATTTAATATTAAACTAATTATATCGTACGTCAACAAGTTACGAAATAGTATAATGGCAGGAACACATTTGATTTTGTCTCAGCTAACGGAATTCCACTTGAACGGTCTGGATTTAATTCTTTCCGACAAAAGAAAATAATCGATTTTGGTACAAGCGGTAGGTTCAGCAGAATATATCTATTAAACATCTCGAATGAACACGATTACAGCCATCTAACTAAATTCAGAATATGTTAAAGCTAAATTGACATTAAATTGAAGATGTCAAGCCATTATTTTATAAATTTCTGAGATGTTTCTCCGCTATCTCTTTTTACAATAATAGAAGTGGTTCTTATCCGTTTCCTGATAGTATGAAGCAGGGATCACCACAAACTGGATTTCAAGGATCGTATGCGGCCCTCAGTCTTTTTGACAAGATTAGGATACTGAGTGATTGCTTAAATGAGTATCTTTAGCCTTGATGAGAGCATCTGATGTGTCCAGCACATGATTTTCTCCATACAGAATAATGAATATTATTGAAATAGTAATGAGAAGTTGCGATCAACATCAGCGTCCTAGAGAATAATTATTGGCAATTACAGTCATGAAAGGTTTTTAAATACTTGGAATAATTTTCACAGTAAAAACATTGGGTAAAAATTGTTTATGGTACTAACTATAACAAAATATCGATGCGAGATTAAAATTACCGTTAGCGGATCGCTGTCAATATTTACAAGAAAATTAGTTTACAAAAGATGACGCTAGGTGGTATTGGGATAGTTTTGATGGCAATTAAAATTATTCTTGAAAACGTAAACAACAATTAGAAAGTTTTATCATGGCAACGGAGGCAAAGGTATCATTTATCGACGCACTTCAATAATTCAGAAAAATAAACAAAATATCTCTTAAACAATCCGTTTTATGAAAAAATTTCGAAAGCACTTCTAGAAAATGAACATTTCTACAACTTTAATAATTACAAATATTTAAATAAAGCCCTAAAGGAGATATTTGTAAAAACGAAAAAATGAGAAGATTAAATCTCCACTTTCGGTTGACAAATTTCAAGCAAACTTTATCAGACCTCGAATTATAAATAAAAATCATAAATATAAATTGTTCCGTTGATCTGATAATTAGTTTTTGAGTTATAGCGCCCACAATATTTCTATCACATTCACACAGACATCATAGTAAAAATCGCGAAAACGTACTCAGGGGACCTCAAAACGTGTATTTCCGTTGAAATCTCGAATTCGCTATTTTTCATAAATACAATACTTTATCCTATATTATGTATGGATAAATTAAAAATGGCATCGTATATCTGTAACATTTTAAAAAATCAAATGTTTGCTTAGAGCAGGGAAGTTGAATTTATCAGTTCTTTTGCATGAATGCTATTTATTTGACGGCTGACGGAAAACATACCAATTTTGCATATGTGACTCATACTAACTAGTTGCACAATTTCCACCCTTTTTAGCTGATTATTAGCCGAAAAGAGCATTACCCATTCGAAAATGGCTCCACAAAACTATTTTATAATAGTTTGATTCACTCGTCAGCTATTCATGAAATTTATTTTTATTCCTTTTTATTTTGATTACCTTTAGCTGTTTCCATTAGTTTGATATTTCCAAGTTGAATAATATTTTGTTCCAATATATTCAACCTCAAATTTCTTACTCCATTAAAATAAAATGAGGGGAAAGTTGTAATCAATGTGTTTCACTTTAATATTCTTTTGGCTTAAAATGTGCAACCCTCGCCGCATACTTGATAATTCAATGCGGCCCACTTGCTCTAAAAGGTTGTTTCCTTCCGGTAATGGCCGTGGGGTGGAGCGGCCGCACCAGTCTTCATAGCTTTAATGCGTCTTTCGTCTTGGGCATTTTTTAAATCTTGTCAAGAAAATACTTTTCAAAAACCGCCAAAAGAGTGAAGTTCATGAATTCTATTTTGGGCCGCTTCACCCCTACACAACTTGTTCACTGGCACACAGACCTCTCCGTACCCCTGTACACAAATATCTTATGCAGGATCGTCGCAAGAGGCGGGAAAAATGTATAACATACTTTTACCGTTTGGATTGGGGAAATGTACATATTTACCTAGACACACTGGTAAATGTGGATAAACGCCGCAACACAGGCCACAACTTGGCGGCGTCGCTATCATCTGTTGCAGTTTAGAAGTAGAGTAAATGTGCGTTGTCCGGTAAATGTGTAAATCTCGTGGTAAATGTGCACAACTAAACTAAATTTGAACATGAAGGCAAATTTTACTCGGCCCCACCGGGTTGGGTAGGTTAGTCGAAGTGTTTTTGGTTCCTCCTTACGTTCACGTTGTTTCCCCCTCGGTTTGGGAAGTGTTCATCTTAATATATACAAGCGGAGCCGAACCCTCGATGGTTTTTATTATAAATTAACGTAATTATAAAAGTGTAGTATTTCTCATTCTTACTTATTTCCACATTTACCAAGGCACATCGGTTAAGGTGCACATTTCCCGGGAAATGTACGGATAATCCGTAATTACATTTACCGAGCTTGGTGGCAAATGTGCACATTACCGGTAAATGTATACACATTTCCCGATTATGTACCTTTACCGTAACATATATTTTAATGAGCAATAATTCAATATAATCATAAAATATATACGGAAGAAAGAAAAAAAGATCGATGGGCAATGATTCGTGGTTGGGCCTGAAATGATGAAAAATAGCTTGCTTAGTCAGGAGAATGCGTAGTTATAACCTGAATGTAGGTATACTGGACATCAAGTTCAACATTTGTTTTTTTGGTAAAATATTGATTGAAATTATTTATACCGACTTTAATTTTTTGTGTACTAATTGATTTATTAACTTAACCACGTGCCGAAAGTTGGGTATTTCCATACTTTCGTTATCGCGAAAATTCCTTTCGTAAATCGATGTGTTCTATAATTTGCCGTTTGCATTGTAGCAAAAACTCGTAAATCTGGCGTTTGTAAATCAAGGAATTCTTGTATTATGTGGAATAATCTTAATACTAAATGACTGGGGGAGTTTTGCTGGGTTGCTGTTTCTCTTAATATTAATCGCAAGGATTGCTTAAAGAGACATGCCTTTGACTCGGTCGTACGATAGCATCAAATGAATTGACGCATGAGAAAAATTTGAAAAATAATCATTTCGTTTGATGAAAGCCCAATTCCGTTGCATAACATTAAACGTATCACAACGCGTTGTGAAGTTTTAATGTTTTTATCGAATGTAAGACCCATCGCGTAGCGATCCTACACGTTTGTCCTCTTATTCCCCTCCATTTCAACACTCATCCACCGTGGTCCGCTATCCACTCACCCTAACATTTATCCGCTCGCATTAAGTTCCATTCCAACACTCATCCATAAATATTCACGTCCCAACCAACACTCGTACACCAGCTCTCCGACACCCATTCGAATTCCTCCCGACTGCAACCCCTGCCCAATATCATTCGTCTCATCCCCCACGGCCCGTCCCCCTTTACGCAACCCTCGTTTGCTCTCTCTTCTCCCTCCTATTTTTTCTCTACCCCTCCCTTCCTATTACCCCTCTACCCCTCCATTCCTCTTACCCCTCATGTTGCATTGTTACTCTTTTCCTCCGAACCAACCGTATGCGACCAACCTATATGACTGAGTTTATATGATGGCGTACACCAGCTGTTGGTATATAGGAGTGACTGAGTGGTTCCGCAATCACCTTCGTCTCAAAGTATTTTATAATGAATTATTTACTATGTATATTACGTTCTAAGGGTTCCTGTATCTATAGGGGACGAAAGAACGCAAATAATCATATATATATATATATATATATATATATATATATATATATATATATATATATATATATGGTTCACTAAATCATATTTGTTGCGTCTTGAGCCAAAAGCTGTTCGCGATCCGTCTTCCAATCGAATTTAATTTTTACTAATTAATCACTCACTTTTCGTAGAGTTTCTCTTGAATTCTAATTCACATTCATCTGCGTATCATGATTTTTATCTCTCTTTCCAATTGAACTGAAAAATGAAAATTTTCGCGCACAGTGAGTTAGTGTATTGATTGTGAGATATGAGCGAGACACATCAGAAGAGATTGATTTGGAAATTTTCTTCCGCCAGATACTGTTTGCACAAAAGAATGGTTTTCCTTTTCTGATAAAATCATTAAAATCCCTTACGAATGAGGCTAAAATTAGTTTTGAATCCAATTATGCGGCGGTTATTGAACCTTTCAATAATAAGGAAATTTTTATTGTCGTCGCATTTGCTGGAGATTATACAGAATCATTTTATAATTATAAAACTTAAACTTTATTTTCAATGTTGGGGAAAATCATTTCAAAATCTAGCTGATGGAGTAACGAAAAATTCTTCGATTCATAAGAATCGGAATTTTTTAATTTAAGTCATAGTATGTTGAGATGGAGAAGCCATACTTTTACGTTCAACGTAGAATTTTCGGGAATCGAGTGTGGGCCAAAATTATTTTAATATTTTTTGTTGCATAAAGTTAATGGACGAGGCCGAAACTTCGTGGAATTCCACAATCAAATAAAATAAACAATGCAAGGTAGTATTTTTATTATTCGTTATCTTTTGCATGATGGTGATTATTCGCCGAAACCGGGCGTATTCTGTGCATACAAACAAAAGATTTCTAATAATAAAAATACTATTTTGTATTGTTTGTTTTATTCGTTTGTTATTAAATAATTAGCCCACTTTCAAACATGAATTTTAATCGTATTTTAGCTAAGCTGGAAGATATTTATAGAGACATTAATTAGGAGGCATATATGGCGTAATTACACTCCTTGTCATACGCCATCAGTGGCTTGCATGGTAATAACGTAAGTCTAATTAAAACAAAAATTTTCAGTGACGTACGGGAATGCCAAAAGAGCTTAAATTCATAAAAATATGATTAGACAACCACTTCATTCCCTACCCTACACACACATCTAGCCTGGAAAGAGGAAAATTAAAACGAATTTTAGTTTGCCACGCGGTGTTGAACGCTTCCTATAAAGGCGTTTATGAGATTTCGATAAAACGTTGTACGTGCGGGGAGAAGGACGGAAGTGATGGTGTGCAGTTGATATTTGTTTATTTAGGCGTTCCTTGCATTCTTATATTTCAACATTTTTTTGCATTTACATTCAATTTGGAGGAGGGAGGCAAGTTAGAAAGAAAACTGGAAGCGGATACTGTGATCCTTCAGTCCGCATGTCTTGACAGGGATGTTCCGCGGAAATTCCTTCTCTTAAAGTTTAATAAGGGATCAGTTGAGATGGAGTACATCTGAACTAAGAAGAGATATGCTTGACGAATACCCCTTCTGAACATGATGAGCGTTTTGATGCGTTAGACTCCCTGAAACCCACCATTACGGTGATTTGAAGTGTAAACTGTGCTTGTAAATTTAATCAGTAGCTAAAAGTATAAGGAATAGAGATGAACTAAGCAATGACATATATAGATGTGGACGTAAACGGAGGGAGAAGTAGAAAAGAAATGGTGCCAGAAGTGGAAATTTTGGACAACAGACTATCATCAGTTGTTAAATTATAAATAAAAAGTTCACTTATACAGCTAGCGGATTTACCAATGGGATATATGAGCTTAAACTCCCAGTCCCATTTTCTGTAGGGGCCATAATGACCGATTTAGGGCCCCTGAGTTTAACCTACTGACTCAAGAAACAACCAAATTTCATAGTTAATGAGATTTTGAAACGAATAGTTTTCAGTTTTAAGGTTTCCTTTCATTTACATATCCAAAGGCTTTTAAAACTTATTAATTTTACTTCTATCCATAACATATTACATACAACGTACAATGCTGAGCTTTTGGAATGCTTATATTTTAGGAAGAACAGGATATCCTCAATTTTTTTGTCATTCTACTTAATATATTTACGGAGGCGGCGGCGGAGTGGTTAGAGCGTTGGCCTTCCACGCAGTGTTTCCAGGTTCTACTTATGGGCTTTGAGGAGACCGTGCAAGTCAGCGCTCCGTCCTTCGGATGGGACGTTAAGCAATTGGCCCCCTCGGTGCTCTTCGTAAAAAGTAGGCTAATTCCGGCGCCGGGTTTCTCTCCTCCCTTGTGTTCGTTGTGAAGAAGTTATGGCTATAAAAGTCCAAGAGGTTGATTAGCCAGAAATACACACAAACACATACTATTATATTTACATTTTTGGTGTAAAATTGCTGTGTTTATTATTGAAGCTCACTTTTCTAAGATGACTTATGGAGTTTTTCTAATCTCGTTTAACTTTCTGGAAAAATCTCCTAACGGTATGATAGTTCTCCGACGTGTCAAAAGTAGATTATAATTAAATTTCCAGGCCATTTTGAGCTCCTCTAACTACATGTTTATAAAATCACCAAAATATTCGGTTACTGTGGAGATTCAAGGACTGAAGTCATTCCCTATAATAATCCAAGAGATTGATTAGCCAAAAAAATATATACTACAGTCATACCAAATGATTTTATCATTATTGGGTTAGTTTCCCAGAAATTGCGAGTATTAACGAATATTTTATGGGTCGAGGAATTATTAGTAAATGAATTTATTTATAAAAAAATTGTATCCAGCATTCATTAGGGGAGTCTATATTTTTGTAAGCACTAAAATAATTTGTTTCCCTCCGTACATATCTTATTATATTTAAATGTATGTCATATGCTAATAATTATTGTAGTTCCCACATTATATGGGCGTTTTTCTCTTTTGATAATCTAATACGGAGAACTATCCAAATTACTGTCAGCAAATATCAAACCCAAATATTCAGATTCATTGGCAGCTTTTCATTTGGCGTACTGTCTCTTGTGTATGCAATTGGAATTAATTGTGGAGATATTTTTTCGGCTTTCTTTCACTCAGCTCAATCGGTGAAGGTTCCCCATTTTAGTCAAAAAGGCTAGAAATTCGTTAAGTTAGAGGATGTTATTCTGACTGTATTCACATAAAAAGTATGGAAGTTATTGTGATATATACGTTTTTGCGCACATGTAATCCATGAGTATGATTGTTTTTGTCTTTTTATGCCGCGAATATTATTAGTTAAATTACAGGTTTATCATTCACTAGTTCTGCGTTTATTATATTTTTCTTCATCGCTTTTATTTGTTTCAACTTATTCGTTAATTAAAGTTAGACAATGGTTATGGCGGACATAGAACATAGAAATGAATTTGTTTGGAATTAAACCGTGATGTTCTTTGTCAATCAAATGAGTCGGGATTAACATTGTGATCACTTATGTCAACGACGTGAATCCCTTGATACTCCTTTGCAAGTGTGTTTGAGATTTAGCCATGGACTGTAAGGGCAGTTTCCTGTTGATAACAGCTTATGGCAAAACATGCATGGTGATAACGCGCTTATACCCTGTTCCCATTGCTGCCTTCACGTGGCCTTTGTTTCGGGATTTTTAGTTGAAGCGGCAGCTGAATGCTACTCCTGTTTTGTCGACCCCAAATGCTTCCAAATATTTGAATTTCACTTCCAGGGAACCTTATCAGGACGTGTACGTAGAATACCACATCAATTAATGAGAGACGAAATATCCGGCATTTTCGTGGCTTACAGGCAGGGGCGGACTGGCCCGGCGGGATACCTGGAGTTTCCCGGTGGGCTGTCGTCCGAATGGACCGTACAGGGCCTAAAAATTCATATCGCCGACTTTTTTAAAAATCTCGCTCGATAAAATAATAACAATGTTTGCTGCGTAAATTCGTCTTAGGCCATGCGTCGTGCCGCAGTTCAGTTCTCGGAGATACTCATTTATGGACAAAAGATCGAGCTTTACCTAAACTTTTTACTTGTTTGAACATTAGGGGTGTTACATTTTATTGGCATGTGTTACAAACCTTTCATAATTTTAGAATCCAGTAAATTTAACAAAGATGTGCGCTACAAAGCCAAAACAATTTTGTAATCTCCGACCCGTTTTGAAGCACTAGTGACTGTCGAAATTTGTTTTACAAATTTTTGAGCGCACATATTTATTATAATTGTATTTACAGTCGATTGACATAAATATTATAAAAGCGTATGAAATGATTTAAAGAACATCTAGAGAACTGTCTGATATATTGAGAAGTTTTGAACAAATCTAGGTATATGGCAGCTACAAAATTTGTAGAATCAGTAAATGAAAGGATACAAATCATAAATGTAGATATAATCGGTGAAACAGGTTAAAGAAAAAGAATTAAAAAAAGTTACCTGGGAAATTGTTTCCAATGAAACACTACGAAACGCAAAAGGAAGTTATCGCAAAAATTATTAAAATTTTACAATTTATCGAGTGGTTAACAGTTTAAGTACGAGGAATGTGAAGCACCTTCATATTTATGAAGAATGTTTTTAAATGAATCCTAAAAATTTTGCAATAATTCGAAACACTCTCCAGGAGAATGCGTTAGAAAAAACGAGTGATTTTTTAAATTTAGCAAAGACATCACTAAAGAAAATTACATGCCGAACTGATTGGTTTTGCTAGGAAATGGACCGAATTCAGTGCAGCTCTAAAGGAATGCGTCGTTATTGAGACTAGTGATAATGACGACGATGATGTGACAAACTACTCTTCAAAACTGTAAATCATGCAAATACTGCGTAGCATGTTGTTACAATGTTTTGATTAAATTCAATCTACACACTTTTGACATACAGGAACGTCTTTCTATCGTACAAGTTTGTTGTAACCTTGTTTTCGACCCAGGTAACCTGTGAGAGGTCATTTATGAAACTGAAATGTATTCTAAATAAATTACGAAATTGTCTCTCACAGTCATGTCTTGAATCGTTTATGCTAATGTCGTACTCTGCAGAATTAACAACGAGGACAGCATTAACGAATTGACATCAAACTATAAAAATGATTTAACGTAAAATAAATCTCAGAAGAGGGCCGTTCTCAACAAATTTCCTGGGCTTTTTCTCACAGGAGATGTAACAGAGGGTTAATTAAGTTCGATGAATTGAAATTACGCTATTATTTGTTTGGTTTCTCTGAGCGGCTTAAAGGAAAAGCATTGGAAAGGAAAATATTCACACAATTTACTCTGCTAAACCAGTGATGGCTAAATTAGCTTACAATTCTGCTACTTTTCAGTTGAGCTTTGCATACTGTTCACTCAACTTAATGCCAAAGAGGCGAATGAATTTAAGCTCAGGTTAAAAGAGCAAAACCTCAAAGGTGAGATGATACTGGTTTACCAAACTCATTTTAACAGAAAATGAAAGGAATATTTTCAAGAAGAACTCGAATTTTCTCCATAAATTCTATTATTTGAGGCAGTGGAAAAGAAAATAATAATAAAATTCCAGATTTATCGGTGAATCACTTTGAATTTAACACGCGTGCTGATATTTCTTGCCGTTGTTTAGTTAATAGAAAAACAATTTGTGTATTTCTTGTGCTTGTAAGCATAAACGTTTTAATTCGAAACAAACAAGGCATTATAAAGGTAAAAAATATCAAACATCTTTGCCTGGATTGTTATTTGCATATGATATCTTATCTACCATTACTGCATTATGAACTGTAATGAACACGCTGCAAGCAATTTTCAATATATTTTATGGAATATGTTTACGACCTTGTGGTTTAATTGTGAAATTGAAACCATCTCAATCCCAGGGTTGCGAACCTGTAAATACTGCCAGTGGAAAACACTTTTGCACACTTGCTTTGGTAGCAGGAACTGCAAAAACTAATTTGGCCAAATTCTAGAATTATTGTCGGTGGCTACATTTATTTCCTATTTAATAAGCGAGAATGTTTTCTTTTCTTAGAATCCGCTATATTATGAAATTTATCCAATTCGAAAACAATGTAAAATTTAAAATATTTTGCTACAGTAACAATCTCCTTATTTTCTTTTTTTATTTATTAGCTATAACTCTACTTCATCCGACATTTTATGGCCAAGAGTACTAAATAAAATTTCGGAGTAACGATTTGGATTAGAGTTTGTATTAGATGCCTGCAATTTTATCAGCTGCTCATCAATGGAGCATAAATATTCTTTAGGTTTAGCTTTAATTATTATTAAGAAAAATGTAGTATCATTGGTTCGAATGCATACCGGTAAGTAAACCACAATTCTCTATTACATTTTCTTCACTAGTTGTTAATTTCTTGGAGAAGATTGAAGAAAACGCATTTAAAACTTTATTAACTTCAAGTTTACGCATTAACCAGAAATTATAAAAACCAGTCTACTATATTTCGCGCGCTTTTATCATGGCTCATCTACAAAAAATGGCCATCTCTAGAGAGCGTTTTGGCACCAAAGAAGTAGAATCCAATCTTGTCTCACAGTCCATTATTGGTCTCCTTACTTTTTATTTTTTTAACGGAAATAATAATTGAGTGAGTTCGTTACTCTTTGGCAATTAATTGAGTTCATGCATTGCGTACAATATAATAACCAGATTTCCTGCGGTAAATTTGGATGTTTTTCAATTTCTTGAATCGAACCATTTTTGCTTAAACTTCTGGTTCGGTTCATGGTTCAGCAAATATTATTATTTGGTTTCGGTTCTGTTCGCGGTTCTGCCAATTAATGCGGCTCAGTTCGAAGGTTCGGTTTGGTAAGGTTTGCTACTCTGTTTTAAAGGCAGGCAACATTTTTCTTGAACGACGTCAAAAGGTTTACTAGAGATTTTCTTATGGCCGAAAAATAAAATCAATTGTAAGTTCTTATTATTCTTGAATTTGTCAAGGAGTGGTTTAGTATGGTTTTCTGCTAGGAACTTTATAGGCAGAATGCAATTAGGTTCGAAAATAGTTTAAATATGAACTAAAATGAGTACTAACATCCAAAAAAGAATTTATCAAAGAAAATTTGAATTTTTACTTGGTCACGAAACATTGCATTCACAAACAGGAGTATCACCCTAACTTTAAGCATCTGCGGCCCTCCTAATAAAAGAGCCGAAGTTATTGCAGCCTCCTCAACTTCATCCATCAACCACTGAAGTATAATAATATTAATTTCAAAATATTATAAATATCCATATTATTCCCAAAAAATTCCATTTTATCATAAACATATCCATAAATAAAATAAAAAAACAAGAAATCCCATCTTCTCTAACTTCCAGTTTGGGCACAACTGGAGATTTGAATTAATTTTTTTTCTTTGCTCTAGGTTTTGATAGGCTTTGACTAATATTCTGCAATGGGCAGTCGCTACTTTGCACGGGCGAAGCTATTCCATTGACTATTTTCGGAATCGTGAATTACTACGAGTATCAGATATGGAAACCGTTATCGTTGGTAACTCATCTTACACCACATTCGTTTTTTGGAATCATTTCAAAACAAACACGTTTATTTTCTTAGGTGTCGCAGTATCCACGGGATTCTATAAACTCTGAAAATGGTATGAAAGTCAGGGTCGGACCGAGGGGCGGGCGAGCCTGGCTACTGTCCGGGGCGCCAAATCTAAGGGAGTCTGCTTCGAACATATATGCATTACTTGCAAGTGAATAAATATTAGATATCAATTTATTTGGCGGAACAGGCAGAAATCTTGATGGTATTCTTTTGATTTTTGCATTATCAATAATTTTTACAGAGCGATGAATAAATTAACATGCACTTTGTAAATTTCTCATCAAACATTTACGGAAGGGGGCGCTGGAGTGCTATTTCACCCGGGGCACCCAAATTCCCCGGGCCGCTCCTGCTGATAATATTACTTCCATCAGTAATATTGTTACTTAAAATTAACGTCATTGGGACCCTCGTTGTAGGAATCATACGGTAGCGAGGCTGTTTGCAGATTTTTTTGTATATTTTCAAGCACTGACCGGCAGCATTTTGGAGTTGTTTTCGGTTGAATAAACACAGTGCATATATCTTTTCAGTATATTTTCTTTGGTACTTCTCCATTAACTGGGCACACGGATGCTAGCGCTGTCGAGGACGTGAAAGCGGCTAGAAATGGAACTACAATGTCGTATCTACGTGATACGAAAATTTCACAATAAGGAAAGTGTTCACTTAGCATTCGGGGATTCCCTATCCTCCTCGGCCACCCGGGTTGGGTTGGATTAGTTAGTTGTAGGTGGTTTCCTGTGCACGTTGGCTTTGTTCCCACACGCGGCTTGGGTTGTGTATTAGTTATCCGTTCGTTTCTTCAGTATTTCCCACTGCCGTCTATGGTAGCAGTTCCATTTCTCGCTCCTAGCATCCGTTGGCCTAGCTAATTTTCTAAATCCATTCTGGGAAACTTTGTGGTATGGTCATTCTCGGTAAACTTTCTTGATGTGCCATAAATACTGTAGTCCCTCACCATTCACGGCTGAATAATTGTACGCGATATTTGTCAACCGCGTTATCGAGTCTTGAACATCCGCTGTTCTCCGGCCAGCCGTGTATAGTTGCTTAACATTACTAATATTAAACTTTATGCCATTGAATAGGTAACGTACTAACTATTTTTTACTAGAAATAGAGACAAAGGATAGAAGACCACGAGTTAGTAGAGGGGTAGAAATTTGAGGAATTTTATGTAAGTTTCAGCAGTATTCTTTGAAGCGTAAGACCAGGCATTCGGAATCAGTAGGGGATGATCTGCCGTTTTATTCTTAATCTATTAGTATATTATCCGTCAACAATGGCTAGATGAAATGAATAGAAAATGGAATTTAAAATTTTAATTTAAAATAAATTATTGTAAATATCACTACTTATATTTATATTGATTTTGTTTCGCACAGCAGTCAGTTGTCAAGATAAGAAAATTTTGTGGTAAGTGACAGAAAGAGGAGAAGATATTTAGCCTTGAGACAATAATCTGTGCTCAAGTTTTGACAATTACATTGTTGTCAAAGCAGTTTTCGTTAAAATGAAAAATCTTCACCAAAATACGTGATATATTGGTATCAGCAATTTCGAGCGTAGGCGGTAAAAGATGAATAGAATATGATCGTCGATAGATAGAATAAGATGGCCGTAAGTCAGGTTTTTCTAATTGTAATTTCCAAAAGAATGAAAGCCTGCACGTCGAAAACTTCTTTTTTTACGTGATTCCTTATGAGAAATAGAAATAATCCTCTGCAGTCGAACACGGGTCGTTTTCCAAAATGGTTTTTGCCAATTACTTTTTATATGTGATCCAAGAATTCTTGGATAATTTGGAACCATTATCCCTTACCATTTTTGGGATATAATACACAATATAAAATAATCACCAACCAACTAACACGTAAATTATTGCAGAGCTTGTATTTCTTTTGCATTATGAATGTTTTTTTTTTATTTTTATATAGTAGACATGTAAATAACCTTATCAGGCGTGAATTTGTGGAAGTGATTAATATTATTCGTAATAAAAACAAAAAATATTACGTTGTGGAAAAGTATGGTTTTAGTTTTTGTTATGAATGATATACATGTATTTGAAATTGAAGTGTACATTATAGGACTTTAGTTATGTCATAGAAGGATCACCCACTCTACCCTCAATTTCCCATAAGCCCTGACCATCGCCAACTGCGGTTTTGTCAAGCCTGTGTTAAAGTCAGGAACGTAACCCGAGCGGTTGGCGAGGGACTACGGTGTATATTTCATTAATTAAAAATTAATATGCAATTACTTGCACGAAAAAATTCTGCTGCAATGAAAGCACAAAAAACATTCCTATATGCACAATGAACGTACATTATTTTCACAAACAGATTTTCTCTAAGCTTTAAAAATGTGCCCCAAGGGCAGAGATTTAATTATTTTTTGCAGAAAATCCAAAAGGAATGCACGTAATCCCTCATCTTACAGAATGTCGCGCTATATTTTGTGGGGGTACATGACCAAAGACGTAATTACTTCGGAAGCGTCAAATGGACAGAGTAAATTTAAAGATAATATCATAGTTTCATCTCATTGATTTATAATGTGGTTGAATAAGTCAGTCAGCCAAATGTTTGTCATTGTTCTCGGTAAAAGTTAGTTATGTCTTAGTGCAACTATTTTTCGCTGAGTAGAATGAAGGCATTTAATTTCTCTTCACATGTTATTAATCGTGAATCGTTTGTTCGTATTTAACTCAAATGACTCGATAAAAATTGTATGAATGATTAATTAGATCTTTTTTACTAAATGTGGAAATGAATTCGCCATAGAAATTACGAATTACGGAATATGTATTTGCTATTAAAGTGATCATATGAACATGTTACTGTGTGTTATTTTACGTAATTCTTATGAGAGCGATGAAAATGAATAGGTAGCTTTTGTTATTGCGTGTCTTAAAACTGCCACTTCTTTTCTGAGTTATTTTTGTCCCAATGAATATATTTTCAAAATTCACAGGTGAATGGTGGTACCATATAAATTTAACCCTGTCTAGACCTAATACAGAAAAACCACGACTTAATAACAACTTAAATATGTAGCAACAAAACTCGACTACGTACACGGTTGGTTGCCTGAATTGTACCATAGAAATTTCGTATTTATATATTTATAAATTATTCTTAAAATATGAAATTAACAAAACTTTAAAGTATAAATAAACATTATTACTGGTTGAATAATACTACAATCAATAATTCATACATACGAACGCTTTAGTTAGAGGTCTGGACTGGAATCCTCGCATCGACACACATCTCCAAGAACATACAACTATCATAATTTTCTTTAAAAGATTTCCTATGGTATATATACCTTAACATTTGAAAAAGAATAATTTGGTTCTCCATAGAATAGGTTTTATTTCACAGCCATGATTACTATACACCTGACTGTATTATAATGTAACTAATTCCTAGCCGTTATCTGTGTGTGTCCATTTATCACATGTTGTTAGGAAATTACACAATACATATACCGGGGTCTTAGATATACAGGTATACATGATATTTTAAAAATTTTTTCGAAAGGTTTCATTAAACGTATGTTTGTTTTTTCACATTTTATACGTATTATACGTTTATTACGTCATTTGATACTTAGGTGACTCATAAACTTTTATACGTGTACATTGCCAAACATACTTCTCCCGCCCTCTCCTAAACACGATTCGATATTCGATCGGTTTTCAAATAAGTACCCGAATACACATTCGCTACTCTCTTCTCTTCCCTACACTTTTCAATGTGACAGCAACTATCTTCAAGCAGCCATCTCCTTTCCATATTTCATCATCCCAACTCTTGAATAATTTATACCTTTAACAGAGAATTATCAAACTAGCCTTATGGCTAAAACTAAATTGAAAAAAATACCTATCTCCAATAGCTGTTAAAAGGTAATGAAAGCCAAATGCATATTTTGGCTCCAGATCAGCCGGAATAGACGAATCGTTACTGATGTCGGCTGCTTCGTAGCCGAAACGTACAATCTGGTTTTTACAATATTTGTATGGCTATTTAAGATTTCTATTCTTTCATCTTAATTCCCGTGAAACCCTTCTACACCAGATAGCACATCAAACCTCTTATTCTTTCCCTCTTTTCCTCTATTTATCACCTCTTCTTTATCTTTCTTCCCGCCTAAGGCCAACCCGGACCGTGAGCGAAAAACATCTGCGAACTTATCACAGGGACTCTCAGAGTGTCATTCCATTGCGCAGGCTATAGTTAACAGTAATATAATTCGCTTTTTTTGTATTAATGGTTACAGGTGTTTCCACTTCTTTCGTCGATCCGAAAGGAGATATTTTTTGGTATCAGTAGCGCGCACTAAATTTAAACCAGAACTTTCGATGGGATTAAGAATGATATTTCGTATGATCAACCGTGTCGAACGTCGTAGCTTAACACATTGAGAGAGAAAGGATGAAAATTTCAGTGTTGGAGGGCGACCAAGTTTTATAATACGGAAATGATATTTTTATCTGCACTTATCTCAACCGCAAAAAAATCGTCAGCCGGGAAATTAAGATCTCCTCCCGTTTCTAACCTCGCAGACAAAAAAACACTATTTCGGAGGTTGACTGTAGTTCTTACATGAAAATTGCCGTTTGAGAGTGAAAGTGTGAAGTTCGCAGACCTTTTTCGCTCTCGGTTAGGGTTTGCTTTCCATTAGATGTGAAAAGGGACAACACCCTAAACCTTATACAAGGGCGGTTTCATCACCTTCCGTCAATATCCTCTTCATATCCCACTCCCTCTTATTCCCTTTCCTCTCATTAGTGCCACCTAACTCCCTTCCCTTACCCTTTGCGCTCGTCTCTCTCATCCCTTTCTCCTCCAAAATCATTTCCTTCTCCAACGTCTCCTTCGCTCCCTGCTCCCCTTCTTACTTGACACCCTGAGTTTCTCTTACCGTTCGCACCCTTTTGCTACTACATCCCGTACCAGTCGGTGGCTGCGATCCCTTCCCGACACGGGAGCTCGCTTTGCTGATTTCCGGTTCTCGTGCTTTGCGTGACTCCATCCTTCTTTCTCGCTCCCCTCCCTCTCCTCCTTCCTCACTCTTCCCACCTCCCTCCTCCCTCTCCCTGCCACCTCCCTCCTCCCTCTCCCCGCCACACCCCTCTCCCCGCCACCTCCCTCTCCCCGCCACCTTCTCCCCCTCTCCTTTGATATAATGCGCTCTATCGAAAGGGAACCTATTTCAACTTTTTATTCTCTCCACCTATTACTGTCCGTATATAGTACATTTGCACATTCGTGTAATCTTTTGCTTTGAAATTTTAATAATAATATAAGGAACTGCGTAACAGCCGTAACTAGGGTATGGCGAAGGTGGCATTTGCCATAGGCGTCTCTTGAAAAAGGCGCCAAGCGTTACCACAAAAAAACTTCCAAAATATTATTTTCCCATATAATATATAAATATCGTATTTACCCGATTATCAGCCGCACTCGAATAGAAGCCGCATCATTAAAATTCGATATATCGGAGAGGAAAAAAGGTTTTATGTAGAAAATGTTTAAGTAGTTGAATGTTTAATGATAATATTTATGTCGAATTTTTGAACTCCTTAACGCCTTAAAAATATATTTATTGATAGTATTTCATAGTGAATCAGGCATTTACACATAGCCACATATTCATACTTATATAGCCGCATAGATTGTTGCATAGTTAATCACTCGCATCATAGTCTTCATTACATTCACTCACAATACTCTCTTCATCACCGTTATCGTTGTCGATTTCATCTTCCTTCCTTAATATATCATCTTCAGTCCCATCCCTTCTATTAGAAATACAACATTTCTTGAAAACTTTGATAATGGATTTCGCGGATTTTTTCTCCCAAGAATTTAATACTCACTGGCAAAGTTGTCCAACAGAAGGCTTATTAATTTTCCCACTTTGTGTAAGGGGGTGCTTTCCAAACAGGAGCCACTCAGACTGCTGCCTCTGAAGATGGTCTCTCAAGGGCTTGTTCATAACCACATAAGGAGCCGGTAATTATTGCCTTTCTTGCTCATATTAATTTGCCCTAGCATATCGAGAAACACTGCTGTTTTGTCAGCATTTACTCTCCTACTTAATAGATAATTATGCATTTTACGAAGGTTGATGGCATGATGCTGGTAGGCCAAAAGATTTTCTTCGTAGTCAGAAGGAAGCCTTTGTGTAAAAGTTTTTCCAAGTACGAACACGCTTCGACGCATAATCGCCGTAACTATCCTACACTTGCTTTGAATTTTTTGAAACCACCAGTTACATCTTTGACTTTAATACAACCTCGCATAGACAAATAAGTAAAAATAATCATAATATAATTATACATATACAATATCATTTTTCTTTGTGAGGGTTTGAGTTGGCCTTGCGCCTGCCCTATCGTCCTGGGCCTCGCGATTACAAGAGACTGCCCTGCATTCACATCCTTGGAGTCATAGGCGCAGCCAACAAGAAATTGGCTTTTATAGGCAGATAAGTACGGAATAATACAGAAAAAGTACGTGAAACGTGTTATTTTTTACTCATTAGACCACAGGTGGAATATGCCTCAAGTATATGGAATCCGTATGACAAGGGCAATTAGAAAAGGCACAACGCAGAGAAATCAAATTTGTAAAACAAAAGTATGAACATAAGGAGAGCGTCACATCATTATTAAGGGATTTGAACTGGATATCACTTGAAAAACTAAAGGTCAATGCTTTTTGAAGAATATAGGTCGTATTGTTTACCAGATGTTTTAGGAATCTGAATATGAATAAACACCCAGAAAATCACAGGAATTGGTGTGTGACAGAGGGAGAATACCATCGACCTTTCATGTTAGTCTCTGTTAGTCTTTAACTAAAGCACCAACGCACAGAGAGAGAAACGATTGTGATGTTAAAATACGCGTTATCGATGTTGCACGGGGGCATTCGTGGCTTCTTGCTCTTTTCAAAGACATTATGAGATCATAACAGGAAAGTCAAACCTGCGAGAGATAGGTAGGCTTTTGTGCATTGTATCCTCTGCCACTCACCGATTTGGTGTATTGCAGGGTACAATGTAAATGTGGAAATGCGGGGCATTGAACGGATGCTTCATTTACGCAGAAACTTTTAAAGAACATGAAACGGATTCCAAATTTAGCTCAAATTTCATACTGTGTACTAAAGGACCAAAAGGCCTAAAAAATTAATAAGAACCCTTAACCCTTTCCTTACCAGCTGGATATATGTGTCTCAGAGGTTGGTTTGATATGAAAACATAAACTAGACAAGTTTACGTCCTCCAAAAGTATTTTGGGTGTAGCACTTATGTTACATGATTTTAGACAGTTAAGCTTTTAAGTATTCTGTATATGACTAAAAATAGAGATTTTGGAAGGAAATTAAATAAATTAAAAACATAAACATCGCTGTGAAAAGGATTAGAGAAAAAGCTCAAAAAATAGGTGAAACTGTAAAGTCTAGAATGATAAAATATACGAGATAAAAAGGAGAATAAAAATGATTACGGGTTCCAAGGTAATGATCCAATCCGTATAGCAAAGAATTACTACTATAAGGTCAAAGGAGATAAAAAGAAATTTTATCATGAGTTAATCGAGAATAAAACAGATTCTGTACAAAAACAAAGCAACACCTCTGGATCGGTAAGAGGCTGTTGGTGGCAATGGAGCTAGGCGACGTTTCAATTACCCATGGCAAGAAATTAATTTCACAACAAGTAGAACGTTTCTACAATAATTGTATGAAGATCCACTAGCCGCAAAATAGTTAAACAAGGAAAGAAACTTGCCCGCTGAAAAGATTCTAGATATTTATCCAGAGGAGATATCATAATCAAAAGTATGCGGAATGTAAAAACGACAGTTGTCGGGATCGCAGCAGAAATGTTCAAGTGTAAGGGAAGCAATATGAGCAAGGTTTCCGTTAGTGTTATAGAATCTTGCCTAAGGAAGACCATACCGGAGTCATGGAATCGCGCAAGTAACATCCTTTTATCCAAAATACTTTTTTTTTTAATATTCGAATAACTACCGCCCTACCAGCCTACTCCAGGCAGTCTACGTTGTAAACGTAACAGTATTTATAGTCAATTTTCGCCTTATAATGATAATTGGGAGTTCATAACTTCCCCTTGTGTTTATACTGTGAACATTGTTCATAGCTGAGAACAATGACATAAGGTGACCAAGAGCGTCAGGAAATGGACATGTCTCCTTGCCTCAAGTTTAACTCAAGACGACTTAGTTAAGGAGTCACATTTTTGAGGTCTCAGATAAATCTCACGCAGGCATTGTGTGCACGATGAAGTTTATATTTGTGCACTATGTAACAGCAGTCAACGTGGGGAATAAGAAACGCAGATGTGAGTTGTTTTGAGCATAAACACTTGAGGGTTTTTTGAACACTAAGAGAGTGTTACTGGTAAACACTCTGAAAAAACACTGTGGGATAAACAAATACTGTACACTGAACTAAAAAACGAAGTTAAGAACTGTGGATAAGACTAAACACTATGTACATAATACGGGGAGAAGAAGATAGAAGTAATCGTGGGAGATAACCGGTTCTACGTGACGTTCTCCGGAAACTCTTTTCATCATCACTTATTTTCTCTGGGCCAGAGGCTGGCAACGTAGACACCAGATGTCTTAATAAAACAGGGGTACGTTTAAAAATTTAGTTTTATCGGCGATTATAATATTGGTGGATCGTCTGTAATTCTGATGAGTTTTTTAAGGTCTAAACGAATTGTGTTAATCAACGTAATTATCCACGTAACCAAAGACACGCCTAAATCGCACAAATTGAGCTTTAATCCTAAAGGATCATGTTTGCAATATTTTGCCGTTACAACTTCTATATGTTAGTTTTCATCTTCTCTTCCTCTTTCTGTCAAAATGTGTATCTCATCGTGCCTTTTACAATGGAATTGTCTCACGGTTATGAAATTATTCAACGATTTTCGTGGATGTTATTTTCGCGGGTTCACTTATTCGCACAAAAATTACTGCCGCATTGCACACTGTTCATTCGCTAAAACCATCGAGACGCAGAGCGATTTTCTTTAGATGACGTAACAAGTACTTTATACATACATACTGAAAAAGGAGTGACGCACGCGGCGAACGTGCGGGTAGAGTGGTAAACAAAATGACACCATGATGCTGTACTCTCAGTGTGTCTTTGTATCTCAGTTTGTTAGCGCGCGTGTAGTTAAGTGTCGTTTCTATAATATTTTTACACTTACCTGCAATACATTGATTATACTATGGCTCCAAAACGTATAGGAAGTGAAACGAGAATGTACTGAGAAAAGTGTGAGAAGAGCGAAAGATTCCATTCTCTTAATCCCATTACTCATATAATCTTTTATTAGATCTTTATATTTACCCTTTCTATGTCCGCGTTATTTTCCAGGAACATATCCCCCGCGAATACGGAGGGATAGTGTGCTATACATTCGAGTAGTTTTCAAAGTACAGTGGAGACCGATCAACGCGAAACGCGGAGGGCCAGCACAAACATTTCGTGTTAAAAGTTTTTATTATAAAATTTTCGCTCCTCAAATATGGAAGTCTGTACAAGCTTAACGAAGAAATACATTACGCGTGTCGTGGTTGAGGAATACTTATAACTGTACGATTAATGACGCTATTTATTAGCAGATTATTTATTTAAGATAGATATATCCTCACAAGTCATTATAATTATACCGATATTTTCATTCCCGTGAAAATATTAATATTTTATATACAGCGTTGAAGATATTTTTTTCATTCTTGTTATCTAAAGTAATTTGCAATGAGTTGTGTTTATGGAACAAAAAATAGTTTTTGCCTTTAAAGAAATAAAATTTTTGGAATTGATAACATTTCACTCAAGAATAAGTTTTTAAGTAAAAATATATAGCAATATCAAAATATGTTTCTTATTTGGAATATAAAACAATATGAAACTAGAAATAATTTCGATGAATTAAATTGTTGGTACTTCTGGTTTACTCAGTGCAACTTTTCCATATACAGAGTTTTTAAAAATTATTTTACCTTTTTTAATCTTGCTAATGCAAAAATAGAACAAATCTCTATGATACGGTTTCATTTTATGTTAAACAATATATTCCGAAGTTATATTAGTAATACTAATCCATCTCTATTGGATACACGCTTTCTTGAAATAATCAAATAAGCATTTCGAAGCCAATGATATAAATAGAATTCTGTCCTCCAGCTTCCACAGATTATATTTAACATAACTCCACAAAGGACATTATGCACTTGCTTACTTTAGTGTGGAGGAACTGCTCTCTGCTGAATAATGACGCGTGGTTGAAGATCTTCTGTCTTAGTTGAGACCTCAGTATATCTGAGAGTTTATTAGGTATATCTAATAATCAATACTGCAAAGAATAAGGAGCAATCAATATGGATTATGCCACACCAACTTTAACCTTCGAACTATCACGCTCATAAGACAGGAGGACATTTTGTACCTCAAATATTCAGATGGTGCTCTTCCCTTTTTCTGACCTCCAAAATTCACTTCATCTATCGAAAGATGCTGTTGAAAATATCCTTTATCTGCTAGGCTATCAGTTTCGTCGCAGGTGTTATCATCCAGTTAAAGCTCCTGCAGAAGCGTAACCTCGAGCAGATGCAGCTGCCGTCTATCTTGCATCTTACGTTGTATCATCATGTCAGGTAGCTATAGCTCTCGGGAAGCTTTCTTGATATACAGGTATACCCCTATTAACGTTGAGGATACCTTCCTGAAAAGAGCGACGTAAATTAAAGCAGTTTTCCCCGTAAGAATCAATGGGATTAGAGGCAATGCGTGCAGGGATGGATAGTTCGGCGCAACCAAATCGGAGCGAGACAATTCGTCGTTTTTCCCGTCCGATTTCAGACGGGAAAATCGCAGAAAATGGATCAAATGTAAACAGTGCTAGGCGGCTACACTGACGAGAATTCTCCGTCCGCGTGAACAGAAGCGCGTCGTCTTAGGGTGGTGCAACACTGAAGAAACTAGCAACTGGCAACTGTAGCAAAAGCCGACAACCGACTAGCAACTAGCGACTTCTATATCCACACAGAAGGGACTAGTTGCAACGGTTAAAAGTTGATAGACAAAGACCTCGCGGCGGTCAGTCTCTTGAAACCGTCATTAGCCCAGGAGATACCTCTAATCCTCGACTGTGCGAACCCTTCCTCTCCCGAGCTCACCCTTCCCAGAGGGGTATCCCCCGACCGCAGGGATGAATATGCACGAATTAATCAAACTTTTTAATGCATTTCTGATGAGAATGCATCTCTGTTTAACACTGTACGTAGTTTCTCGACTATGCACGTCTGTTAAGCGGCTTTTACGGCAAATATTAAGGAAGTTGATATTTTGGCGCTCCGATACACACACGCAACTTGAGCGACGAGCAACCGACAGACCCTGTAGCCTCTTTCCAATTGCTTGAGTTGCAAGGTAATGTCGCTTGAGTGTGGCTTTCTCGATTTCTAAAAAGGGATCCGACCGCGAAGCAATATTGCCCGAGTTGCGTCGCTAGTTGCCAGTTTCTTCTGTGTATCACCTCCCTTAGAATCACTCGCTGCTGCGTTTTAATCCGAATTTTGGACGTAGTCGCTTGTCCGCACGAGACTATTTTCCTCCCGCAGGCGTTGTTTTGCTATCAGGAAACGTGTACGTTTTATTTGCAGCGAATTGCGAATCAGTGAACTAGATAAATTACATATTCTTAATGAAAACGGTGTTTAATAATACAAAGAAAAATATGTGAATTATAATTATTAATACTGTTACCGTACTTTCAGTATTGAAATTTAAAATATTCTTGGCAAAAGTAAAGAAATGTCTGCCAATCTGCAACGTGAGAACTTAAAATGATCTTGGAATGGAGTATAATCTAAAAATAAATTTCAACACTTCTGAACATTTTATTTGTTCTATACACTACTCTAAATAAATTAGGGGAAAATATTTCTGCTGATTGACTTATTCATATTTACAGAAAAATAGGAGAAAATTACGTTATTATATCATTAAATGCGCTTGATTAATGTTATATATTTATCATTTATGTAACCGTTATTCTTAATATATCAAGTGTTATTAAGAAAAAATTGTCATTATTGGATCAGTATAAGACGAGATATAACGTTGCAAGTTGATAAAGAGATTAAATAGGTTAGTGTGCAGATTATTTAGTTTCTCTAATATTTAATTATTTTCCCGAACTCGTAGAAAATTATAATATGCATAGTAAGATTCTACGTGAAATTTACTACGGCTGAGATTCATATTTTCACTTAAATGACAAATTTACCTTAATCACGAAGAACTTTAGGGGTGCAACGCACTTTATCTAGTAGTCGGACTCTTCAGTCAGCTCGGACGTGAAAAAATCGCTCGTGCCCGGGTGTTCGGGGCGCTTCACCTCCTTAATTACCAATATTTCGCCATCACTAGATTACCTCGTTACAAAACCCCTCAAAGCCAACATATCAAGCAGTCATCTAGAGAGCATTGGCCTGAGATAGGAGTGATGCCATAAATTCAAGTCGGTTCTTTACTTAGATGTCATCTTGTACAGAGTACATACCTATTTAAATCGGAGTGTAGATTTTGAAATTTGATTTTTGTTTAGTATTTTAATCAAACAAGGAAGATAGCAGCGAGAAATTTAAATTCTAACGACGTATCTTCCATGGAAGGCGACGGAAAATCGATAAACATTTATTGATCGGCGACGCTGAATTGACGTAAATCGAGGTAGGTATACCTGTACCTGGAGAGACAGAATGAACGACTCACGTACTCTTTCGTAATACTCAAAACTTCAGCGTTGTTCGTCCTTTCTTTTTACGATGCATTCAGTCTCCAATTTTCGTTACCAATCTGTGATTGACGGGTGACATATAGGGTCTCTTTTCTGTATCGTTCTAAAGGTTTATTGAACCCATGTTCGCGATTATGTTTCGTTTAACTGTGCAATACGTACTTTTTGCCGAGTGACACATTTTTACTTTCTCCATATACGAAGTATAGAGAGAAAGTATTATTTTTATGAACAAAATCGAATTCGAGATTTCAACGTAAATACACCTTTTTAGGTCCACCGAACACGTTTTTACTATTTTCTCGATGATGTCTGTATTTGTCTGTGACCGGGATTTTGTGGGTGCCTTAACTCAAAAACTATTAACTATGTTAAAGGAAGACGTGCTTATTAGGTTTTGGTAAATATCTGTCAAACGAAAGTTGGTGTTTACTCTTGTCACATCCGTTTTTTTAATAATTGCTTTAATATTTGCTAAATGCAAAAACGTCCTTGAATAAAAGTTATAGGTAATGTAATTTCCTACAACCTCTGTTTGAAACAATTTCCCATATAATACACTGTTGATATATTTTAAAAACTAAATATTTTAGCTGCCACCATCACACCACACCACCTATTACTATTGTAAGCACATTACGCTCCTTTTTATTTTCTTAATTGTTGGAGATTCGGGGCTATATCCAACATCAGAAGGCTACAGTTTGAGTTTGTAAAGTCTTAAAATTTTTCTCGCAGTTCCTTAAAATATTTGTTATCATTTAGCCTATTTGGAATTATTAGAAATATTGCAGGCATGGAGAAAGTCACGTGGTGGCCACATCAGATTTTTTAAAACTGAATTTACTAGTCTATATAGACCTGAAAAGCCAAGAAAAGAGCATTGATAAAACTTTGGGAGGTGCTATTTAATATGAAGCAAACCTCAGTTTAAATGTTGTTCGATTCATGTTTTGTTAATGTTAACAATTGTGAAGGCAGTTTTTTAAACGGGGTGGCGGTGGTTAGAGCGCTGGCCTTCCACGCAGCGGTCCCAGGTTCGAATCATGCAGAGGTCGGATTTTTCAACCTGGGATCGTCCAGTCCCCTACTTGTGTGATTTGAGGAGACCGCGCGAGTCCTTCGGAAGGGACGTTAAGTAGTTGGCCTCCTTAACGAAGCAAATATAAAGAATTTAAAGGGACTCAATATGCTGCATGAATGAGAAGAAAGAATATTCAATTCACTCGCCCAATATGCGCACGTAGTTTAACGTGAAAATACTCATCGCAAGTATACAGATGAGTGGAGCACATATTCTTTCCTCTTATCTTTCATACGGCATACCGAGTCCCTTTAACTTCTTCATAAATCATTATTGCCATAGTGCTCATAATATTTTTAATCAGGCAAAAACAAGTAGGTAGGTATACAAAAAGCGCTTACTCAAGCATTCCCTAAAAACCAATCTCCAGTAGATTTTGTAGAGAGAAGGTAACTAAAGGACGAACGTCAGAAATGAACGGTAGATAAAAAATGGAGAAAATGAAGTGTACCGGTCCTTTTAATTATAGAAATGAATTATCTGTTTCGTATTACTCAAATTCAGTTTAAAACCCAGAAAAGTCTACCGATCAATGATTATAGTTTCTTTTTTTAACTCCTCAATTGCCATCGAAGCTGGCTGATTTTTAACCAAAGCGCGCACGTGATTTCATTAAATGCTTTTATGGAGTGACATTTTCTGGATTTGCAATAGCACCCGGTCTTTTAGACCATGCGCGAACTATAAGGGGTTGAAATTTTCTCCTATTCTTAAGTAGCGCTTTTATTATCATTATAAAAAGCGAAAACTCAAATTTTATTACAATTAATCATATTACTCTTTCGTATTTGTTTCACGAAGAATGGTTCACTTTGCAGGGAAAAGCTTCACGCTGACCATCACCGTGAGCACTGTGCCTCCTCAGGTGGCTACGTACAACAAGGCCATCAAGGTGACTGTCGATGGACCACGGGAACCTCGAAGTAAGACCAGTAAGTGGAAATTCCTAGAAACAGGCGCACGGGTAGACGTAGGTACTCCAACTTCCTCTTTCTGTCTCTGAGCCTCCTCTTTCTCTCCTCCCTCCCCCACTTCTCCGACTCCATCTCACGACCGGGGGCGGTCAACTTTCGCTGGGTTGGGGGCGGAGGGGCGAGGGGCGGGGGGAGGGGGGCGGAGGGGGAGGGACGGAGGGGAGAGGGGCGGGGGGATGGGGACGCGGGGAGGGGGGCGGAGGGGGGGGGGGCGTGGAACGAGGCCTTTGAGGCCGCTCGAGGGCGGGAGAGTCCGATACTTAAGAACGGAGTTGGCGGTTGGCCGATGAGGCACGTCGCGGACCCCAGATGGCGCCGTGCTCGGGGAAACGCCCCCTTCCGCCTCCCCCGCCCGGCTCCCCTCCCCCCCTCTGCCCCCGGAGGCCTCCTTACCGACGTCCCGCCCCTCTCCCGCATCCCTTTCCTTCCCCTCCGCAACCTCTTCTCGCTCCTCCTCCCGCCTTGCCTCCTTCCTCTCCGACATTCTTCTCTCCTCCTCCATTCCCCTCCATCCTTCCCTCTTCCCATCCCTTTCCTTCTTCCTAACGCTCAGTTCCTTCCGCCTCCCTCCTCGAGATGCCGACCTTCCTCTCCTCCTTTCTCTGGGCCACTTAATCTCCGCCCCCGCTCACCCGGGAAGGAGAAGCTGAGGCGAGGTGGCTCATTGGCCGTCGGCAGCCGAGTAGACCGCACCACTCCTGCTGATTGGTAGAGTGCGGCAAGAGGATGTGAGCGCAAATCACGAATGGAGGCCAACTTCCGCCAAATGACGTCACTCGTTACGCCTTAATCGTTTTTTGTGAGAAGCTTTTCTTGACCATCATTATCGATGATTGACGCTACTTTCGTCAGCCTTATTTCATCCGAGCATCTTTGGCCTCCATCGCTCTGCTTCTTCTTCTTGCTGTTATAAGCCAGTATTTCGTTCTAATTCGCGGTGGCATGTTTTTTCTTCGGGTGCTTTATTTCCCCGCTCTTTCGTGAATCAATCATTTATACTTTTAATACATATCTATGGGGAGATGCAACTTTTTCCTCCTTTGGAATAGTTTAGCATGTCGATGTTGTTGGGCGCATTTGGATTGCGGGTTTTGAAAAGAGTGGTAGAAAGAAGTGGGTGTATTTTATTGGTTGGAATGAAGTGCATGACGATGTATTAGTACCATCGATGGATTATTTATTTGCATAAAAATAAATATGAAAATCGAAACATTAACCTGTTTTCAAGTACCTATCAGTGGAATAAATCCTGTTTAATGCCACCTGTATTATATATGAGTAAGAGGTATCTCCAAGCTACTATATTGTTTTGTACCACGCTTACCTTAGCTTAATTAGTGGGCTCAGCTTATGGGTTTAATCCGCTAAATTACATTGGGAAACGTTGTTGCCAAACAATGGTTATATACTTACATCATATCCAAAGTTCATCATGAAGAAATTCGCTTCATCTATTTATTCTTCTTAAACAGAACGATTCGTGAATTTTCGCATACTACATGGACTACTTTGCAGAAAAACGCATAGTTGACTCAATCGCTCTAATGTTGAAGAAATCATATATTTCTGATCGAATATCTCGAATATAAGCATTTGTACGCTTTACTTTAAGAGGAATAGTCGTAATACAGGTTTTGATACATTTCATATATATTATATCAAATGATCGGATACGAATTGTCTTTTCATTATCTTGACATTACGCGATGGATTCTTCATTTGTTGATCTGCCATAGTATATTGTTCATTCCATGAAAAATTCGCGCATTTTTTCAATTTTATTTTCCTCCCACTAAAATGAGTTAAATAGCTTAAAAGCCTTTCTGATGTGAACTCACAAACACTTCAAAATATCTTAAATATTATCCTAGTTTTTTTGCAATGATAATATCAAGAACTGTTTTTATTTTCTGAATTGAATTTTAAATAATAATTTGAGAAATGCGAATGTTTAATGCTACCCCTTATCGAATTATTACCAGGTGAGTATTGATTTACAGTTGCTCCACGATAACCGCACTTAAATGTTGTAGATATAATGATTATGCACATGATAAAAGTCTATAAATATTTAAAGGGGGCTATCCAATGGCCTTTGTGAATTAAGCTGTTTTTAACTCAAATGTTAAGAGTTATTGACGAAAGCAAAATATATTTGCCAACGTAAATTGTCGACAGAAATGGAATTCTCTTCTGAGCGACTTAAAAGTAAAGGATTCCAGGTGGTGAGCCTCAGTTGCAGTCACATGTTTTTCGAAGATCCACATCCAAAGTAGCGGGTGCTTTGGTGGACCGAATAGGAGATTACATCGGAATTTACTAGAGATGATTTGGTGTCACATGAGTAGTAATCAAGCGTGAATATCTTTTAGCTCAAAAATTCCAAACACACGGCTTTATAGTTACTATTTCAGTCAACAACTACGAATTGGTCTGCGATGCATTTTACGCTTCATTTTTTCATCTTAGCTTAGCGTAAAACGCTATCTTTCCTTACCCTAGGTTAGGCTATGCTGAAAAGATACTGACGAAATAGATCATAACAGATTTAAAATTCTTGTATCATAGCTGTGTCTATTCCCGGTATAAATTTGTCTTCCTTATAATCTGGCAAAATATACTTAAATTTGCTTTCTTTCATTAAATGTAATTTCATTTTTTTCTTTCAAATACTTCTTATAAATAGTCACCAACGTTGTTTTAGAAAATTCGTCGTTTACAGCTCTTAACGATTATTATCCCGGCACGCGCATCGTTTAGTGAAACGGCCGTATAGTACATGAAGAGAATGTTATAATTCTCCTCTAATTTTGAAACAGTATTCCAAATTAACGTTTTTTGGTCTATGAATTTTTTACATATTAAACAATTTGTTGTTAAATATTAACAAAATTTTGAATTTATCCATTATACAGGCGGTATGTGGAGCAGTAATAGTTAATATATTTATTTCACGCATTAATTTCAAATCTCACAAATAACTGTAGTTTATACTGTACAGATTCAGTCTTTTTTTATGTTCATTTACACTCTCAAACCAACTTAAAAAACGAACGTCATATTTATTAACATTTTATATATTTTGTATCATGCGGCGAATTTGATGAAGTTTGGTGAGCATCGAAAAGTTATTGGATATCCGTGGTTTAATGAAGAGCTTCGCAACCGGTGTGACGAAGCACATTTGCCGCAAATTCAGCGGATTTTTAATTTTCACAAAAGCTTTTGCAACAAAGAAATTTTACATAAGTATCATTATCAATGAAAATCACTCTGAAACCACGAGAGGAATTAATAGATTTTAGAACCGATCGTGTACAATTAAATTTAGTATAGTACCTGTAGATGTATTTTGTTTAAATATGAAGGTGAATATCATTCAATGTCTTTGTTTGCAATTGATATGTTACTCCATATTCCAACAACGTATTTATGCATAGTATTAAGCTTTTCATTGATGACAATTGTCAAAATATTAAAAGGACATATTTATAGAACCTAGATGAAGAACTTCGTGTTTCTCTTTCAACTATTTACCCAATCATAAAGCTTCTTTGTTCCAAAAGACCAGAACTGACGTTAAGAGTTTTGCCGCCCTGTGCAAATGCTGATTTTTTCGCCACCCCCTCTACAATACCCACTTACTTTGATAGCATTACGTATTTAAATAGTAATATTAATGAGTGACTCTCGGGAAACATGCAATATAAAAAAAATATTAAAATGTTGTCTTTTAACGATGAAGAAACATGCATCATTGCAGATTACTGTTCACTAGTGAAATGGTACTATCTGTACCTTGAGGGAAGCAATATCATGAATGAGCTCTAATATGTCCAGCCAGGGTCGGAACGAGCTGCCCGGGACGCCCAAGTATTGGGGGTGCTAACCAGATCGTTTATCTATACATTACTTAGGAATGAATAAGTGTTGGTTACCAATTTATATCGCAGAACAGGCAGAAATCTAGATGAAATTAGTTTTCGTTTTCATTATCAATTATTTCACGGAGCAATGAATAAATGAACAAGTTCTTTTAAAAATATCTAAACAAAATTTTACGGAAGGGAACGCTCTGCTGGTTTCACGCCCGGGGCACCAAAATACATCAGGCAGCCCCTGTATCCAACTGCTGAGCGAATTCACCTTCAATTGATATAATCGCAAGGCCAAACAAATGTGATTCCGTCATTCAAGATCTAATGTGTTTTAATTAACTTGCTACTACAATAGGAATACACAAAAAAATTCTCAGTATAATTGCTTGATTCGGCTCCAAGTCATTTTCGGTGATATATTTCAATATATCTAACGGAGAAATAGGGAGTGCCGGTGGTGTAGTGATTAGGACGCTGGCTGCTACTCGTTTTCTGCTTGAAAAGGCAGCGGGCACGAATCCTGCGCAAGTAGGATTTCTTCCAAGGTCGCCTGGCCCCTTATTTGTGTGGTTTGAGGAGACCGCGCAAATTCAGCGTTCTGTCCTTCGGAAGGGACGTTAAACAGTGAGCCCTTGGTGCTCTTCGCAAAGAGGAGGCTAATGCTGGCACTGGGTTTCCCTCCTTTCTGTGTGTCCGGTGTGGAAGGCAACGGGAAACCACCACACCGTGTACGTATACTACTCCCTAGTGCAAACCAATCAATGAATTGGGAGGACCTGTCTAAAGGCAGAACACTATGAATAATTGAATGGAGAAATATCATTCTTGATTATTCGTGACAACACTACAACCCCTCATTGAGTTTTATTGCATCAATATCCTTCGAGTGAGCATTTTCGTCGGTGAGAATTTCATGAAGATCGTTTCAATATTTTAACAGGATGTAGGCTGCATGGCTTTCTGTTTTACAATTCTTACGCTCGAATTAAAAATCCATCTTTTCCTAAGCTGCCTAAATATTCATTTCTTATAACGCAACCTTAAGCGCAAGCCCCAGCGCAACATTATTCTCATTATCGACCAACCCGGAACGGAAGCGATGCGGTCTGTTTTAGTACGGAGTGGGTAATAATAGCATTATTTTTACTAGCCGAATTTTTTCACTTTCTCACGCAAAAGAAGATGCCGGTGATTTTATTGCATGCTAGGCACAAAAACGTATCATCTGTACTCTTTCACTGCCAAATCAACGGAACTTACTTAGCTCAAGAAATGAATTGCGACAAAGATGTTAGGCCGAACCACGCCAAAGAATGCGGACACCATCTAACCAAGGCAAACGTTTCATCTTAAATGTGAGCAAAGCGTGAGGGAGTAGATTAAATTAGATACGGTCTTTATCTGAGACGAGATTGAGAGTAGGAGCTCCCATTATCAACGTAACCCCTCGTCATGATGCAAATATAATAACACATTCTAGAATTAATAATAATCTTTAATAATAATAATAACAATAATAATAATAATAGACAAGTGTGGGTTGGTAGGTGATAATTTTAAATCATTAATATCTCAAAAACCGAAGGCGATAATGGTTCGAAAATTTTCAGGATTGCTTGGTTCACATATTATAGGTGCTTGACTAACAATATTTGGAAAACCGCCTGCAGGACATAATTTATATTTATCATAAGTTAACACGTAAAAATGGACTTTTATTCCCTTGAAAAATAAAATTAAAAAACATTAACCTAAGTTCTTAGGATCTGGACCATTCTAAAGAAAACATTTTGGTGTTTTCATTCGATTTATCTTTTTCTGTCTACAGTTCGAATTGAGATCCAATTAAAAGTTTATGTAGAGAAATTCAACGTATGAAGTTTAGAGAGAAGTACATCTTTTCAATACATTTACTGAAATCGAAAAACACAAGAATTGTTACTTTCAATTTGTCCATTGAACGACGCATATCATCAGTGATTTTTACGAGAGGGGTCGTGCTGCTGTGGAATTTACGAAAGCCAGATTGAAAGGGATCTAACAAATGTTATTCGTTAAGAAAAACTGTGATTTGCTGATGTATAATTTCTCTAAGGTTTTTGGTAAGGTCGGTAAAAAGCTGATTGGGCGAAAGTCTTTGATATCAGATGAATTGGATTTCTTTGGTAATGGCCTGATGAGAGCACGTTTTCATTGATTAATAAATTTTGTATGAGAGTGGGAGCATTTAAATATATTGGTAGTATAGGGTGTATCAAGTTACTGATAAAATACTAGGAATGCCATTAGAGCCATTACCCTTAAATTTGATTCTTCGAAATGCTGGAAGTACTTGATATTGCGAAACTGGGTTGAAATTGAACGAGTTTGAATTGCTTTTAGAATTGTCTACCAATACACAAAGCAATTTAATAGATTCCCTTTTGAATCACTCATCAATAGCATTTGTAGGAGTAGAAAAATTTGTACTCAACCAGTTTAGTAAAATATTAGGCGCAAGATTTGTGTGTTTTTGTTTACCGATTCTAATATGCTTAAGGTTTTTCCCGAATCACAGAAGGTGAATCTTTCGAGCTAGCAGTTGAGCAAATGAACCCGATTTTTGCATTTCTGATGTGCTGTTTTGTTTCTAATACTCCTGTATTTGATGAAAATACCCTCACGCATAATTCTTTTAAACAAGCGAAAAACCGAATTGCGATGTGCCATCATTCTTTTATTATTATCAGAAAGACACGGAGCGCGGGGTTTGGTTATATAAAGCGTTCGTTTTTTCAAGTATTTAATAATGTTATCTAAAGATCCTATGCAGATAGGCATAAGCTGTAATTTTGGGAATAATTTTGAAATAGAAAAATATTCTGCTATGACAGGGAATCGAACCCATGTCTTCCACTTGCCGGGCGGATATTCTACTACTGAACTATCGTAGCAGTTAATTTTTCCCGCTTCTGAAGGTGGGTGTTTTTCTTAACTGGGTCTGGGCTAGCCCAAACGGACGCCCTTCACCTCTATGAGTTTTCATCTCGAGTTCAATCACTGAAGTTAAAACTTCGTGAATATTTTATGGGATGGAAGGAAAAAGTTTTCGTTGCTCCCTTTATATGGCTTTTCTTACAGCGGAAGTATCTGCCGTAATGATCTCATTGCTTTGCCCATAAGATTATTCTATTCTAATTAATTTAATAGATCTAAAGCGAGACTCATCAATAGCTTTTCTCTTATAAGTTCCCCTTAGCTCCTGTCTCTCCATCACCCTTACAGCCACATAGGGTCGATCATGTTCGGATTTATTCACACCAGTTATTACTCACAGTTTTCTTAGCATCTGTGGTGATTGTATCAGCACACCCAATTGTGAAACAGCGCTAAACAATATTGCCAGTCTTTTTATGAGTGCGAAATTTACGGTACACCACCTATTTGAACTTTGCGAATAATTGGTTCCGGAAAACTGACGCGAAATGCAAATTCCTGAAGTGCAAGTTCTATTTTTCCCATATGACACAATGTCATTATGGAAGTACGGTTTCCAGTCAACCTAAAATATTTACTTTTTTATCTTAACTAATGCAGTTTAACAGAAAATAAAAGAAAACGTAACAGCAGATGAAAACCAAACATCATAAAGTGAAAAAATTCTTTAAATTATCTTCAAGGCGCATAATGTTAAATGAAATTCCAGCTTTACAAAGTGATAACACGTTTATTTAAAAATTAATCAAGCTGGTTTAAGGTCTTGGTGCTCTTCGTAAAGAGTAAGCTAATATCCCTCCTTTCGTGTGGCTTCAGTGTGGAAGGAGTAATAGCTTTAATAATCCAGGAGGTTGATTAACCAAAAATTCCATACTAACAAACCAAGCAAGTTTAAGGAACTTGATGCTATTTCTACAATTATTAAAGACAAGTGAAACGGGGGAGTTAACATACTCTACATACACTCTCAGGTGTTTCCACACCTTGCTTTCGCTCAGAAATGAGATATTTTCTTATCCAAGTGAGGTGAATTGAATTTCATTCCATGAAGTATAACATTTCGGATTATGGTTGTATATTGACCGCGTGAAATCATCAGACCACTATATATTGGTTTTAAACGATTCAATTTATCATCTAAATGACTCAGTGTCCCAAATTATTTAAGGCCGAACGACAATTATGGAGAAGCAAGAATCCCGTTTTCGGGAAAAAAGTCACAATTAGTCAATTATTTTATCAATTAATTTGAGAAATCGCTATAAATTATCTATTATGTTTGATTAGAAATAGATAATATTATGGAGAGAATCAATAATTATTTTTCCTCTTGCTTTGCCAATCAAGCATTCTCTCGTGCCAAAAGTGGCACGTGTGCTATAGGTTATGTCTCTCTACATTACTCCGTCTTCACGATTCTTATGAGGAACCGCTACATTATATAATTTGAGGATTTTCATCATTATCTTCTGTATTACCCTAGCATATTAAGGTTAGCCTTCCGATCTCTGGAAAACGATCGTATGTATTTAGGATATCCCAATCAAGATTTTATCTATAACACGTCAATAAAATACTGTTTGGTATTTTTTCATCAGAAGTTGTTTTAGATCCAAATAACCTGTTCATATTAGTATTATTACTTTAATTTAAATTTTATGCTGACATTTTTGATCCGTAAATGCACGCGTTTTACCTTTACAACGTTAAAACATACAGCGAGTTGCCTCTTTTTTATCGTCATATTCTGAGAACTGACCACCCAGGTATAGTAGTGATTCCTCACTCGGCCTGCTCTCTCCTTTTCTTTTTATTGCTGGAGTATCAATGTTGAGGCGCACTCGAAGTTCCCTTACGGCATTTTTCCCATGAAGGAAACAGTAAATCTGAGACACATACATACGTATAACGAAGAATCAAGGTTTAACGTATCGTTTTTAATCTGCTGCGCATATAATTTATAGGCAACTATATCCTCTGGTTGGTAATCCTATTCCCGGGAGAATGAGGGAAGTGAGAGTTTTCTCACAAAAAAGAAAATGTCATTTTAACGAACAATTGTTTCTGTTTCCACGGAAGTCATCCCTCTCCAGTGATTTCTATCCTCACACATTTCACCAGTACCGTAATGTATTGAACGTGAAGTCGAATAAAGTTTTATAAAGCTAATTTTGTGCATTATGAAATTACTAACAAGTATCCAATGTTACGAACATGCGTCGGTTATAGTTGAAAATTCGCTGAATAATAATTCGATCAAAAGTCTATTCGAGTTCAAATCACTGTGATTATTCCTGTTCAAGGAATGGAAATAATTTATATTATATCATTTAATACTGAACGCCGATAAGGTGAGAAATATGACGCTATACATGTATTGCATCCATAAGAATCTCCCGTGAGGGGTCAATCATTGATAATTTTTTCTTCAATCAGCAGAAAAGTATATTTCCTCTTTCTATTATTAATAATTGCTACTCGAGAGGAACTTTTAGGTTCATCCTCCAAATTTATATTTGGAAAACACTCTATGGTCTAGGCGTATTAGGTTTGTCATTCTCTCTCTCTCTTTAAAATGTGACGTAGCATTAAAGAAGATATTTTTTTTACTAAGTGAACATGGACTCATCCGAAAAACCGAAAATTTTAAATATTCTAAGGAATCCTTGCAGAATATATATTTATGCTAGTAGAGAGCCCGAAGTTCCTCTGTGGAAATTTTTTAGAAACTTTAAAATATATTATATGCTGACATTTGTAAATAATAAAAATTACATCGCACACAGATTTATTTACAGACAAAAATTTGCTATTATCTATCTTCTTCCACTCTGATGACATTGTGCCGTCTGCACATGCAGCTAACAATAACTTTCCGCCGTCCATTTTAACCGGGAGGCCGTTAAGGGCAACAATAATATTGTTATGGCGGCAACAATTCTCACTTCAAACCTTTTGTAATTATGTTGTTCAAAGCACAATTTTGTATTTGAAATTTAATGGCACGAAAATAAAACTTAACTTTTCCCTCCCACCCTGAGTTGAACTCTCGACTTTATATCTTGATTTTCAGTAATTTATAATGAAAATAAAAATACGCTACACCCGTTTCCGTGCTATTCAATTGGAAATTAAAGAAGAGAAAATTGTTTTTTTGGAATTTGTAATTAACGAACACCCCAGAGTGCAATGCAGGTCACTCCGAATAATTGTTGAATGTTTGGTCGAAATAGAATCAATAGATCCTGAACTTCACGAGGCGCTTTTCACGCTACATATTATATTCGGGTATCAAAACAAAACCCTTTCTCAGAAGGGGGTAGTACTTCCTAAGAAATAGGTGTGTGGGGTGACTCACTCACCCTGATATTTTTGGTTTTCCCAGTCCATGTCGGTGTTGATAAATATATCACGGTACTTATCCTTATTTTAGAACTAGAAGGGAAGTCAGAAAAGTGCCCCCTCCTCCAAAAACATGTGTATGTGTGTGTGTGTATAAAGCATTCTTGAGAAATTTTCTAATTTTCATATCTTAATAAATTTTTTAATTGGTGCCTCACAGATAATATAAGACATGGGGAGAAGATGAGAAAATGTTTTCTTATTATTCTCACAAAACTATTCGTTTCTACCGAGGTACGGGGATTACACTAAGTATCTTTGCAATTTTAATCTCAAATACAAAAATACAGAAAAAATTTACACACATAATTTGTGACATATTTAAGAGAAACATATTATTCAACAATACCGTTAATCACAATCAACATGGGCAACATTTCTAACTCTTAGTATGTCTAATCGTTACTCGAGTTCATTCCATGTGCGTTGAAACATTCCAACATCAACAGTGTCAATTGCAGAAGCAATTCTGGTCTTTAAATCCTTGATGCTGGCCGCCGGAGTTTTGCGTACGCAGTCCTATTCCTATAGAAAAACGTCTGGTGACCTAGCTTACCGGCCAAGAGATGGGTCCGTCACGTCCAATCCACCAATTTGGTAAACGCACAAGCAAAATCCAGTGCAGTGTTGTACCATTTCGTTGCAGAAAATCATTAGGATACACTTCCTCTAACTGTGTATACACGTGCCACTCAACTATATCCAGGTAATTGACGGATGTCTCTGTCTTCCCCACAAAGAAAAAAGACCCAATCACGCTATCGTATAAAAACCCACACCAAACATACACTTTTCCATTGTTTCTGTGTTTATGCCCGAATTTCCATCCCAATTGAGAGAGAGGAGTTTTCTTCGGTGTATCTCTTCGAGGACATCCGTTGGGGCAGTTTGATACTAGCTTGGCTACTTCCGTCCCAATTGATACTAGCTTGGCTACTTCCGTCCCAACCAAGAAAACATCCACGTTCAGAAACGAAAAAATTGATCTGCTACGATAGTTCAGTGGTAGAATATCCGCCCGGCAAGTAGAAGACCCGGGTTCTATTCCCGGTCATAGCAGACGTTTTCCTCGTTTCCAAATTATTCCCAACTTTACAGCATATGCCTTTCTGCATAGGATCTTCGGATCGCTTTATTGCATCCCAAGAACCACAGGTTTTGATTGTGTGTTCTCGGTGAACTTTTAGGGGCGAATTATTTACATAATCCGAGTAAATTTTATAATCGTTCCTTTACAGTTTATGTAGGAGCTAGGAAGAGGAAAACATAGTTTCTTAATTTTAATAGGTGATTACCCTAAAATTCGTCACGTTAAATTCAATTGACAAGCGTTCGTTCAGTAAATAAAAATCTAATAAAATTTTATTAGGTCATTAATGAAATGACAAAGATTTTCTGGCCTTCTAAGCACCAAGTCTGCTGAATATGATGTTGCCAAAAATATTGAATTCAATGGCATAATAAATATGTTTGTACTGATAAAGATCGAGAACTAACACTATAAATGAAAGAAACGATTATTCGTTTTTCATTAACTGCTCTTTTTAAAAACATGTTTTTAGTTGATGTTTGGCACCAAAAAAGCCTCCTTCTTGGGCGCCAACAGACGTCACTACGGCCCTGCAAACATGCATACAAGTAAAATCAAATATTTTTTGAGGTTTAAACATAAAATTTTCCCAACAAATTGCTATCGATGAAGAACCTCGATGACTTATCTATTAACATGGGTATATATGATTGTATCTTAACGGCTTGTTCTGGATTATTCAAACGTTTCTGAACATATTTTGGTGGTCTCTCTGAGATTGAACTGGAAAAGAATTACTTATTTGTTTTATAAGTTCTGGAGAAAACTGTTTGTAATTATGTAGTTTTTTTAGTATTGTCCTTACCTATACTGAATAAGCTCGCTTAAATTTTGGACATATATTAAGGTTACGATGTAACCCGTGTGATAAAATCTATTTTCAGTCCAATTGTCTTGGAACACTATTTTTCTTCATTGTTCGCCTCCTGTCAGTAATTGTAACACCTTCAATTGCTGTAGTAAAAATGCTTGAAAAATGATAAAAACGGGAAATGGCAACCAGGGTCAGCAAAATCTTTGAATGATCAAAACTCACGCCGATTGTTTAGTACTTGGTGTAAGGTTGGGGCTAGAGTCCATTTGGTCTTCACTTCAGCGATCCTGATGGCAATGACGCCTGTGCACAACTTTGACGAATTTTTTTATTTTGTATTGCCCATACGCCACAAGTACCTAGTATGCTGTTAACGGGCATTAAATAACACGTGATTTGATCGCACAATTGGTAGTGGGATGGAATTATGTCAACAAAACGTTTTGTCACAGCACGGTCCCGTATTTCAGCAAAGTGCGTTTATCCAAAATTGTCATTATTCTTCACATATGTTTAGGTACAGACAGTTATGATGGGCTGCAGGTTGTGTATCACTAGTCTACGGTAGACAACTCTTCAGAATTATTTCCCCTGCTTTGATGGCGTTGGATTACCACAGGTTAAGCTACCAATTATTTATTTCCTTGGGATAGACGGAGTGTAGGTTGATCCAGTGCCTACGGTAAATATGGATATTTGTTACAATAATAGGAAGTAGAAGCCACTGTTGTCTATGTTACCTCCTTAAACTTCTTATATTTATAGTGCATCTTGAATTTCAGCAGTTTTAACTGATGAATGTGCTCATTCTAATAATAAAAGCCTAGATGCGTTTATGTATAACGCTGACGTAATCAATGGCACTCTTTAACGCGTTTTTATCAAACTTCCCGATTCGGTGGAAGGTTGAATTTTCGCAGGAATGTTTGATTCAATGAGGAAAAAAATACGTAAAAAGACCCGGATTCCAATCCAGAGAGACGATTTCCATTTGCCGTAAGATGACACGTAAAAAGAGAATTTTTAAAGTGCAGGCTAATATTGTTTTGGTAATTAAAATTAGAGAGAATTGACGAACGATCTTCAAATTTGATCTATGTTTTAGGAAAATTAACGAATTTTCTTATTCTATTCATCTTTTTCCGCCTACCGTTCGAAATCTCCAATATTAAACATTTAAATCACATATTTTGGGAAAATATCGACTTTTAAAAGGGATGTTACCTTGCCGACTACGTCATCGTTAAACTTAGAGAATAAATTGTTATTTATTTATTTAAAAACATTGCAACTTGGCCAGCCGGCCAGGTAGCAAGAAAAACATAATATATAATTCTAAAATTCCAATTTTACAAATAAAGTGCTCATAAATTATATTAGAAAAATTAAAATATATTAAAAAATATTTTAAAATATACAATTTCAAACTAATTACAATCAGTGCCTAGAGTGCGGATTTTCGTGGGTTCATGAAAGGCCTTATCGGCTACCGTAGCGGTCACGGGGCCCACGAAGTCCCCACCGTACTTCACCCTTTCAAGCAATCCCCTACTTTTCCTGCACTTAGGCACAGTTACATAGATATTGGTGTTACTAATATTCCTTCTCACATTTCGTCTTATTTTTACCATGCATATATGAACTAACTCTACGTTTAAAATGTTTCGCGTCCTTAGGTAAGGGCTTGAAGAGCACTTCAGATAACTTGTTCCACTCGCTGATTCCCCTGTTTAGAAGCGAATACGTTGCTGTATTTGTCTTTTGCGGCCTAAGTTTAATTTTAAATTCATGGCTATTTTTCCCTAAAAAATTCGGCACCTGCATTCTACTTTTTAAGTCTTCCCATGCTTCATTATTGCTGTATGCCTGGTACAGTCCCCCTAATCTGTTAATTTGTCTCCTATTTTCTAATGATTCCCAATTCAGAATTTTCAACATTTCTGTGACGCTGTCTTCCTTTTTAAACCTACCTAGCACATATCTCGCAGCTTTCCTCTGGACGTTCTCTATTTTCCTTTTTTGACCTATCCCATGCGGATCCCATACATTCGTCGCGTATTCTAATATTGGTCTGACTATAGTTTTGTACGCCTTTTCCTTCGCACCCCTATTACTTCCTTTAAGATTACGCATAACATAATGTAGGTTTTTATATGCTTTTCCTATAATACTGTCAATATGCCTATGCCATCCTAGATCTTTTGCTACGTGGACGCCTAACTACTTGCAGCAATCATATTTTGGTACCATTTCGGTTGTATCTGCGCTCACTTATTAGTCTTTTGTTCGAGAACGTAACGCGTTTGCTTTTGTTAATATTTACGCTCATTTTGTTTATCCTAATCCAAGCTTCTATCTTTTCGATATCCTCTTGTAAAATTTCCCGGTCTTCCTCACTTTATATTTGCCTATATATAATACAATCATCCGCAAATACACGAATCCTTGAATTAATGTTATTCGGAAGGTCGTTAACATAAATAAGAAATGGTAACGGACCTAAAACGCTTCCTTGGGCCACCCCTGATGTGATATTCACAAAATCTGACAAACTTGTACCTATTCTAACCCTTCGAGCCCTACCAATAAGGAAATTTTTAACCCATGAGATCACTCTCTTATCTATGCTTAACTTACATAATTTAGCTAAAAGAATGTCATGAGAGACAGTATCAAATGCTTTTGCAAAATCTATTACAATCCCATACACCTCTTCCCCTTTATCAATTGTCTGCAATATCCTGAACTAGTCCTAGTAACTGGGTATCACAAGAGTAGCCTTTTTTAAACCCATGCTGATTTTTACATAGCCAATTATTTACTTCCCAAAAGTTGCGCAAGTAGTCAGCTATTATTTTTTCCATCAGCTTGCAAACTTCTGATGTTAGACTAACAGGCCTGTAACTTTCAACGTCGGTTTTGTTCCCTCCCTTATAAATAGGTATTACTATCGCCTTCTTCCAGTCCGTCGGTATACAATCGTTATTAAAAGTGACAGTAAATAATAATCGCAGATACGGTACTATTTCCCTAGAACCCAACATTAATGCCTCTCCCGCAATATCATCTGGTCCCCTAGATTTGCGATCTTTTAACCTCGCCACTTTTTTTAAAATTTCCGCATCCCGAATCTTAATGTGTTTTGGCTCTTGCGTCAATCCAGTGTATTTATTTAACTCCGTTTCCGGCGCTCTATCCTTTGTAACCCTCTGCACTAAAGTCTCAACATTTTCGGTTTTCCTAAACACGCTAGCATACCACCTATTGAACTCATTTGCTTTCTCTTCGTCTCCTACAATTATGTCACCGTTTGCATTTTTTATCGTAGCTGATTTCTCTATGTTTTCCCTACGTCTTCTAAGATATTTATAGGATTCACTACCGTTACTTTTATCTAAAATATTTATAAGCTATTTTTCTTTCGCCCTTCTTTTTTCTTTGTTCAAGTCTTTCGTTAATTTAACATATTTACTAGAATATAAATATCCTAAATGTTTCATTTTATGCGATTTTCTTACTTTTCTTTTCAGCACTCTAATAGTTTTGCTATAATACTCAGGATCAGGATTGTCCTTCAGAATCTTTACGGGCACGTACTTCTGTAGTCCTAACAACAATAATTTCTTAAACGCTACCCACATTTCTTCTACGCTTCCCCCTTCTCTTGCCCACATTGGAAAACTTTCCGATAAATATTGTCGAAATCCAATTCTATCGCCTCTGCTATATTGCCATATCTCAAGCCGCATACGCGTAATATATACGAGTGCATAGATTGCCTTAAATTATCATAGGATTTTTTGCGAAATTGCGTAATCCTAATGGGACTGGGGTTTAGTTTGGATTCTTTTGCTTATCTAAACTTCTATGTAGATGTAGATTAAGAGAGAGGGGGATGTGGGGAGGGAGATAGGCAGGAAGGGATACAGAATGGAAGGTACATTGAGAGTAATGGAGTTATAGAATTAGAAAAGGAAGGAAGGAAGGAGATAAAGGGAGACGGAGAAAAAGATGGAGAGCTATGGTTTGGGACAGGAGGGAATGTGAGAGGGAGGAGCTGGGAAAAAAGAGAATCAGAGAGAGAGAGCGGGAGAAAGAGAGAGGGTAGGAAAGAGAGAGAGAGAGGAAAGGAAAGAGAAAGGAAGGGAAGAGGACAGAGGGGGTGAGAGGGATGGTGAGAGGGAGGGAGAGAATAATATTATTTATTTATTATCATAAGTTTATTTTTGACAAGGGGCTCATCAATGGAGAAAACAAGAATGAGAAAAAGTTCTCCCGAATCTCTATTTTAGCAAATTTTTTACCGGCTCTTACTCAATAATTACAGCGGTTATTTTTCATTTCAACGGGCAATTACACTAGAAAAATAAACTACATTTGTGATTATCTATAATAATGAGTTACGCTTAGTTACTTATTACATACGACGGGTTTTTCGACCATATGGTAACTTAAACCCGTCATATGACGGGCAATACCCTAGTATGTAATAATTTGTGACTATTTCTCCTTCTTCTGCTTTAATTTTTCTTATTTGTATTTGTGAGAAAGTTTAACAAGCCATCATTGCAATAATTAATCATGGGGTCTTCGAATTCATGCGCAAATCTATAACTAATACAGGAATATATGACTCGAATATTCTTTGATACTCATTATTTCATAGTAATAAAACTAAATGCAGTGTAGTAATTAATTAATTGAGAAAATAGATGTGATATAATGAATTTTGGTTTGAGTAATATTTGCCTGTTTTGGAAATACTACCTTTACTCTTTTTAAGAATTTCTATTTAAAAATTGAAGTAAATAAATCATACAGGTTTATTGTCATGAAAAAATCATGCAGAATGTGAATTATTTCATCATATGTTTCAAAGTTGTATTTTGTAGCCTTGTTAAAAATTTCCAGCCACTTTCTTCATTATTCTGTAGTTTCATATCTCTGTCTAGCTGGGTGGCAAATTTGGTGATATTTTATTCTTTAGTAGTCAATTCATAACCATTAATCCTTCTTAGAGCTATTTATGAGGTCGTTCTTCACATATGCGTATAGGTCTTTTATTTATTATTTCAAGTAATTGTAATATATGGTATAATACATATATAATATAGTAAATCATTCGGATAATATGTATTCTTTCGTAGAAAATTCTTTCTATTATTAGTAGCCACAATTTTCTTCATCGAATTTTAATTATCTTATTTCTTAAAATTTTACCAAAGTTTTTCCAAAAATAAAGAAGCTTTTAAAGAATAACCCTCTTAAAGGGCCAATAAGCACTCCACATTAAGAATCGAATCATTTAATATCTCATAATAATTAAAAGCGGTTGTTGCTCGTGAAATTTATTCTTCAGTAATTATTTCTCTAAAATGAGAAGATTTGTATAGTTCTACTTAAAAAATATTTTAATCCGATTTAACTTATTTTTTGGAATATAAATCCATACATTAGTAGAAAGTGTACAAGATAGAAAAAATTATACGAAAATTAATACACGCATTTTATTCGTACGTACATATCTAAATGGTTTATACAATTACGTTATTTGTTATATTCTCATTGTAAATTTTATTTCTCACATTTTAATACGAGTTAAAAGTGTTTCCTGAAACTATTTGTCGCATTTTCATGATGTCATTTTTTATTTTAACTGCAGATTTTTCTTTTTTGCTACTACTTTATTATAATCATTAAATTTATATATTAATTACCATTCGCTACGGATAAATTTTCAACTTTTTGATAGGTATTATCTCAAGTGTATGAATAAATAAACACGCTAATATTCGTATAACCGCGCAACCCGGAGCTCAAGATTCCCTGCATTACGCACTTTTTCTAGAACTGAGGTAATTTTCCAAACAGTAATAAATTAGAATAAAATTGCTTTGTTTGCGAGCACCACAGTAGCAAAGCTGTAACTGTGTCGGCTTTGGTAAAATGACTAAAGTAATTCCAAGTTTCTCGACATAATTTTAGAAGCTTTGTTAACGATGTTAAAAATTACAGCACAATTTATAAAGAGCCATAAAGAGGAGAGAAGTGGAATAAGAAATATTAAGTGCGAGTATTAAACTTCTGTCATTAACACAGAGTAAAGTTTTGTATTAGTGAGGATCCAATGAGGATGAGGGGGTGAGATGTTCCGGATTTTGAACCTATTTTCCGGTTTATTCGGATTGTATTTGAACTTACAGGGCTTATGAATTAAGTTTCCTTCAGTCATGCAACAGTTTGAAGTTACACATTCTCAGCTCAATGGAACTATTTTAAAAATTCAATGGTATAGTGCAGTGATTCCCAAACTTGATGCTTCTGCGAACCCAGCTTAAGGTAGGCGATCTTATTACGGGTCATTTATCCCCATTCACCTGCAAGTTTAACTTGTGAACGGAATATTGAGAGAATCGGGATTTTTGTAAATAAAAATATTGAAATAAAATTACGCAGTATCTGCAATAAACATTGCGCAAACATGGTCATGTGAGCATGTGTCTGGTACACTCTTTCCTGACTAGGAGGACCTCTTTGTTTAATAATTCACTAATATATTTGAAGATCATCAATTTGTGCTCAGGATTCGTCTTAATCTCTAGTCTGGCTATTTTCCTTACCGTTTTAGTGTATCCGTATGTAACTTATTTAAAATTAATTGGTATCTATTTATCTTTTTTGAGAGTTATAGTATAGATATGGTTAATTGCGAAAAGATTAATAAAACAAAAATGGGCGAATTTCATTTGGTCAATTAGATAATTAAGATATATGAAGGATTGGACGTAATATAACAGAAACCACCTTCGGCTGGGTTAAATTTTTAAAATACCGCTAAAATGATGATTTTAAGTTAAAAGAAAAACTTTTCAACTGGTTGAAAATGAGAATCACACGCATTGCCGGAACTCTGGAGCCCATAGTAGGCACACTCTCTTCCGGATCCCTCTTTAAAATTTGTATATACATAGTAATAAATAGTATAAAACAAAAATAATAAATATTGAAAAATATTTTGATTGATGGGAAATATAATAATCTTAACAGAAATAAAAAATATTTACATTTCTATATTAATTTATTAAGGGACTTTGCGCACTTTAGATGCTGCATATCTTTTTATTAATTCAGAAAAATCTATTTTTCTTGCAATATCATTTTCTATATAAATTAAACTTAGTGCATTTAGAAGTGCTTGGCGCATAGTTGTCCATTTTTCATTTTTTATCTATGATAATTTAGAAAAAGATCCCTCTCCTTCACAGACTGAAAATAGCATTGCCAAATATATTCTTAAAATGATGGTGACATTTGGAAAGCATTTTTCTGTTAAAATTCTACTCATAATTTCCATGATTTTTGAAGGATTATCATTTTCCGTTTCCAGTAATTTCTTATCTTGGACATGCAGCATCACATGTTCATGAAAGTGAATGAGTTCGTCCTCCAACTCATCTTCTAAATCGTTTCTATATTTATTAATGAGAATTTTGACGCTTCTCTTTTATATTCTAAATTATTGTTGTTATATTCAAATCGAAAAGTGAACTCATTTTGTACGCGCTCATATGCTGCATAGCGTTTTTCCATCTCCGCTATTAGACTGTCACAAATAACCATAAATATTTGTATTTTGAAATTTGATATAGGCATGAATATATGTTCATGTAGTAAAGTCTCTTGCAATTTTCGCTTTATCTTTCTTTTGTTTTCAGATCTATAATGACGCTCATTGTTATCTATATCATGGCTATATTCTTTATGGATTAATGGTTTCAATTGCTTAGCTTCTTTTTCAAAATGATCGAAATCATTTCGAAGTATCTTAAACAATTCTATTAAAGTTTTCATGTGTTCTACAACACTCGTTAGTGTGAGCCCCTCTGCTTGCAGAAGTAGATTTACATGATGAATGTGTTCTCAAATATCGCTCCAAAAGATACAAAGAATGACTGTTTCCAATTCATACAAGTTAGTTAAAATACTCTTAGCTTTAGCTCGTGTGTCACTGTTTTGCTAAACATCGTCCTTTAAAACATTCAGCTTACTAATGATACCGGAATAATTTCTTTTGAGTGATTTTACGGCGTCATATCTTGCAGACCATAATGTGCCAGAAAGAGCCTTTACTAAAATTATTTTATTACTTCCGGAAAATGACTTAAATTTTTTAATCAAAAGAGTCCATCTGTACGTAGAACTTAAGATAAATGCGTACACTCCTTGAACGATTCCGAAGAATGACACTGCTTCCACACAAATACTAGCTGCTGTGAGTCCAACAATGTATAGAGTGTGAGCACTACAAGGTATATAATCAGCCAGAGGATTGTATTCTTTAATTATACTTTGAACTCTTTGATATTTTCCCGACATATTGGCAGCGTTGTCGTAACGCTGAGAGCGGCAGTTTTTAAGTTCGCGGCAACAGTCAGATAAATATTCTATTATTATACTTGCCAATTTCTTTGCCTTGTGACTAGATATAGGTATACATTGAAGAACCTCTCCGCGGTAACTAAATTTTCAGGATCAACATACCGCACTATAAAAGCGAGTTGGTCTACGTGTTGCAAGTCAGAAGTGGAATCGACAATTATGCCAAAATATTTCGATTTTTTTACCTCTGTCAAAATTATCTCCAGAATATAATCACCAATAATACTAACTAATTCATCACAAATGGTAGAAGATAAATAAGAAACGTTACCACGTCCAGAATGTGTGTGGCTAAAAGTACATCATATTTCCCTAACCGCTCCAATATCCCCAGATAATTCCCATTTTCCACTGATCCAAAATGCTCATTTTGTCCACTCAACTCAAGTCCACGGTAACTAAGAAAAAGAATGACATCAATAATTTTGTGTAGGAAATTTCTCCAATATTTGCATTCCTGCTCAAAATTTTCACTGAATGCAGATTCTGTGCATTTTTTCTTTGAACGAATGTACCAGGTGCATTGAGATTCCGAATGACTATATTTTCATGACTTACTAATCTACCGAAAGCATTCTTCCAATCATTAAATCCAGTAGCAAAATGATCGGAAGAAGAATAAAATAATTTGCATGCACCACAATATACCATTTTGATTTTTTTGAGAAAAATTCAGCCTAGTGCGGGCAACATATTTCCCCATTCTTCATTTTCGTTTAAACATTGATTTTGAAATGTAGCGCTGTTTGGAACTGGAGCCACAAATTTGTGATGTGGATTTTACGCTGTCCATATTATCAAATTCGATGTTTTGTGGAATGTTACCCTTTAGAACTAGATATTCAATAAATTCATCACATACTTTCTATTCAGCCGTATCGTCACTAAATATATTAGTATCAGAAGCTTGCACTGGAATACAATCTTGTTGTTGTGGTAGTTGTGCCACTTCGTCGTCACATGTTTTCCCAATATTTCTGATGGTTTCGCCGTTTTTGGAATTTTCTGTTTCTCTTCTGTCGGCTATCACTGCATCTAGATCTGTTGATAAAGGCCGTTGTTTCCTCTCTAGCTCGAACCACATATTTGTAAGTGGCCTTAGGCCTTTTGTAGTTTCCTTCATTTACTTTACTTTGATTTTACGCTTCTAAGCTCCACTCAAATAATGACGGTTCATTTTTTGGCCAATTAAAAATCCAATAAAATGAAATTAAAATGAATGAAATTTAATTAAATTGGAACAAAATGAATTAACCCTTTAACGCTGACACCCTTTTTCCCTACTTTGACCTAGATGCTTGGTGGCTAAATATTTAGCCATCTCATATTTAAATGATAGTGGGATGAATTATTCTAAATAATACATGTATGTAACTAATTCATCAAAACTAACTACTTTTGAAAAAAACAGAGAAATTTAATTTAAAAAAAATGAGAACACTCAGACGAAATTGAGATGGCTAAATATTTAGCCACGAAGGCTTAAAGGGTGAATGGACAAAGATAAAACTTTTATAACCTAACTTCTTTTTCATTGGCTACGAATAAAAGTGACATTATTGAAAATCCTAGCGAAATCAGTGATTGTTCTAAGACAATTGGATAGGAAATGTGCAATTTTTGCCTTGAATTTAACTTTGAAGTAGAAAAAACTGCTGACCGCGTCTTCCCACCAATAAAAAAATATCTGCCGTGCAAAGGGAATCCTGAAATTAAATAAAATATACAAATATTTAACAGCAACATGGTCAAAAGTACTATTGATGGAAATATTTACTTTTCGTAATCACGGTAAAACAAAACCCTCAGAATAACTTGCTATTTAAAATCTTGTTATCCTCCCGTGATCACAAAATGCGAACTTGTACATGGTCTGGTTATCACAAAACATGGACTACTTAGTAGGTACTATCTCTCTGAGCAGCTCTGATCAGCATCTGAGTATATACTTCGACTAATATTCGTGGCAGGGAGAGAAGAAGTCGATTTTGATTGAATGTTGTCAGGGGCCAATGGGCCCCAAGGTGATAGGCGCCGCCGCCTCACAAATACAATATATATTTCCAAACTTTTCATCTTTTGCATTTTAACCCCAGGTTACTTTTAAATTTTAAACTGATTAAAAATTTAATATGTTGCCACAACTTTATTGCGCTTGCAACAATGTAAATAACGTAAAAAGTAGTTCGCCAGTGCATCACGCAATCTGATACACATCATGTTTTCTACTGCCTGTTCATGTGTCATGTGTGTGTAATGTTACGTCTAAAATTATGTATTTAAAATTAAAATAGTCTAAAATAAACTTGTGACTGTTTTGTTTTTAAGAGTCGTATGTTTGTAAAATAGAAGAAAATATATGCAATAATCATTTTATAGATAAGTTCATTCAATTGTTTTTTACTTTCGTGCACGGCCGACGGGAATTCTTAAGCTCGGGCCCCCTTACTCGGGGGCCCCTAGGCACGTGCCTACTGTGCCTAGTGGATAATACGGCCCTGATCACACGACTAAATATATTGTAAAGCAAAAGCAATTAGGTTGTGATCTTGCAGAGACGTAGCGTACACATCATCTTTGCCATTTTTGTCTTGATTGAACCCAAGCTTTGTCCATTCTTGTCTGTCGCCTACTTATTGAAGTTGAATAAAAGGTATTGTTGCTACAATACAACAAAAGTGCGGAATATCTTTCCGCGCGTAAGGAGTTATAATAAATTCATAACCTCATAAGTGTGAAAATTGAATTTGATAAATAGTTGTACCATATATAATTATAAAGTATTTCCTGGATTGATAAAGCCAATTAGGTGCTATATTATTGAACGAGGATTATCGCATATTATCAGAGGACTGGGAAGAGCTGGACGGTAGCTAGGCGTAAACCTCGATATATTATAATATATGTATTTATTTTCCCAGAAATATGGCTTATCGTGTATTGATTATGACTCCAATCTCTATAACTAAATGGACTTTATCAAAATCGTTAGAACCATTTTTGAATCAATTGATACTGTGAAACTCGGCAAGTATAAAATAGCCTTTATTATTAGCTATATCGTTCATTTCTTAAGAGATACACGAGATATATTTTGATTTTGTTTAACAGTTTCGTCTCTAGAATTACGCAAAGATAGTGGGCATTGACAAAGCTACTTTTTAAACTCGGGAAGACCGAAAACATGTATTTCCATCAAAATCTCGAGGTTGATTATTTTCGTGATTATAATACATTATTATATATACTATAGTATATGCAAAAGTAAAACTTAAGACATGCAAACTACAGTACCTCGTTTGTGTAAACTTTAGTGTACGTCAAATTTCGGAGGGTTGCGGTGGTGGAGCGGCAAATCCGGTGGAAATCGGATTTTTCAACCTGGGATCGTCCCGTCCCCTACTTGTGTGGTTTGAGGAGACCACGCAAGTCAGCACTCCGTCCTTCGTAAGGGACGTTAAGTAGTTGCCTCCATGGTGCTCTTCATAAAGATTAGGCTAATAATGCTACCACCGGGTTTCCCTCCTCTCTTGTGTGTGTTCAGTGTGGAAGGAGTTATGACTATAATAATCCAAGGAGTTAATTAGCTAGAAATACAAAAAATAACTTAAAATTTCATGATTTTTTATTAAGGAGGCTTGTAAACACGAGTTCGTCACAATAATAATTATATACCTAGTTTTTTGCACGGAAATGAATTACACTACCTATAAACGAGCATTATGTATTACTCGAGTTTGTCTATGTTTAACTGTAGATATTACTGCATATAGACCGATACATCCTCGTATCTCTTACTCAGGAAACCGTTGATAGATTGCATTTCAGCGGCTTTTATGCTTGAAAGTTGAAATATCCAGCCACTCAGCCAACCTAGTCACTCTAGATGAAGTTAATATAAATGTTGTGTATTGAATTACATCATATTTTTCTAAGTCTAAGACTGTTGTGACTCAGTGAATTATAAGGGGACTAGTATAATTCTCCATCAACATTAAATAGTACGCATGAATTAAATATAAAATAAAAATAAAATTTATATTAAAATTTTTAATGAAACCACCCTTTATATACACTACAAAATGATTCTAAAATCCACTTAAATTAGTGTTTCAAAAAGTAAAAATGCTTTGTATATATAAAAGTTATATAGCAAAGAGATTTATGTGATGATTTAGTGGTTAAAGTTTACGGAAAAAACTTTTGTATAACCAAAAGTAGTTTTACTTACTAGAACAAATAATTAGAATGTGAATTTTATTCATAATTTTTACATATTAGTTCACATAAACAGCTGTTTCATTATATTTAATTGAAGTTGTTGGTGCTTGCATACTGCAAGTGCTCGAAGAGATTGCCTTACACCAAAATATGAACTCATCAATAAACCATCGAGATTGCAAAGAGGTAAAAGTTTCTCTGAAAACAAAAACAAAACAAAAGAACATAATATTTTACGTTAACCTATGATTTCGTGTCTTAAGTTTATGACGTTGTAATAAGTTTACGATCTAGTTCCGTATCAATAACATTATTATATAATCCACTGCATCTCGTTAGAAGCACTAAATCTAAGTTTTTATAATATCCCACCAATCAATCCATATAGGTGAAAGGTGTAAAGTATTTTTTATTTAATACAGTATATCGATAAGGAACAAGCACTTAAAAATAATTGTCTCGGATATCTCCAATAGCCACAACGATGCAATTACTTGATATTGTAATAATCTTTTGTGTCTACTGGAGAGACCCGAAGCAAGTATTTTTTAAGTTTTTTATGTTTTCCGTCATAAGATGAGATCGATATATTCCTGTTGAATTTACGATATATCGTGTTTAAAGTTATGACTTCATCATATGTATATGTCTTGGGTTGAAATCTATTCCTATTAGAATAGATTTTGGCTGAGTTGTGTATTTCACCTTGTATTTTTAACTTTTGGCGCAGTTAAAATTAATGTAAAAAACAAGCAGCATCAAATACAATGAAAATGTTACAGTGTAGAATACTTAACCTTTTCATAAAAACAAGAAAAAATTTACATACTTATTATAAATTGCTACTTCTTACATAGGATATATATATATATATAGGGTCATTAAAAATTAGTTGAGCAAAAAGAGACATGAATAAAAAGAAATCATATGAACTTCCAGTTTGTTTTAAAAGTCGCGTCATATAGTCAAGTTTCATTCTTGTCGGGGTCGGACCGCAACCATTATATTAATTAATTAATTACAAATTAGTTGTGCCAAAAGAGATTTTAATACCTTCTGAAGAGAAAATGATAGTTACAAAAGTAAGTTTCCAATGAATTGTGATCGAATCTTGATGACTTCACAAACACTCAATGTGGCTTCCTTTTGTCACTCGACAGATATCCCACCTAAAAGAGATTTCGTCCCAAATCCGCCGAAGAATATCAGCATCCACTTTTGCGACTCCATTCACGATCCGTGCGCGTAACTCATCTAAATTGGCGGGAAGTGGGGGGACATTGACATCGTCCTTCACGTAACCCCATAGACAGAAATGAAGAGGTATTAGGTCTGGAGACCGTGGTGGCAGTGGCGGATTTAAGGGGGGTCGCACATGGCGTGCGCCAGGGGCCCCGCGAAGTATGGGGCCCCGTGACGTATGGCAGTGTTTCTCAAATTGGGTTACGCGGAACCCTACGCGAACTCTCTCTCTGTAGCTGATGAAGGAGTAGTTCCGAAAGCTTCTACGTTTGTGATGTTTCTGTGTTTTTGTGTTATTTTACGTGTGTCGCTTCGACATCCCCGGGACCTCGCCAACCTGAAGTCGTCTGATTGGTGAGTGCTCACTGGGTTTCCTCATCCCAACACCTTGTTGACATCCATATATCTATTTTACCTTTCCTTTTCCGTAAGTTGTTATATATATATATATATATATATATATATATATATATGTTATAAATTTTGAATGGAAAATTAATTTCGCCCATAAACCACAAGAAAGCATTCACAGCATAGGTTGTTCTACTTCATTTGTAAATAATGAGACAAATTGATTGTTATTAGTTGAAATTTGCGAACAGTTTATTTATCAAATCCTAGCCCAAATTTGTTTGGGTGGGTATTATAAACCTTAATTTTTTAGTTTTGCTCATTTAATGTCATAAACATCTTTGGATAACAAATTTCATTTATAAAAAACATAAAATATAGAGAAAAATGCACTGATAAAAAAGTGAACCGACGCCAGGACTTATTCAGCTTTCGAAGAATACATTGATATTTACTCTGCATCTAAAAAGAAAACTCAGCATTTTCAAATCTCCTTGGCTTGCTTGTCTGTTTTTATTTTTTTCTGGATAATCAGTCTCTTGGACTGTTATTGTCATAACTCCTCCCGCATAAGGAAGGAGGGAAACCCGGTGACGGCAATATCCTACTCTTTACCAAGAGCAGCAAGGGCACCAACTGCTTAACCCAGGGAACTCAAACTCTCGGCCCCCTTAGTATATTTCTGCGGCCCGCGAAGTAAGCTAGTTTACGCTAGACGGTCAAAACTCAAATGTATTTCTTATAAAATATTTTACCTAAGTCTTAGAAAGTTAAGAAGTATATGAAACCAGCACTTTCAAAATATAAGCAGTTTATTGCTCATTCCTATTTATAAAAATTTTGCTCAGTAGTTCTTCCCGCTGCCAGCGTCTTTCTTGCGTGTCCGAAGAACCTAACCCTCGATGCCGAATCTAGTATATTCGTAATGAATGGATTTAAGGCCGCATCATAGGTTTGGAACGATTTCTTCTTTGTGGAAAAGTAGAGTGAATGGGTGAAATGTGTGACGGTGTGAGGAACGGGAATGTATGAGGCCCGCGGACTTGGTACGGTGTCTTAATGCGGCCAGCGGGTTTGGTGGAGGGCCTTCTTACGGCCTACGCACCGATTTGAGTTTGAGACCCCTGGCTTAACCTCACTCTATCTGACTTAGGAACACTTATAAATATAATTTAATTGAATAATGGAATATTTATTTATTTTTGTTACCGTAGTATTGATTATTGTTCCCAAGGTATTTTTTTAAATTAAAAACAACTTCGAGATTTCTATAATGCGTGGACAGATGCGTCGCGTATATACAATGCCAGGCAATAATACCCAATTACACGAACTCGGCAGCAATGCAAATCACCTTGACGACGGAAGATTTTCGCATGACAATACTTCAAATCGTGATCTTAAAAACTAATTTACCGACTCATTTCGACGCGTATTATAAAATATGCATCGGGAAAATAAAATTTAATTTTTTTAGGCGCTCTTAGTTTAAAGGGCATAATTGCTACGATGGTTCTAAGTAATTTTAACACGTAAATGATTAATTTGTTACACTCATACCCGTGTTAATAAAATAGAGAAAATATACACTCCTTGGATCGAATACATGATCTTATGATAGACAATGACATGAATGTGTGAGCTGTAGATCTCAGTATATCTATTGCAAAAAATTCGTCGAAATCGTGCTGTCCGTTCCCGCGTCATTCGCGTAAAACCACAATTCGTCGCTTGAATCACGACCGTCAGGGTAACACAGTGAGTGTATATCCGATGGTTGTTTTATAATACGACTGACATGATACCTTATGGACTGATCGAGCTCCTTTTCAGATTATATATACGAAGGTCAATCTAATTTTTTGTCTTTTTATTAAAGTAAGTGGATCTTTTTAGTGATTTAGTTTCAAGTGATTTGTTATTTGTTTAATTTTTGCGGTGTTTTTGTGTTTTCTGTCGAATGGGTCTATGGTTTGCGTCTTGTAACCGTGCTCTATGACGATTTGATGGAATTCTTAGTCGAAGTTCATTTCATTAAGTGGCATCTTAGTCTGTCTATTTACCTTGCTGTGAAAAGCTGGGATTTTATGTTTTTAATGGTGAAAGAAATTATTAGGGGTGTAAGTGATGCTGTGTATTTAATTCTCTTTTATTTTCTTTACTTGCTATGAGTGTATAAGGATATGATAAGTTGTTATTATTTTCTTTTTTTTATGTTTGGTTTGCTTAAAAAAGCGACAAAACAAAAACACGTTAAACTACCATATTTTCCACAACCCATTAAAGGGTTAGCTAAAATATTCTACAAAACCATCCTTAATCTCGTTTACGCTAGCAATAAAAACATTCTGGGAAACCAGATAGACACAATTCCAAGCATCGATAAGTCCGTAATTCACACAATAAGCTGCTCACATTGCCAATAATGCTCTATTATTCCAACAGGACAATTAAAAACACTTCAAAGAACAAACATACGTAAATTTAAAGATTCTCCTGCTTCTAAACAAATCAAAAAAGGGACCAATCGATTGTTTTGCAATGAATATTAATAATGCCCAAGGTCAATCGCTAAATGTTGTCGGGCTCCACCTTAATCCACATTGCTTTTCACATGATCAGGTTTAAATAGCATGTTCAAGTATGAAACCGAAATCAATTTGTATGAATATTCTTTCGCCTAGTAGCAATACCGTCAACATTTTCTATGAGGAATTATTTCTAAAGGGGTTTGAGTATGATTTTCAAAATTATAGAGGTCGAAGATGATACAGTTTAAACTTTGAAGTCATGAATGATGATTGGTACCTACCTAAAGAAGCATTTCAAAATATTAATCATAAATAACCCGAGCAATGGACAGGTTGTTCGGCTAGTTAATTATATAATGGCAGAAACGACCATGCTGACTCCCCCACCAGGCCTTACGCTACAAAGAATCTTGGTAAAAAACTCTTCTATAAAATCACTCGAGCTTCTCCACCTCCCGAATAACATGTGGTCTTATCTTGAACTACAAATCTCCTCTTTCTTTTTGTCTCATTCTGATAAAACCTACTTAGTACCTAGCTGCTTCTATACATTTAAATGTTATATAATTAGGAAACTGGACGCGGCCGGGCGTAGAACAGTAGATACTCAAGGCTGTGGTTGACTTAAACGTGGCTGGCGAAGGAATACTGTACTACATTGATTTTTAATGAGTTAATTAACCCTTAGGTACTCGCGTATTGCATTTTATACAATAAACACTATGGACAAGCATCAGGGTCATAGAAACACGTAGTGATTCCTTCTGGGTGGTTCATTGGAAGTTTTCAATGTTTTGGCGGGCGCAATTGGAGTTAAAAAAGGGAGTTACTTAGAGATTAATTGAAAATTACTTCTAAATGAGATTTTAGGGTTAAAATTTCAATATAAAATGGTTTATTATCATAATTTATATTAGGAATATGTTAATTTGCGCATTTAAATTTTTCATCACTGTTTCGCGGGCCGCACAGCACGCTCTTGGAGGCCGTATGCGGCCAGCAGGCCGTAGGTTTTCCACTTTACGTCTGCTTTACATAATGAAGTACAAAAGCATTGTCTCTTCCGTGGCTACCTCATTGCCAATATAATACAGCTTTTACATAACAGTATTTATTTTTCGGCGTGCGAATAATGAGGGCTTATAATGCTATCATAATTAATGCGATTAATACTTTGTTGCATTTATTCTATTCAGGAGGAGCCCGAGTCCCCGGGAAAAGATACACACGAGCGCCCCTTTTACTTATGAAATTACTTGGCTGTTCAGCAATTCCCGATAAGCATTAATCTACCCTCAAATAATCTATGTACTATCTACTCCCCAAAATTTTGGCTCCGCTGACAGCTGCACGGTTCGTCGGTACCTCAGGCCGGCCCTGATTCAATTAGTAGATGGATTTAGGTTTTATGAATCTAATATATTTAAAATGATATTAAAAATATTCCTCAATGGTGCCATAATTTTTATTGTATCAAGAATATTGGAATGAGTCTATACCTTGCACATCAAAACACGTTAAAACATCATATTAAGCATTTTTTGGTATCAAATCTAATAGATTGATAGCGTAATATGATGCTTTTCAAGTAAAAATTAAGAGAAATATTGACTCATGAATTAAAATCGCGAGTCGGTTTTATTTTCTCATATGTGAAGTGTATAAAGAAAGCCTTGCGATCGTGAAAAATTATAATTCGTGACTGCGATGAATATGGTTTTTGATGCGCTTGGGTCTGAAGAGTGTTTTAATTTTGTTCTCTCTATGCGTAGTCCCTCGTCTGTGAGCTGACATAGGCTAAACGGATTTAGTGAATCGGATGAATTCTCGTGCTTTTTTACCAGGAATTGAAGCCTTGCTGAAATAAATTACATCAAGAAACAAGGTAATTCGTTCTTGTAGATTTTCACATAATATTTATTTATTATAAATGGCTGGATGTTTGTTGATTAAATTGTATTCAATTATAGATTTTATCTCATGAAGCATGATAAAAGCTGTATTTCTAAAATAATAGTCAGTATATGACATCCATTGACATAATAAAGTTTCTTCTCACAAACAGCAGCAGCACTGTTATTACGAGATAAACTCCACGTAAATTCGCATTATTATGGCCAGCGACATTATTTTATGAAATGGAAGCATATGAATAAGAGAAAGTTTGTGCGAAACATGTTGCAACGATTTTTTACTGCGAATCCGAAAATATTCACCCAGACCGAGTATAATTTCGTACATTGCTTATTTAATTATCTGTACTAATTTGTGGGAAAATGGTAAGATAGATATAATATCGCCTATTTCAGTGACACGGAAAAGACAGCATTCGCTAACTTTTCGTTTTCTATTAGCTGTCTTATTGTTTATTCCAAGTACTTTCTGCCTCCTAGTTTTCACCATAGATTTGCCGTATTGCTTCGCCTTCTTTAATCCACATTGACTCTCATCTACGTTAATACACATAAGATAATTTCTTCCAACCATCAGATTCCAATTTCACATCCATTTAGTACGTGCAGCCTCCTCCTTCCATTCTCATTACAATCTACCGCTCTCCCCTTTGTCCTTCGACTCGACTCCCCCAACATCCTATTTCACCCTTCCCTCCATTGAAGTCACCTATTTCTTCTTCTCTCCTCCTATTCTTCCCCTTTCACTCATCCCTTTCTTCCCGACTCCTCCTCCTTCCGCTACATTCTTTACTCTCCCCGATCTTCCTCTTCTTCCTCCCACTCTCCTCTCCCCCCAACGCTCTTCTCTCCCTCCGTTCCTATCTTCGTCACTTTTATATATGCCTGTCATTCCCAATTTACAACTCCTCATCTCTCCCTTACACCCCTCTTCACCATCCTTCTTTTCAGACTCCCACATCTTCTCTCTCGTACCCCGATCCTGACCCCTCATTTGCAAACGCCTTCAACAGCCATACAATGTAAGCCGCAGCGCTACCATCGCATTGGTGTTTACTCGGTGGCGAGACGCCATTCACTGCATTCTCGTTGCGCACGATCGTACACTCCGAAAGTGAAATTTCGCCGAGTAAGCCATACTCAATTTCACTAATGCGTTATTCAAGTACGTTTAACGGGTATGTGTTCTCTGTTATTGCGATAGGATGTGAGAGAGAGAGATTGGAAGGAGAGAGGTGGGTGTGACGGATTCTAGGAAGCTTTCAGACTCCGTTAAGGCCTTTCCATTGGCGGCGCCCTATTCAAACGCCCATTTCCAATCAATTCAACTCCTTACCCTTTCTGCAATCCTTCCTTAATTTCTCACTTTGTAGTGGTCGACCCTTTCCATTTCCTCCCTTACTCACCTTCCTATTAATTCCACCATCCTCTCCTCACTCCTCTTCCCCGTCCTCTTTTTCTTTCTTTCGTCCTTTTCTTCCTTATCCACCCCTATCCTCCTCCCTTTCATCCCTCTCTCTTCTTTCTCTTTCTTCTCTCCCTCCTCCTCTCCACCCTTTCTTCCTTCCCTCCTCTCCACTTTCTATTTCTTCCCCCCCTCCTCTTCTCCTCCTCTCTTTCTTCTCTCACTCTTCCTCTCCTCCTCCCTTTCTTTCCTCCATTTTCCTCTCCTCTTTCTCTTCTCCCTCGACCGATTCTTCCTCCCATTCTCCCAACCCTCTTCCTCTACTGCTCCGTTTCTTTCTCCCTTCACCACTTTTTCTCTCACTTTCCTATCTCTTCCTCTCCTCTTAGTTTTTCTTTCCTCCCCCCTCGTCTCCTCCCATTTTCCCTCCCACCTCCCCCTTTCTTTCCTCCCTTATCCTCTCCTCTTTCTCTGCATTTACTTCTCTTATTCTCCTCTTCTTTCCCCTCCTTTTTCTTTTCCTCCTTCGTTTCTTTCCTTCTCTCCTTTCTCTTTCTCCCCCCCTCGATTCCTCCTCCCATCTCTTTTCCTCTACTCCTCCGTTTTCCCCCCTCTTCTTCCTCTATCTTTCTCCCTTCTCCTCTCCTCTTTCTCTTTCTTTCCTTCTCTTCATATCCTCCCCTTTCCTTCCCCTTCCTCCTTTCCTCCGTTTCTTCCTTCCCTCAACCTCTCTCGCACAAAGCCTCAAAATCCTTCCTTAGTCGAAAAAGTTTATTTCCCACTAGTATCTCTCCACAGATGATCACCTATTCCCATGGTTCACCTATTTCTTGCTCCCCTCTTTTATTCGCTCTCCTTAGTCACTCTTCTATTTTCCTTAAACCTATACCAGTGGTGGACCCCATCGGATGTCTCCAATGCATTCCGCGAAAATACATTGATTTTTCGCTGCACATTAGGTCCATAGGGCACTGAAAGAAAGATTTGTAACGGTGGTGAATTTCCAGCATAAAAGGATCGTCAGCCATTACGGGTTCAAAAGGAGATATATGCGGTCGGGGTGATCGTGCCCCCCCCCCCGGGATGCTTCTAGTTCCGCCCCTGCCTTATACGTGATCTCTTCCTTTAAGAGCCACACTTTTTTCTTCATATACTTGCTTATTCTCCCACTCTCTATGAACAAATTAATCTCACTAATGAGTCTTATTAAAACTAAAAATGTTGGAAATATGGCATAGATGCTGGGATGATAATAAGGGGTGGTATTATAGAAAAAAAATATTGAGCGACGTTTAAGTATGCAGGAGATGTTTAGGGTTCAATTGTAAGTTATTATATATCTATATATATATATATATATATATTTATGGATGTCAACAAGGTGTTCTCTCTCTGTAGCTGAAGAAGGAGTAGTTCCGAAAGCTTCTACGTTTGTGATGTTTCTGTGTTTTTGTGTTCTTTTACGTGTGTCGCTTCGACATCCCCGGGGCCTCGCCAGCCTGAGGTCGTCTGATTGGTGAGTGCTCGCTGGGTTTCCTCATCCCAACACCTTGTTGACATCCATATATCTATTTTATCTTTCCTTTTTCGTAAGTTGTTATATATATATATATATATATATATATATATATATATATATATATATATATATATATATATATATCTTTGGTGTTCGGTAGATTTTCAAGTAATTCACGCCATGATAAATACTAATTTAATATGCCTCCGAAATAAAAATGAAACAGGCCAAGACATATGATTATCCTTATTTATTGAAGAAATCCTATCGACGATCCTTCTTTACGAATATAAATTTTATTACCATATTGTTTCGTTCGCGAACGTTTTGGTAGGTTGTTGTAGCGTTTTCGGAAGCTTATTTCTCGGCCAATGTTTCGACAAATTTTTGTCATCTATGTGCCGTCATAAAGTAGAAAGCCTCTTTTCTTTCACAATACTAACTAACTAGAAATATTTATTAATTTCCAATTTATGTGGATTTTCCAATGCCTCTCTTCTCCATAAGAAGAGCATTGGAATCGGTTTTTGATATTATGAAATTGCAATTTAAAATTAGCTTGAATCGAGATTCGAACTCGAAACTTAATTACTTGTATGGAAGAATGATAGAAATTTATTTTTGCAGTTGTGTAATTTAAATTACATTCAAAATTTGAGTGAAACCCCGTTTTCAATACAAATAAATGCAGCGCATTTGAGCTTGCGGAAATATTACGTGATAATTTGGCTCGTTGGCGACATTATGCCATTTTGTTTGTTTTTATTTCTATTTTGATTTCGAACGTTTTTGAAGAATAAGCTTTATTTGAATAAAAGAGTAGTATTGGAATTAATTGGATTTGTACTGTGATAGGCTTCTAGAAATCATTAAAAGCAATCATATTATTATTATTATTATCATATTACCTTAGTGTATCTTTCCATTATTTATACCGTAAAAGTAATTATAAAAAAATATTAAAGGGGTGTGTGAAAAATCTGCCAAACCTACTGATAGCAATATTTAATGATTGAGAGAATCATATTAGAAAACAACATAGAAATGAAAAAAGAAAGAAGCAAGTCTATAAAATGACGAAAAGAATAAATTGTACTATTTGCAAAATGTACAAGCTTGTGAATGGATTATATTCAAAACATGTTCAACGCAATGGATAAAAAATGCATATGAAAATCAAGCTACAACTAAAGTCTGTAAACCATTCAGCTCACTTGCAGGAGCGGATCCAGAAAGGGGGGCTATTGCCTTCATTCGCCCTTTCTTCCTCTGCCGACCACTCTATATTTTAAAAATCCCTACCACTATCAGAATCTTTCTTTTCTTACCCATAAACTCTCTTTCTTTGGAGTAGAAACGAGCTATTTTGCGCGGAATGTAGAGAGCAATGAGGTCACCCTCACCCGCCAATGCTCACTAGGCATTGCTACAGGTTCGTCGTAAGCTTGTGCCAGTAACTTGTTAGCGCATTTCATCTACTCCATGTATGCAAAAAAAAGGTCCTGAATGCACTGTCGCGGAACAATCTTCTCCGACTCCTGTGAAATCAACAAATATCTATCTCTTATCCACCAAATCGTCTCTAGTCACATATTGAAACATTGTAGATAATTGAGAGTAATTGGATAAGTAAGAGCTTTCATCCAGAAGCACTGCTACGAATTTGAATTGTCTGTATACCTTCTTTATATGAGCCAATATTTCAGTTTTGTCGTCCTCAATTATATAGTTTTTAATTCTTTCAGACGATTCAGAAAGAACGGCTTAATTTCCGGTGCGTTTCGCTAATCTGTCATCGAACATGTTCATCAAATATGGCACATCATCATAATTTCCGTATTTCACTCCGCCTACACCTTCCGAGTTGCCACGAAATGCCAGTTATTTGCTCCACAAGTAGACGACCATATCGACAAGCCGGTTAAGTAACTCATTATTTCGTTTGACTCTTTCATTGTGCTATATAACTGCAGTACGTCGTTGTGCGTCATCCGTAGTTCTATGCGAGTGGTGCCAAACGTTTTCAGATCACGTATGTGTTTCTCTGAGCGTCAATACTTCTGCAAACTCGTATGTAAAGTATTCAAGTCATTGTAACCTAAAGTGTTCCTTATATTTTTCTCACGTACAAACGAGATGTATGGCTAACAATACAACTTACTTTTCTTTGAGCACGCTGATAGCCACCACGTTTTCACAAGAAAAAAACCTACTTAAAATGCCCGAGGAAATTTCTTCGATCGAATTTTATTAACCAATCGATAGAATAAAAACCAAATTATGAACTATATTTTTATCATTATTACTATTATTTTTGTAAAATCGGAAGGCAAAAAAGCAATAATTTTATTTTCCAAATTATTTTAGTTCTCTCTCTGTAGCTGATGAAGGAATAACTCCGAAAGCTCCTTCATTTGTGATATTTCTGTGTTTTAGTGTTCTTTCACGTGTGTCGCTTCGACATCCCCAGGGCCTCGCCAACCTGAAGTCGTCCGATTGGTTCACTGGGCTTCCTCATCCCAACATCTTGTTGCCATCCATATATTCATTTTACCTTTCCTTTTCCTTAAGCTGTTATTTACATAGCGTAAAATAATAGTTTGCGCAGGAGAACAAGTTTTCGATCCAAAATATGCATAAAAATTGGGACGACGACAAAATTTAAAAATTCCCAACAATAATCTATTTTCATCGGTGAGACAACTCCTTCAGCCATAAAAATTTATTAAAAACCCGATGCATTTCGCCCACTAATTGGGCATCTTCAGGGGCGAACTTGTATCTACAGTCAACTGTGACAGTTGACTTTCAGTCACTGTCGATACAAGTTCACCCCTGAAGATGCCCAATTAGTGGGCGAAATGCATCGGGTTTTTAATAAATTTTTATGGCTGAAGGAGTTATCTCACCGATGAAAATCTATTTGGTGATTATGGAGTTATTTACCTCAAATAGCGAAGAATAGTGTTTGAGTTTTGAATTCATATATATGGGCTAGTAATGCCTGAGTAAACTTTAATAATCGAGTAAATAATGCACTTTACCACTGAAGTAGAACACAGCAAAGCGGTATTGAAGAAACTGAAGCAAGATACGTCCTGACGTCTTGTTCCCGCATGAATTTCATTTGTAATAAAATTGAGCAAAATACATTTTCACAAAACATTTTTTCACATTGCAGTGATTTATCATCATCATCATGCTTCTGTCCGAAGACAGGTTTTAACTGAATCGCTGCCTCCATTTCTCTCTCTCCCAAGAAGCCTCTTTTATACCTCTATAAGTAGTATATCCCTGCTTTATATTATCTAATATTCCTATTCTTTTTCTCCCTCTTCCTCTTTTTCCACTAATTTTTCCTTCTAAGATCGTCCTTTGTAAACACTGTCTTCTCAATATGTGCCCTATCCAATTTGCTTTTCTTTTCCTGATTGTTTTTATTAGCATCCTATCTTCTCCCACCATTTCTAATACTTCTTCGTTTCTCTTCCTCTCTGTCCATTTCACTTTCATCATTCTTCTCCATACCCACATCTCAAAACTTTCTAAATATTTTTCCTCCTTTCTCCTTATCGTCCACGTCTCTGCACCATAAAGAGCTATGCTCCATATGTAGCATTTTGCTAATTTCTTCCTTGTTTCTAGATTTATTTTCTTGCTTGTGAGAAGCTCCTTCTTCTCGTTAAATGCTGCTTTTGCCATTGCAATCCTACTTCTGATGTCCTGTGTACTACTTCCATCCTGTGCTAAAATACTGCCGAGATATTTGAAACTACTTACTTGTTCCAATTTTCGGCCATTTACCATTATATTTAATTCTTTATGTTCCTTTGAAACCACCATGACTTTCGTTTTTTCTGTATTGATCTTCATTCCATATTGTTGGCCAACCTCAGCTAGTCTGTCTGTCATCCTCTGAAGCTCTTTCTCGCCTTCTGCTATTAAGCCCTGATCATCTGCGTATTTAATGGTGGTAATACTTTCACCTCCTATCTTAAATCCTTTCTCTTCCATCAACGCTTCTTCTGTTATTGTTTCTGCATACATATTAAATATCGCTGGTGAAATAGGACAACCCTGCCTCACTCCCCTAACTATTGAAGTACTTTCTGTTTCTTCTCCTTCAACCCTGACTCTAATCTTTTGATCAAAGTAAAGGTTTTTAAGCAGTCTTTTATCTTTCCAATCTATTCCTATTTTGTTTAAAATACCCAGCATCTTATCCCATTTCACTCGGTCAAAAGCTTTCTCCCAATCTACAAAACAAAAATACATATCTTTATTGACTTCTAGCGCTCTTTCTATCATGATCTTCATACATCCTATAGCATCTCTAGTCCCCCTTCCTCTTCTAAAACCAAACTGATTATCTTGCAGCTCCTTTTCTATTTTACATTCAATTCTTTTGGTTATTATTCTGGTTAGAACTTTAGCTGTATGAGAAATTAAACTAATAGTTCTGTAATCCTTACAACATTTTGCATTGTTCTTTTTCTCCAGTGGTACCATCACAACATCTAAAAAATCTTCAGGCCATACGCCAGTATCATATACTTGGTTAAAAAATTTTGTGAGTTGCTTAACTGCTTTAGACCCCAAAACCTTAAGAACGTCCACGGGTATATCATCACTCCCAACTGCCTTTCTTCTTTTCATGTCATCAATTGCTCTTTTAACTTCAGACTCGAGAATACTTGGTCCTAGCTGATCTTCTTCTACATCCTCTTCTTCATTTAATTCAATATTTCTTGGCTTTCCTTCTTTGTCATACAGAACCTCAATGTATTCTTTCCAGACATTCTTTACATTGTCTGGCTCCGATACTATTTTACCACTTTTGTTCATGATTCCTTTACGTCCTATCTTTCTTGCTTTTTTCTTGAATAGTTCCCTTGCTTTGCTATACATGAGGTCTGTTCTACAAATTCTTTCACATTCGACAATCTCCTCGCATTTCTCATTTATCCACTGTTCTCTGGCTTTATCTGTTTCCCTTCTTAAAGCATTATTTAACTCCTTGTACTTTCTTTGGCCTTCTTCAGTGTTTATGTTCTTCCACTTTCTCCGCTCTTCCATTTTTTGCAGCATGGCTGCTGTGATCCAGGGTTTTTTGTTTCTTTCACCCGTTATCTTTCCTACCTTCTTTTCCATTACATCTTTAATGTTGCTATGGATGTATCTCCACTCCTCATCTACATTCTTCCTATTTTCTTCATCTCTCTCCCCCAACCTTTCCTCCAGCTCAGTCATGATAGCCTCCTTGTTTTTAAGGAGTTCCTCTAAGTTCCATTTCTTGTTAACTCTTACGTTTCTCTTAACGCTCTTCAGTCTACATTGTATATTTGCCACCAAAAGGTTGTGGTCAGAATCGATATCTGCCCCTGGTAGTGTTTTCACATTTTTAATGCTATTTCTAAATCTTTCATTGACTAGTATGTAATCTATCTGGTATCGTCTCTGCTCTCCTGGGCTTCTCCATGTGTAAAGTCTCCGCTGGTGATGCTTAAACCATGTATTAGTTACAATTAATCTATTTCTATGGCAGAATTCCACAAGTTTATCCCCTCTTTCATTTCTCTTCCCTAGTCCATATTTTCCCTCTATGTTATCTTCCTGTCCCTCTCCGACTACACTGTTCCAATCTCCCATTACTATGGTGGTGATCCTTCCTTTTCCCTCCTCCTCCAATATCTCCATAATCTGTTCATACATTTCATCTACTTCGTCGTCGCCAGCATTAGTCGTTGGCATATACACTTGAATTATAAGCATTTCCACTAGCTCCATCTGAAGTTTTACGGCTATTAATCTATCATTAACTGTCACTACCTTGCTAATTCTTTCAGCTATCTCTTTTCTCATTATAATCCCCACTCCCCTTTCCTTTTTCTCCCCTCCTGAGTAAATAATCTTAAATTCGTCTGAATTTATTTCGCCTTCTCCTTCCCACCGAACTTCACTAAGACCTACTATACCTACATTATTCCTTCTCATTTCCCTTTTTATGTTCTCTAGTTTACCCCCTGAATTCATAGTCCTAACATTCCATGTGCCTATTCTTAATTTCTCACCACTTGCTTTCCTATTAATGTTAAATTTCCTCTGTGCATCCCCTAGGGTAGTCCCCACCCGGAGATCCGATTGGGGGACTATTTTACCTCCGGAATATTTTACCCCAGAAAGATTCATAGAGGTATTTCAGCTTTTCAGCCTATCATGGGAAATATAATGAGGTAGTTTCCCCTTGCTTTCCTCATCGCAGTTTCACAGAGTGATTACCCATCTGTAGCTGTTCAGATCCACATGATCACCACCTACAGAGGTACTGTGCAAGCTGCTGCCCTTGCACAGGGGGATGTAAAACCCCCAAGACTGCTTCTTAGTCTGACTCTTCCCCTCAGACCTTTCCGGCTTGGATGGTCCTACCAGGAGAATTCTCTCCCGCCGGCATAGCTCTTTGGTTCGTAAGAGTACACAAACCCTCCCACCTCTGTAAGGTTATGCAGTCCTTAGGGAGGGGCAGTGATTTAATCGAACTAAAAAAAAAAAAAAAAAAGCAGTGATTTAATCGAACTAAAAATCCTAAAATAAAATGTTTGTCAAATAAAAATTGTACTGCACAAATACTTCCTTAGCAGTTTTCTTTGTGCAGAAAATTAATTTTTGTTTTGGTGAGGGGATGATATGAAGTTCTATACAAAATTCTTAAAAAATAAACCCTAAGAAATTTATCAGGAAAAAATTTTATTTTTTGCTTTTTAGTTCGTTTAAAATTACTGTTTATGCCAAATTTTGTTCGTAAAATTGTGTTTTTACTCAATTTTATTATTTCGTTTTTCGTCATAAATGAAAAAATATTCTTTTTATTATATACGAGTATAAAAATTGTAATTATTGTTTATGTAATATAAACTTAGTTAAACATAATAAAAATTGTAAAAATTAATTTTGGAATTGTAAATTAAAGGTTTCCCACTGTCCATCCTGGTCTTCTTTTTGCATGTCTTTCTTAACAGTATAAAGTTCTCGTACTTCGTCGGAGTCATCTGAATCTTCAATTGATGGCATATATCCGTCTGCATTATCTTCAGCCAACTCAGTTTCATCTGGTTCACCTTCAGCAATTGTAATCTCATTTTCATCAAGTGAAATATCCTGAATATTTTGCAGCCATTCTCACTCGTGTATAATTTGATCATCTTCAATTATACTATGATTTATGTTCAAAATTGCATCAATTTAAAAACTGTTTAACTTGGAGAACAATGAAAATTTAAAAAATTGCAATTGGAAAATATCGTTAAAAGATAAATTCCACGTAAAATAACAATTCCAGTAAAATAGGGCAATATCAGATCACTCTCGCACACTATTCACAGATTAATCCCAGTTATCTTAGGCTCAAATGACTTATAAAAAGTCAGGGAGTATCAACTTCACCAGTGCTAAAATAGGAAATATGAAAATTAACAGTCACTGAGGTGATTTATTACTCCGTGGTATCATTCGGTCGATAAAAAAGGACTTCGAGAGCTTTTTTAACACTTGGGCCTATTCAAGGCCAAGATTAAACAAAATTTTATATTGTAATCACTATTTAATATAAACCCCCTATTATTATTCGTTGTGTCAGTGTGATTCATTCCCTTAATATGCAGTGTGTATATTTTAATTATAGAAACATTTTTAATTCTTGAATCTTCATGCGCTTGAAATTTTGTATAACTTTGTGAATATGTGTATGAATGTAATTAACAGATATCTGTAGATAATGGGAGCTGCTACCTGCTCATTTGGTCTAAATATAAGTATTGGATTTTATTAAAAGAAATTTAAATATTTATGTTTTCTAGTTCTTTAATGATAGTATCTGCCATCACAATTACGTTTTTTACTATTCTTCGTTTAATTATACTTGTTGGATTAGAATTTTAAAGGCCTTCCATACGTATGTATTATGAGAAGAATTTTTTTGGAGCCTCTGTTTCCAGGTAATACCGAAAGAGATGGGAAAAACATTACGTTCACATTCATCATTTTGAAAAAAGCGAGGATAAATATTTTAAAGTTTTAAGTATTTTTACTAACGTAAAATATACTTGCGCGCATAGCACCCACCATGCTTTAATTCGCGTTTTCTCCACGGACAACGCAAGTAAACCCCTCCCTTCGCTCGCTCTAGTTAGGACGGCGCTACACGCCTTGATTTTTGCTCGCAATTGCTGTTAATGTCATTGAAAATAAGAAGTACTTATGTAATTATTCACAAATCAGCAATTCATTTTTTAAATCTATTCGCGAACTGTTTTTATTTATTTTAAATTTTAAACGTGTTAAATTTTTTCCAGCGCGGTCAAAATGACCGCGCGCGACTCTTAGGTTACAAAAAACCACGCGACCTCCTGAGGGTTAAAGTCCAACGCGACCACCGAATAATCTGAAACTTGAAATACGCCCTATAGAAACAACCGCTCCAGCGCTCCTACCGTAAAGTTTTTTAAAGTAATTTTTTAGGGAATTTCTTCATTTATTCATTGGTCCGTAAAGTAATTGATAATGGGAAGGAGAATTAATTTCATCCAGATTCATGCCTGTTCTGCGATATAAATTGGTATCCAACACATCTTCATTCGTAAATAATGTATCTATACATAATCTGGTTAGCGCTCCCAATACTTTGGAGCCCCGGGCAGCCGCCCGGCTCGCACATATCTCGGGCCGGCCCTTCCTCTGCCATAAGGTTGCGATAGCTATCTTCACTTCTTCGTATTGAAAAATATGGAATTTAAAATGATGTTGCCAAAATTGCACATATTGTGGAAAGATGATCTGGATTTATTGTAGGGACGCAAATGTGAAGTTTTGCAACTAGCGTGTCCTAGGACAGGTAATTTGCACCGTCGTGGTTTTTCGGCAGATAAAGGCGGGGGAGGGGAGAATTTTTTTAAAAATAACCATTCTTCGTTTTTTCCTGAAAAGAGGTTCATCAATTAATTTATTTGAGAATACCTTTTCCCTGGAAATTTGTTTAGTGTTATTTAATTCTAATTCAATGTTTGCCTGTGGTAAAAGAATGTTGATGAGTCTATGGATCATGCAGTAATAGGCTGTGTGTTTATGGGAGAAAGGGTGTTTTGAAGCATTATGGATTGTCTGGTCTGTAAAAGTGGGGTTTCGAAAAATAGAGAAATCAATAGAATCATTATTATTTTTCTGTGTAAGGTCTAAAAAGTTAAGTCTTTTACTTTGTTCTAATTATACTGAGAAATTAATGGAAAAATCATTTGTTACAAGAATATGTCTAGCTGCCTGTGAGATCCATTTTAAATACAAAACACATCATCTACGTAGCTAGTAGGTAGCTATATTGTGAAGAAAAAGCCAATTGTAACTAAAAGGTCTACGTTCGAAGGCGTCCATGAAGGTATTGGGTTAAGATAGGGTGGAGAAGGGAACCCATTGCTGGACAATCTGTTTTTTTTTAATTCATCGCTGAGCTTCAAAATGATTTTGTGAAACGAAAGTTTCCGTGATTTAAGTATGTTCATAAATAACTCACGAGTTTCCTCCATACTTTACACTACCAAGCATTCATCTACTTCCTCCATCTCTTTCGTCACGGTAAAATTTACGTTTGGGACCATACCTTAGTTATATATTTAAATAACTCGACATTTTTTCGAATGAGTTAAAATATTCCTCAGTCAAGTGATTTCATAAGCCTTCGGCCCTTTTCGTATGTATGAATATTTTCTTGCGTAGATTTTATAGCTACGTCTTTAATTAAATCCTAACATATGTATTATTTTTTTGTTTTCTATCGACTTCCAGTAAACCTGTTATTTTCAGTATCTCGGATAGACTCTTCTTATTTCTGTCTGTCCATATGACCTACCGATCCACACTCCATCGAAGTAATTACGTTTATTTATTTATTCTATCTCATTTAATTACCAGATATATGTAGCATATTCTTTTTAATGTCAAATTATCGATTTTTACGCTCGCAATTCCAGAGTCTTACTACCGATTCACTTTTTGTCCTATCACTTCGAAGTATCCTTCAGACAGACAGATGCACGAAGCACTCGTTTAAGTGAAACTGTCAATATATATAATACAACTGTGTGTAAATAATATAATATCAGAATTGCCTTCATTCGCTTGGTTATTTGAATGTGGTGGACTAACGGACTATAAACTGATGACGAGCGACCACTTTTGAGAGTTTTTCTCTTTATATAACCGTCTTTGCCCTACCAGTAAATAACTCCTTAATTTGCGCAGTTTATTGAACATGTTATCATGAGATCCAGTGACAAAAGCTTTAGAATAATCCAACACGTTACCGTCATCTTCTTTACTTCCAATTGATTCTCAGTTGTTCTGGCAGAGACCTAGCAGTTGAATTCCGCAGGAGCATTCGTACTTGACACCACGCTGCTATTCAGGAAACCGTGCATTATTTTTCCAGAAATATATAAGATAATCAGCAATAACTTCTTTCTTTATGCTTTAATGCAACCGATATTAAACTAATTGGCCTGTAGGTTTCTACGTGCCTCAATTTTAAACGAGACGGGCTGTTTTTTTAAGTCGTTTTGGATGTAGTAATTATTTAGTGTAGCAGTAAGTGCATATGTATAGCTCTGGATACATTGCTTTTGATCTTCATTTTAGAGCTTCACTCGTAATATTGTTCTGCCCTCTCAAGCTATTTTTCCATAACCTTCCAACTATTTTCAAAACATCACGGTCTACGTTCATAATATATTTTGAATTATTCGCATTCTTATTGAATTCTGTGCCCGCCTCCCAGTTACGTCGTAATAGCCCTAAATATATGAACTGTCAAGGCTTTTCTTGAAATATTTGGCGTAAAAATAATTTATCTCATTCGCTATTTCTTCGTTCTCGAATGCTTTCACCCTGCTCGGCTTTAGTATCCATATATCTTTCTTTGTCATATCTTCCTCAGAAACGTGTACAAGAAACTATTTTGGATTTTATGTACGTAAGAATATTCACTATATTCAAAGGCAGACTTGTTTTGGCCTGAGGGTTGATGCGGTGTGGCCAAGTATCTCCATTTTCTCCCAGCACCCACACGGTGATTTGCATTTGTTAACCTCTGCAAGTTCATTTTGATAATGTAATGTAAGTAACTAGTTCAAATAAATGTTATACATTTAATCACATTTTAATAATAGAAATATAATTGCATTATAATATTATTATACATTGCCTATATGCAAATACTTTCCGTTGTTATCGATGTCTGATTCTGCTTCTCCTTCGTTTGCAGTATTCTCATAAGTTATTGTAATATACGACGGCAAGATTTCGTAATTGTAATATATTTGCAAAAATATATTCTTGTGGCTCCTCAGCATACATATATTACCTAGTTAACCGTTGTTGTTTTATATGCCGCTTCTTGCATTATATACCTGACATCCGTAACATAATTACATTTTTTGTTGGCTTCCTCTCTTGTAGAACTTATAAGCCGATATAATTTCAATGGGGTTGTGTTGGCGATTTGAACAACTTCATGGCCCATTTACTGAAAGATCTGGTCAAAATCGTGCGTTTTTATTACCTCAGTGGCTCCTTTTCACTTTAAACCTCAGCTATTATTTCAGCATTATCGTGATTAATATTTTTTCCATTAGCATTTCTTATGTTGTTGCTTTGAACTTTAACGTATTAGTCGTTGCTTGAATTTTCCATAAAAATGATGCACCCTTTGTCTAAATCAGGACATCGAACCGAAATTTTTCTCCCTCCGGTTTTCGTTTCGGTTCACACAAAACACAAAATTTCGGTTCGGTTCCGATTTCGCTCTTGCAACGACCAATGAACCGGTTCGAACCGGTTTTTTTGCTCTGGCATTGATTTTTTTGGGAAAAATTTAGAGAGAATTCCTAAACAATATTCATTAATTAATGTTATTTTTTATTTATACCATATACCTCTTCACAAACGCAAGTCAGGAAGACATAAATAACTATTCGCACGTAACATTGCGAAAGCGCCCCCTTCCACCATGTAACGCGCAGTAAAGCTTTGTATGAATTTCCTTCTCGCATTTTTAGTTCAAGTTCATTCAATTTGTGAACGGCTCCTTTTTTACGAATCCATCTAACTATTCTATAGGAGTTTCAATTTTTTTGTGCATTTTAGAAATATTATATACGAAGTCAAGACCGAGCGGCTAAATTTTTTGGAATAATTCAAAATTTGTATCAGTCTTTGATTACTCTTCATCTTTACGAAATGTTCAATAAATTGATAGTTTGAACTTTATCTCTTATATATTTTGAAAATTTTGTTTATCCGAAAAGAGAAAGGACAACAATGACCAAACATGGCATGGTATACCATTATTTCCAAAGGAAGAGAAAGATACGTGTTTGAATCCCATTCCTTTAATTTCATTCACCTAAAATTAGACGAGTTAAGTCATAAAATTATAAAATTTTTTACACTGTGGAAACAAAAAAACCAACAGTCATATCGCCTTGAATAAACAGACCATGTTGAGGTCAAAAGAAATCAATCTTTAAAATAATGGTAACAATCAGAGCAGCAGAAGACTCAGAACAAGAGACAAAACCGATTAAATTGAATAAATAAAAAGAACATTTACACGTATTTTCTCGGGCAACGCCGAGTATATCAGCAATTAATATATATAATGCCAGTGCTCGTTTAAGGAACTCTAGGGCCCGTAGGCTCACTCTCTTCCGGGGCCCTCTTTAAAATTTCTGTATACATAGTAATAAATAGTATAAAACCAAAATAATAAATATTGAAAAATATTTTGATTGATGGGAAATATAATAATCTTAATACAAATAAAAAACATTTACATTTCTATATTAATTTATTAAAGTACTTTGCGCACTTTAGATGCTGCATATCTTTTTATTAATTCAGAAAAATCTATTTTTCTTGCAATATCATTTTCTTTACAATTTAAACTTAGCGCATTTAGACGTGCTCCGCGCATTGTTGTCCTTTTATAATTTTTAATCTGTGATAATTTAGAAAAAGATCCCTCTCCTTCACAGACTGAAAATGGCACTGTCAAATATATTCTTAAAATGATGGTGATATTAGGAAAGCATTTTTCTGTTAAAATTCTCCTCATATTTTCCATGATTTTAGAAGGATTATCATTTTTCGTTTCCAGTAATTTCTGGTCTTGGTCTTACAGCATCATATGTTCATGAAAGCGAATGACTTCCTTCTCCAACTAATCTTCTAAATGGTTTCTATATTTATTAATAAGATTTATTGACGCTTATCTTTTAAATTCTAGATTTTTATTAGAATATTCAAATAGAAAAACGAACACATTTTGTACGCGCTTATATACCGCATAGCGTTTTTCCATCTCCGCTATTAGAATGTCACAAATAACTATAAATATTTGCATTTTGAATTTTCTTTGAGCATGAATATATGTTCATGTAGTAAAGTTTCATCATCTTGCAATTTCTGCTTTATCTTTCTTTTGTTTTTAGACCTATAATAACGCTCATTGTTGTCTATATCATGGTTATATTCTTTTTGGATTAATTCTTTAAATTGCTTAGCTTCTTTCTCAAAATGATCGAAATCATTTCGAAGAATCTTAACGAATTCTATTAGTTTTCATGTGTTCTACAACACTCGTTAGTGTGAGCCCCTCTGCTTGCAGAAGTAGATTTACATGATGAATGCGTTCTAAAATATCGCTCCAAAAGATACCAAGAAGACTCTTTCCAATTCATACAAGTTAGTTAAAATACTCTTAGCTTCAGCTCGTGCGTCAATATTTTGCTCAACATCGTCCTTTAAATCATTCAGCGTACTAATGATACGGGAATAATTTATATTGTGTGCCTTTACAGCGTCATATCTTGCAGACCATCTTGTGTCAGAGAGTGCCTTTACTAAAATTATTTTATTATTTCCTAAATGTACTTAATTTTTTAAATCAAGAGAGTCCATCTGTACGTAGAACTTGACATAAATGCGTACAATATTTGAACGAATCCAAAGAATGACACTGTTTCCACACAAATACTAGCTGCTGTGAGACCAACAAGGTTTAGAGTGTGATTATACTTTGATCCCCTTTATATTTTCCCGACATATTGGCAGCGTTGTCGTAGCTTTGAAAGCGGCATTTCGAGGTCACAGTCAGATAAATATTCTATTATTATACTTGCCAATTACTTTTCTTTGTGAATGGATATAGGTAGAAAATTTCTCCAATATTTGCATTTGTTCTCAAAATTTTCACTAAATGCATATTCTATGCATTTTTTCTTTGAACGAATATACCATGTGCATTGAGATTCTGAATGACTATAGCCATTTTCATGACTTGCTAATCTACCAGAAGCATTCTTCCAATAATTCAATCCAAGAATAAATTGATAGGAAGAAGAAGAGAATAATTTGTATATCACAATATATCATTTGGTGTTTTTTAGAAAAATTCAGCGAAGTGCAGGCAACATCTTCCCCATTATTCATTTTTCGTTTAAACGTTGATTTTGAAATGAACCGAGATAGAGCCACAAATGTGTGATGTGGATTTTACGATGTCCATATTATCAAATTCGATATTTTGAGGAATGTTACCCTTTAGAACTAGATATTCAATAAATTCATCACATACTTTCCATTAAGCCGTATCGTCACTAAATACATTAGTATCAGAAGCTTGCACTGGAATACAATCTTGTTGTTGTGGTGGTTGTGCCACATCGTCGTCACATGTTTTCCAATGTTTCTGATGGTTTCGCTGTTTTCGGAATTTTCCTTTTCTCTTCTCTGGGCTATCACCGCATCTGGATCGGTTAATAAAGATTGCATAGTGGTAGGCCATTGTTTCCTTTCTGATTCGAACCACATATTTGTAAGTGGCCTCAGAGCTTTTGTAGTTTCCTTCATTTTCTTTACATTGGTTTTACGATTCTCAGCTCTACTCAAACAATGACGTTTTATTTTTAGGCTAATTAGAAAAACAATAAATTAAAATGAAAATGAATGAAATGAAATTAAATTGAAACAAATTGAATTAACCCTTTTCCGTACGTTGGCCTAGATGCTTGGTGGCTAATTATTTAGCCACCTCATTTAAATAATAGCTTCATGAATTATTCTATATAAGACATGTATGTAACTAATTCATCAAAACTAACTGCTTTTGAAAAAAAAGACCAAGTTAATTTTTAAAAAGGTTAACACTCAGACGAAATTGAGGTGGCTAAATATTTAGCCACCAAGGCTTACAGGGTTAATGGACAAAGATAAAACTTTTTGAAACCTAACTCCTTATTCATTAGTTATGAATAAAAGTGTTATTATTGAAAATTCTAGCGAAATAAATTGTTGTTCTAAGACAGTTGGATAGTAAATGTGCAATTTTTGTCTTAAATTCACTTTTGAAGTTGAGAAAACTGCGAACCGTGTCTTCCCGCTAATATCAAAATACCTACGGTTCAAAGGAAATTCTGAAATTAAATAAAATACTTAACGGAAACATGGTCTAAAGTACTATTGATGGAAATATTAACTTTTCGTAATAACGGTAAAACAAAACCCTCAGAATAACTTACTATTTAACATCTAGCTATCCTTCCGTGATCACAAAATGCGAACTTGTGCATGGTCTGGTTATCACAAAACATGGACTACTTAGTAGGTACTATCTCTCTGAGCAGCTCGGATCAGCATCTGAGTATATACTTCGACTAATATTCGTGGCAGGGAGAGAAGAAGTCGATTTTGATTGAATATTGTCAGGGGCCAATGGGCCCCAAGGTGCCGGGCGCCGCCGCCTCACAAATACAATATATATTTCCAAACTTTGCATCTTTTGCATTTTAACCCCAGGTTACTTTTAAATTTTAAACTGATTAAAAATTTAATATGTTGCCACAACATTATTGCGCTTGCAACAATGTAAATAACGTAAAAAGTAGTTCGCCAATGTATCACGCAATCTGATACACATCATGTTTTCTACTGCCTGTTCATGTGTCATGTGTGTGGAAAGTTACCTGTTTAACATTATGTATTTAAAATTAAAATATTCAAAAATAAACTTGTGACTGTTTTGTTTGTAGGAGTCGACTCTTTGTAGAATAGAAGAAAATGCATACTATTATCATTTTATAGATAGGTTGATTCAATTCTTTTCAACTTTCGTACACGGCCGACGGGAATTATTAAGCTTACTCCCCTTACTCTGGGGCCCCTTGGCACCTGTCTACTGTGCCTAGTGGATAATCCGGCCCTGTAAAGTGCCAACCTATAACAAACGAAGGTGAATATGCCCTTATCACAGAAACAGGACGACCCTTGTTCTACAGCTAGTAAGTAAAGACTGGCATAAGGCGAGTATATTTAAACGGAAAAGGAATAATAGTTTATAAAATTTATACGAACCTAAAAAGTGGGACGAAATGAATAACGGTTTTCTGTTTGGGTTCGGGTTTAGAATTATTTTTGTTCTGTTTGGATTTGGTTCCACTCCGGTCAAAAATATCCTTTTTTTCGGTTAGGGTTTATGGTTTGGTTTCGGTTCGATTCGTAATTATTTTATTTCTAAGAGTCTCCGGAAGACTTTCAAACCAATCCTGCTTCAGAAACAAGACCGGATTTAGTGAAGTCTGCATGACATAAATTGCTCCCGCCACTCCCCTCCAATTCCTGCAGAATTTTATCAGATGAAACTTCTTTAAATATTTTTACTCACTTGTCTAATCGAGATAAATTGTTGGAAGTAGGTAAAACTTTGTCCATTTTTCATGAAGTTACGATCCATGCGCTAGCAATATCTTGCCTTTTCGTTAACAATTCTGGCCTATCATTGCATTTCTTCCCAAGACTATTTAATACTCTTCATCAAACTTGCAGAACCCTGTAGTTCATATTGAAAATTTTAATACATCACCAACTATATCAACATCCACTAAACTCACCAAAATGGTTGGTTGCATGGAAAATAAAGCGCTAAAATCTGTCTATCAATACCCTATCTCATGTTTGACGCTTTGTTCATGATCTCATATTGTTCAGAGAAAAACGAGCCTCGATAAAGCTTTGTTCTACAATCCCAAGTATTTTATCCCCATTAACGTTGGTATTTACGTTTACATTTTTACTCTGCAGGCCATCAATTCTGTTTGGCAGTGGTGCTATTAGATCATACAACTTAAATCCTCCATTGGCCTGTCTGGAAAAAACGATTTATAGTGTCTCTTATTTTTATAATATATTTCGATATATTATCTGGTACGCTCTCATTTTCATCTAGGCTCAGCATCACCTGTGGATACAACTACTCCGCGCATTATTTTGGAGCTATTAAATATTTCAAATAATTTCTGCTTAAATTCCACTATTCTACTCTTCCTTATCCGTCGTATAATGCCTCTCAAGTTCTCTTCTACACTTACATTATATCGATACAACCCCTTCACAAATCAAGCCGCTCTGCGCCATACCATTTCCAGCGTCATATTTAGGCAGTCCTCTAAAGGGTTCCAGATTACACGTCTGTGTAATAAGATAGGACGTACAAGCGAAAATATGTGATTTATTTTACACTCTCGCGCCATTCTCGGAGGACTCTGGAGGAATGCCCATGGGTCTAGTTTGCCGATGCTATAACGTTTTTGACGTACTCTCTACCTGGCATGTAGCTACTGAGTGAAAATCCGACATATCCGTCTAGTAGAAAATCCAGTTCTTCGCACGGAGTAATTATAATTAATATCTTGTAAAGTTCCTTTGGCAGGTACTAATAATCTTTCATGGTTTTGAATTAATAATTTCTATTCCTTGAAATAAATCATATTGAATAACTTGCTTAAAACCTTTTACAATAATTCTTTATAAAATGTTAAGGGTCTTTCCATATTTTGAAAGAAAATATAAATTATTTTCACTACTTACTCTTGAGCATGTTACGTAAAAATGACTGTGAGGAAGGTATTGCTCACCTAATTCGATCGATTTCAACTGTCCCATAAAGTGGACTTCTTTATGTAGGATATCCATCTTCCCCAGTTTTCGTTTCTCTATTAAACGCTTTAGAATATTTTTGTTGAACACTAAGTAAGGAGAACACCCAGGTGTCAATAGGGAAAAAATCGTATTTTTTTAAAAATAATTTCGTAATGATTAACATTAACTTTCAATCCACGTTAATGGCAGAAAATGTGAATTCAATAAAACGATAATATAAGTAGGTGCACTAAAAGTAATAAATAAATATAAAATTTATGAAGTTATTGTTCCAGAAAGTAAAACTTGTTTTGTGAATATAAAATTTGTGTGGCAAAGAAATATTACTGATGATTTATTAATTAAAGATTAAGCCAGACAACTTTTGTATGAACAAACCATTTTTTATGTTCCGCAATGTGAATTTTTGTGAATTAATTTCTCACATAAAGGGTTGTTTCATTATTTTTAATAAAAATATTATTTTTGTTTGTCTTGAATAGGTTCGTTATTCAACTTCAAATTTTTCGTTGCATTTGTGGATTTATATTTGTGAAATCAATTTTTCTAACCACATATATTCCAATAAGGGCGCCAAATTATAAAATATATGGTGAAAATCAAAACAAACCTAGTCCAATTCTATTATTGTTACAAAGTTGGAATGGAAAACTAATTTCATTTACAAACATCAACAAATATGATAAAAATTTCTCAGCTAATTTAATCTATATATCTAACATAAATATACTTACTTATTAGCGCTATGTCCATGAGTTATGCAGTTTATATTAATGTTGGTAACCGTAGTAGTATTTATCATTACCAAGGTGTTCTCTAAACTTCAAAATAGCTTAGGAATATCGTGAATATGTGATCGGATTTGATTCGAATTATCCCAGAAAAAATTTTTTTTATCTAATCTAGTTACAACTTGGATTTTATGCGCCTCTTATTCAAACGTTCAAACATTTGAAGCGACATACGATATTTAGCATATTTTTTAGCCTAAGATTGCATTCACATAAATAGGCGTATCCTTATTTTTGATATACAATCACCTGGTCGAGTGAAATATAAATAAGTGACCCAAGTCTCTCTTCGTCAGTCTCGCACGCGCTTCATTTCCGGAGACCATGTTGGTTTCCCTTCATAGAACCTTTCCTTTCAAAGAGAATAACGATCCTTAATAACGCTTTGTCCTACAATAGGTCTCATGTTTTTTATCTTTATGATCGAGTCTGCTTATGTATGTTGGTATCAGCTGTCAGAAACTTTAATCAGTCATAGAATTCTTGCGTACTTCACTTTTATTAAAGTCTAGCGTGCAAGTCATCGGCTCTTGTGATAGTTTATTTCTTCAAGGTGAACCAAATGATACTCTGTGGCATTATGATGAGTTAGAAGCTTTTAAAATGATCCTTGAAATATTTTGTATTCAAATACCACACATATGGGGTGTTACTTATTGAGTTTTTGAAAAACATCAACAGAAGAATTTATCAATAAATAAAAATAATTGTAAACATTATAAACAATACTTTTTCTTTGACTTCTAGTGTTCTGGATCATCCCCCCAGCAATGTGAAACAATAACCCAAAAGAGAAACAGGACCAAACAGATATTAAACAGTACGTACAAAATCACAATGAGTTTAGAGCACTAAATAACCATTCAAAAACAAACCTGTTCAGAACAATTAATGAAACGAAACAAATTACAAGAAATAATGAATTCGAAGGAAAACAATCAAGGTACAACAAAGAACAGAGAGAAAGAGATAGTTTTAATATGGGTATGGAATATAAGATTGAGAGAAGCTTTGGAAACCTTGGAGGGCGAAGGATTTGAAAAAAACAGGGGAAAATGACCTTGAAACGTTCAAAGCCTACATGATACTACTATAGTAGTAGTATAGTATAATAGTATCATGAAGCCTAGTCCTTGACTCAGATAAACAGCTTGCCGTGTTTATTCAAACCACACCTATTTAAATGTAAAATGCCCCTTCCAAGATTACTATCAAAATACAACTGTTTGTGTCCACACACCTTGTGATTCACACATACATTCAATCTCATTGTATATGTATTCTTTTTAGATTTTATATCCCTTAATACTAGATAGGTAGAGGTGGAGACCATGGCGAAATTGATGTTAAATGAGAAATCTAACTCCTTAACCGTAAACTTTACGGTTAAGAAGTTAGATTTCTCATTTAACAAGACTAATACTACTTTTCACTAACTCTGCGTTTTTAAATTTCTGCTTTGAAGGGTTATTCGAGCCCTAAACCCGCCATGTCAGTGATGCACGACGTTTTCTGTCATAAGGCCATAATAGCATTTTTCCCGAGTTTACGGGCAGCATTATCAAATCATAAAACACATTAATCAAGAAAGGAAACCGAAGTTCACATATTGTACTCTACTAATTTTTAATGGAAATAATTCTTGAATACTACAATTATAAGCTTCATTACTTGGATTGTGGCTTATCGTGACTTTCCACGAATTCTAATGATGATGTACTTAACACCCTTTAAAACATTCGAAACTCTCTTCTTGCTCTTTAGGTGTCAATGTTTTGGTGAAAATGGCTCTTCAGTCTGCTTGGTGCCATAACATCATGAAATAAACTTTCTCCACAGATGATCCACTCAAGTCATGGAGAAACAACATCTCCATATCGTGTGAAACCAATACTTAATGTCGGCGCCAAAAGTATGTAGACCCAATTTTGAGGCTAAATATCTCAAAAACGGCTCAATGGATTTTGGTAGGGGGCATATCAGCGTGCATCATATTTAATTTCCCGTTGAATGAGGGTAGCTTTGAATATTTTTGATTATTCGAAGGAGACATTTTCGGGGTGAGATTGAAAAAAGACCCCTCGTTAGAGCTCTGCCAGTTCATAATTACGAAACGGTTCGTCCGATTGCAGTTGCCTTTTAATAGGATGTGAGTCATTGTCTTATTATTATAGTAGGTAGATGTCATTATAGTGCCTCATTTTAAGGTTAGAACAAGTTTTAATTTTAATATTGAAACCACTCGTCAATCTTGATACATCAGCTTCACAGATTTGTTTTTTCTGAAAACTGTTTTTTTTATTCTTATTTCCTTTTTCTTAGCTACAATTCATCCATATTGCTATTGGATATCTGTAGGGTGTTAGAGTAACTTTTCAAGCTTTTTGAGAGTGACTCTGGATAGTAGATATTTCTACTGTCTGAAAACATATTATAAAAAAATTAATAAACAAATGACAAACCCGTCGTAGAGAGAAAACTATAGGAACGACTGGGGAAAGTGGAGGTCGTATCATCCGATTTCAGCTACTGAATGTGAGAGCTTAGCTCTTGAAATATGTATCTAGCGAGTTTTCCCGAGTGATCGTGCGTGTGTGTGTACGTACTCTTTCTATACCTAGGCTAGTTTTCGACAACAGGTCCCTGTAAGCCATCGTCCTGCAAACTTGTATCATTTTAATTTTTTTCATTTTCTCTTCTTATTGACGTTGAGGAGTTTTTATTTTAATTCCGGCGCTAATTTCGTTTAATAAATTATTTCATTATCGTGCAATATGCTGAAACATTCAATCTTTAGCTCTGGTGTATACTATTTAGATTAGGCGTTCTTTTGATAAGCGGATGCCAACTCCAATTCTAAAAACGAAGATAATGCGAAACAAAACTCATGCTTTTTGTAAACGATTTGTTGCGATGTGGAAAGAAAAATATGTAATCTTCGATGACTTTAGAAAGATGCTTGATAATGTACCACATAAGAAATTGACAACGAGACTATGAAAATACGATATAATTCGACTGTTTTGAGTTGGGTAAGAGACATGCTCTCAAATAGAGAACAGATAGTAGTCATTGATTGGAAGTATTCGTTCCCCTATTAATTTCGTCAGGTGTTCCTAGGAAAACCTATTTTTCTTCCTCTTAATATACGTAAATGATACTTCTTGGTAGTTAGTAGTCAGACCAAACATTTTGCAGAAACGTAAAAATTGATCTGCTACGGTAGTTCAGTGGTAGAACGTCAGCTCCGCAAGAGAAATACCTCGATTCGATCCCCAGTCATAGTAGAATTTTTTCTCTTTTCAATAATGTTCCTTGCCTTTTTTCAGTTCCATGTAGCGTAAAGAATGGCAAATCTAAATTATTTACAGTAAATGGTTCTGCAGTAACGTTATTAAAAAGCAAGAAAAAATTTATAGATTTCAAGTATAAAAGTTTTGGAGTGAGTTTTCAAATACCTGAATATGTTAATTATTTAGAAGTAACAGTTTATTGTGAACTTTCGTGGGACATGCACATTCGGTGGTTTATTGTCTCAGCCAACATTAAACTGGGTTTCATAGGCAGGTCATATATCATTAGTTAAACCACAGGTGGAATAAGTCTCAAATAAATAGGATCCGTATGAGAAGTGGCAAATAATTCCATAAGAAAATGTACAGCGCAGAGCAGCCAAATTCGTGAGAAAGCAAAGCGTGGCGTCATCATCGAGGGATTTGAACAGGGTAATACTGGAGGACCGCAAACGTAACTTGTGGTTGATGCTTCAGCAGAAATATACCTCGGAAGCACAAGATGTTTTATCAGTAAATGAAGCGCCAACGTATATAGGCACGATCGGGGTGATAAAATAGGTACGCGTAATCGGTTGTACGACAGAGCGTTTTTAACGCTGTATTTTCCGACGACATACGAACATCATTACAGCTTAGACGAATCTGCGAGAGAAAACTATTATGTATTGCATCTCCTGCCAACCATTAATTTGGAATTGCTGTTGTTGCTTTGTATTCATGGCCAATCGACATCTTGGATTATCATAGCCATAACTCCTTCCGCACTAGTCACACGCAGAAGGGAGGAGGGAAACACGGAGCCGGAATTAGCCTACTATTAACGAAGAGCAACAAAGGGGCCAACTGCTTAACATCCCTTCCGAAGGACGGAGTGCTGACTGGCGCGATCTCCTAAACCACACATGTAGGAGACGGGACGATCTCAGGTTGAATATTCCAACCTCCGCCGGATTCGAACCTCGGAGAATTGCAGTATAGCACGTTTATTTAGATGTATAGTTACTATCAGAAACGTTGCATTATTAACCTTGATGCGCAGTATCTACAATCAGCTAGCATACGAAAACGTATACGGATTTCGTAGTATAAAGAACGGTATCAAGACACACTTATAAAAAAGGCTCGAGTTATAATCTCCCTCGGCGTTTAAACGGCTAAAATCTGCGCTACTCCTCCGCCGTTTTATTTTCATATACGAAATACATCAGCAAATCACAAATCCAATATTTTCTTAACATCGCCTATTTTATATTTATATATAATTTTACGGCGTTTAGACATACTGACAAACTAATATTGATCAATTTTTGACATAACTACGTAAATCGTAATGCATGCACCTTTCCCCTCTTGTTTATTTATTTGGGTAATAGAAATCGGAGTCGGCTTACATACGGAATACAAAAAATCGGTTAAATACGGTAGGCAGGATCTTTCTTTAAACCTTAGGAATTTAGTATAAAGATTAAGCAGTGTGTGTCTGCCTGTATCCCAGTACCTAGAAATACACATAAACCCATATATACGCGTGTGACTTAGCTCACCATGTCTCTGACGAGGAATAACTGTCCCGTAAATCTGTGTATTATTCCTATTTTATTTATAAAAGTTTATTTTGAAGTCAATCTTTCTTTTTCCCATTGAGTGTGGGTATTAGTTTGTACTTTCTTACATTTCCTCCCTCTTTTTCCTTGCTAGTCCATAAAAATTGTAATTTGCTCTATAGTTGGAATTCACTCCACATTTGAAGTTCAAATTAAAAAAACTTAACATTATTTTCAATAGTATTTCGTCAATAAACATATTTGATGGAGTTCTATCATTTCCTATTGTAAAAATACCTTTCTTTATTTTACGGGTAACATATTTGTTCTTTTGAGCCAGGAACCGAAAGTGGTAAGCCACCAGAAATTTATGAGCAGTATTAGTATTGGAGAAGCCGATTTTTTTGTCGAAAAGCGAAACTAATTCAGAAAATGATGATTTTTGGTACAGATGTTCAACTGGCCGTCCTAATTAACGTACTAAAACTCCCCATCGATCCGATTTGAGCTACCGCTGCCATATTGAAAAAATTGCTGCCGATACCGTTCTGCGGAGTTTTCTGCCTTTTACTCGGTAAATGCTGCTACTACGGTGATTATTTACGTAAAGTAATGTATAGATCGTTACATTCTGCACAAAAATATTATTAGAGATTTCACTGTTAGTACAACGGTTTCGCGAGAAATAATGGTTTTTCCCTTTATGGCGCTAGTTACGGACATCATTCCATGGCTGATTTTTCATCGTTTACTCGTCAACGATAAAAAGCATAGAAATATAACTGTAGAGCATAAAGTTTTGTACTAAGCTGATACAAGGAATGCACTCTTTTCCAGACCAAACATGTGATAGAGTGCAAGGTTCGTTTTTTAATGTGGTATCCCCAGTAGACCGAACTCACAATATTTGTTTTGTCGTTTAATATTTACAAACGCAGTTCGTTCCTCTAGTAGTGATTTCAGTGTTAGTGAAGGAGCACGAAGAACGTTGAGAGACTGCGACACTATGCAATAATTATATGCCCAGATATTGCCATCGTCGGAAGCATGACTGCTACAACTTTTCAACAGATGTTTCTGTCAAATGATAGTAATAAATCAAGATTCATTAAACAACTTTCATAAAAACTTATTGCAGCAGGAATAGAAGTGAAACAAGCCTCTGATAATGCAGATACCCACATAATAAATACATTTTTTCAGCAAGCCCTATCTAATCCAAACGTTTTGGTGGTCGGGGAAGATGTTGACCTTATTGTTTTAAACACTGCATTGACGACTAAAGACATGAACATATTTTTATCCAAACCTGGTCGTGGTAAAACTGCGGCGCAAGTGTATTTATCCACTGAAATGCAGTCACGCAATAATAATTTGAATGTCACATTCTCTTCTTACGTGTTGCAAGTGGTTGCGAATCAGCAGTGGGGGACTTTACCGCATGGGCAGGACTAAGTTTATAAAACATTATTTTAAAAGAGGAAAGACTTGCATGAGGTCACTAGCATTTTTAACGAAGGCAATGCTTCACCTAATGACATAGTTCAAGGACGGGAGCAGTTTCTGTTAGCTTTATATGGGGCACGTGAAGCAGAAACTTCATTGAATACTTATAGATTCACAATGTTCTGCAAATGTGTCACTCGAAGCAAAACAGAAGTTAAACTTGCCAGTCTTCCTCCAACATCAGCAGCCTCATGCCAACACTTTTTTCGTGTCTACCATCAGATACAGCTGTGGCGGGGACGACACCCACAACCGCAGATTTGGGGATGGGAAGTAAAGGGAAATTAGTTTTACAAGGTTATTTGAAGCAGCTGCTCCAGATAGCCTCTTGAAGCTAATATCATGCAATTGCGTAAAGAGCTGGTATGCAGGATGTATCTGAAAAAGGCCGGTCTGAAATGCTCCAGTGTTTGTAGCCATTGTCAAGGCATTGGCGGTGACAATTCCGTTACAGCTGGTACAATGACTAAATTCGAGAATGATGATTTGGACGAAGACGATGAATGTTTTGATGACTTCCAAACGCAAGTGGATCCACAACAAGAAGTCCTTCCGGTCCTTAATTTTGACGATTTTTACGATAAAAATCTATCATGTAGCGAAACCGATGATGACGATGATGGTGAAAACAATTTTAACCCCGATCATGATAATCCTGATTTTGACGTTTTAAGTGAACGCGACCCAGGTATTAATTCATCACAAGAAGAAACAAAAGGAATATGGGAATGTCCTTGCTATTTAAATGCTATACCCAGCACTAATCAAGCTGCCAATAAACCTCGTTTGTAAATAATAGACGTCGAAACAAATATTGTGGATTAGAATTACTGGGGATACCACACATAAACGAGCCTTGCACTCTACCGCATGTAAGGTCTGAAAATGAGTCCATTCTTTGAATCAGCTTAGTACAAAACGTTATGCTCTACAGTTACATTTCTGCACATTTTTATTGTTGACGAGTAAACTATGAAAAATCAGCCATGGAATAGTGTCCGCAGCAATCGCCATAAAGGGAAAACCATTATTTCTCGCAAAACTGTTTCACTAACACTGAAATCTCTAATACTATTTTGTGCTGAATGTAATGCTCTATAAATTACTTCCTGTAAATAATCACCCTAGATTAGCAAAATTGAGATACAATACTTTTAATTCTTTTAAAAATCGGTCATGGAGAAGAATTCAAGATGCGAAAGGAAAAGAGAAAATGGAAGTTTTTAGCTGTAGGACGTCTTAAAAAGAAGTACGTATTATTGAGATATGAAGAAGGTCGCGGGTGACGAGGATCCGGTAATCCATAGAATCACAGTCTTGCTTTCTGCTATATGAACAGGAATATCAAGGCAGCTCCCTGATGTAACAATACAGGGAAGATGTTCAAACCAATGTAGTTGGTTAACATATCTCGGCCCACGGAATAACATACCCGTATATATATATATGATCTGATACATTTTTTGGATCGTTCATATAATTTTACATTCGCTTTGGTTACGTCTTCCATACTTAAAGATGAAGATTATGTGCTTATATGCTTCTGTAAAGACATATTGACACACGTGAATCAGCTTGGACCTCACAGATCGATCGGCCTTTAAGACAGTGCTTCACAACCGGTCGGCCGCGACCCACTTGTGGGCCCATAAGGAGTTGATGTGGGCAGCAAAATATTTTTTTAAATTTAAGATCTGTTAATTATATTTAAAAACTGTTAGAAATATATAGCAAAAAATTAGAATTTTGTCAAAATCAAACTTATTAAATAACTAATGAAAACTGTAATAAATTGATCTAGTATGTATATTAAATAACCAGCTACTTTTAGCCAATAATAAAGAATTTCCTCTGCCTATATTGATATTACGGTGGGACAAGGACAATTTCGTGCAGCGTAGGTGAGTCGTGGGCAAATTTCCATAGCTTAGATGGGCCGTAATGTCATAAAGGTTGAAAAATATTATAATAATAAAATAAAAATATTTATTCGCTTGCAATTGATGCATAGATAAATGATCCGGATAGCGTCCCCAAAGATTTGGCGCCCCGGGTAGCCACCCGGCTCGCCCATAGCTCGGGCCGGCCCTGCCAAAGTACATATACTAACGAATGGAATATTCCAAAATTCCAGAAAAAGTCACTTTTACAGATTGTTTTCTGTTAAACTTAAGGTGAAAAAGACTATATGTGATATAATAGGAAGATATATTCATTTTAACCACTAATTCTGTTTTTGACAATTGCGTCACGTGATAATACAACGACTTCCTTCCAGAGTTTACATAGTAATGCTTGTGTAATTACCAATATACTTTCAAATGCACTCATCTCTCTGAAACCTTTAGAGAAGACAGCAATTCGAGTTATAGAATATTCTATTTATATTATTTCAACGCTTAAAAATAGCTTTTTCGAGTTGCCGCAAATCCGAGAGAAATATATCCCACGATGTATGCATACTTAACTATGAGAGTGCGTCTTGTAAGAGGGCTGTTATCGAATGCGAGAGCATATAAGGATTAAGATTAAAACAAAAGGGCTTGGAGTATGGTAGGGTGTGTGGGTGGAAGCGTCTGGCAGCGTCCTTACTTGCCTATGGGAGAGAAACAGCTGCTGCTGAGCCTGTGGTCTACGCGCGGACTCCCCTTTCCTTTTCCCCGATTTCCGAAGCCCCTCGGGTGTGTCACCGCCTCCGACTGGCCGCATCTACTTCACGCCCCCGAGCTCCCACATGGGAGGCCACCAAAGCCCGGAGCACCAGACACAGCTAAACTAGGGTTAGCCGATTCCGATTCGATTCATGGACGAATCGAATCTTCGTTCAGATTAATCGAAATAGTTGAATCGATTCACCTTTTTATAATTAATCGTATTAATCTATTTAAATGATTCGACAATTAGGTTTTTGAGAATATTTGTATTAAATGTTTAACAAACCAAATGGTGAAGGAATCAACGCCAAATAGAAATCGCTTCCCATCACACCGATTATCAGCCCTTTTCTTTCTGGGATCGCTTTCTGAAGGTCAATAGATAGAAATAGATAGATAGATCGTATTTGCCTGATTATAAGGCGATGTTCTTTTAATTTACGCCGAAAAATTTATATTCGCCTTGTAACTGCGACCAAAGATATCTTCTATAACGTCGCTCTCTCTAATCTTCACTAAAATTCAATACTCTTATTACATCCTCTGAAGGCGCTAATGCTGCGCACTGCTGCCAAATTTCCCCTGCATTAGAGCCAGCGCTTATGCCTTCGTCCCGTACTAAACGTTTTAAGAAATAATACAAATAATTTAATATAGGTCGCTAGAAGAGTATGAATGTTTTTCTTAATTATTCCTTAATTTTAATTATACTAGATAAATAATTAAACATATGCTGCATTTCCAATGATATGAATGGTTCTGAGTGTAACATCTTATGGCAGCACACATCTCAGGAAACCATATGGTGTTTCAAATAGAGGAGAGTGGTAATGAGAATGAATGGAGTTTTAAACAATTAATTTCTTCGTGTCCATAAATCATGTATTGATGTTTATTGATTTTTATTTAATTTTATTTACACTGGAAATTAAGTGTAACCGATCACACATTTTGAAATAAAAATGAATTCCCTGAAATTGTTTCTTTCTTTCGCGCCGCTTCTGACATGGGGAGTCGCCTTATATTCGAGATCGCCCTATAATCGGACTTATATGGTAAATTTATGTTTCATTTACTTTTGTTTTTGAAGTAATTTTCTATGATGCTTTCAAAATAAATAACTGCCGTGCATTTTTTCGTTTTTATGATTTTATAATTATAGAATCGTTCCATGTAATTGATAGCGCCAATAATACAATGTATGTTACACATCACAATAAAAATTGATTACTTTTAAATGAAAGTTTTAGTTTTAAAACTTTTTCGAAAAGAATCGATTTTATTGAATCGGATGAATCGATTCACATAATTAAATTATTGATGAGAATCGGACTGGAAACATCTGGCTCGAATCGATTCAATGACCAAATTTGGCCGTCCCTTAGCTAAATCTTTCTCTCTCACGGGCCGTCGTAAGGAAGAGAGGCGACGATGTTGCAGCGTTTGAGGATATATTGGTGTCGGAGAATGGGGAGGAGGAGGGGTGAACTGGATTCTCCAACAATCCTCTCTTTCCCATCAAGGCTCTCCCCTCTATCTTCTTTCCTCTCTCCTCTTCCTTTCTTTCGTGTCTTCTCCATCCTCTCTCGTCTGATTCGCCCTAATATCCCCCTTACTCAGTCTCTCTTATTTATTACGGCAGAAAATATCTCCAAAACCATATCGGTGATTTTCTCACATTGTGCAATACAATACCTGTTTAACCCTGCTATTAACAAGATATTTTCCTGCACTCCAGACCAAGTGGGGTACAAAAGTACCCTATATATTTTATAGGATGAATTATTGTTTATTTTATAAATTTACGTTGTTTATTCACGGAACGGATGCGGTTACATTCGGAAATATAATAAAATGAAATTAAAATGCGTATGGATATATTTATGACTATTTATTCGTAATCATATAAAGACTTTCAAAATCATTGTCAAAAAGGTTCAATGTACTTTATCAACATTTACCACATCTAGTGACTCTAAATGCATTAAGCAATTTAAAAAGAAAAAATGTTTAATTTATGGCTCTAAAAGATAACGAAGAGCCTGTTTCCTCATCATGTGATAAAGGTAACACTAAGCACCAAGTGGTTTACTCATGTACCACAGAGTAGTTTTTTGTTCCTAATTAGGGAATTTGAGTAACAAAACATTTGATAAGAGAGTATAGCTTTTCTGAAGACATGAATGACAATAACATGTAACGTGGATATTGTCAGAATTTCAATTTGAGAGCAGTAGACATAAATACCTTCATGGGGTACAGGTGTACCCCACTTGGTATTAGCAGGATTAAAAATATTCATCGAAGTTGTCATATATATATATATATATATATATATATATATATATATATATATACATACATTATTAGCTTTAATGACGCTTCGAAAACTTTTCTCCTTCTCTACATTATAGGCTTACTCGTTTCACAAACCCAAATAACGTAGAAAACTCCGAGGGCCAAATCGATTTATTAATTTGCTTTTGCTACTTTTAATTGCATAATATACGATATGTCCTCACATTTGAAGCCATATAGCTGAAGTTTTCGAGAACGTTAATATTGATATCGTGCTGATGATTAAGGCTGCTATTTGGATAGTTATGTAAACAATAATATTTAGGTTTTACTTTTTGTATAACTTGTAATATGAATTACTGTACCGTCACATTAGATATCTTTTTCAATCTCAATGAAAAAAGAATGTTTAAAAAATCGCTTATATTATATTTTTACCAAATAACAAAAAAAATTAATAATTAAATTTCACGAGCTGTAGAAAAAAAAGGAAAAGTTGTGAATGATACTGATATCAAAGACTTGACTGTAAAAGATTTCCAAGTAGAATAGAATAAAAGTACTCAAATGGATATCATGGTCTCCCAGGCAAGTTCTCAACCTTCACACTGTCTTCTTCCACCTGGCCTCGGTACGTCTGTTTCGTCTGAAGTGTGTTCCGCGACAACCATCCAACTTCCGTAGCTGAGATTGCCTTCATAGCCCCTCTGCTGATAATGTGGCTTCCTTCCTCTTGCTATTCCTTTTCTCCCACGAAATTTACGTATCTTGGGAGGGGGACTTGAAAGGGGAAATTCTCAGACCTTAATCGTTACCTAATAGCATTCCTATAAAACGGAACTTTATCCGAAACAGCGCGTCATAAGATTATTTTGACGCAGATTGCTTCTCAGCAGCGCTATTTGTTACGTATGAGCGATTGTGCGATACATGAGTGCGTCATTGGGATAACGATTATAGCACTTATAATGATATAAATCCTATGTATTCGATACATTTACGAAAGCATTTTATAAATAAAAAGATAGGATTATCATATAAGATCTTCCCCCTTCCTCGCTATTTCTCTTACCAAAACTTCTCCAAGAAACAGAATGTATCCGCAAGAATCCCTTTAATCATTGCGTTACCGCATTTAGAGGACCTCCTTGCTCTTGTTGATGCCATCTTAAAATGGGTGTCGTGAAATTCCTTGTAGGTGGATTAGTCTCGGCGTTGTCATTTTCTTTCTATTTCCCGAGCACGCTGAATTTCTAGTTCCAGTTCCTCAGTAATAGGAGCCACAGCATGACAATGCAGCATCTCCTCCTCATCATCTTCTTTGGTTCACTTTGGCTGGCCAGTTCATGATATAACACGTAATGGCTTAATCAGCATCCACAAAGCTGCAGAAGTCGTCACAAGCCCCTGTGCACAACTTTTACCACACACTGTATATGCAGGCGCTGCTGAACTTCATTCACGAAGCCTTGCAGTGGCGGATTATCGCACAGGCGTAGGAGGCGAATGCCTAGGGCCCCACATGCCCAGGGGCGCCCAATCTGGCAAAAAACCCGCTTATCATCTTTCATTTATCTTCGCAACGCAGTCTTAGAATTTTCCTTCATGACTTTACGTGTAACCACGATTCGTCTTCCAAGTAGACTCGATCTGGGTTCGATTCGATAAAAAACCGACCACCTACAAGCCAACTATTTTGTGTAATCGCCGCTTAAGAGCTGTGGACACATACCGTATATTGCTCGCCGGCGAGTGGTGAATTGCACGCAGCATGTGTGTACAGGCAATAACACGTACAGGTCGGCACAGGCACAGCTTATACCAGGGGTGGGGTACCTGCTCCTTTTTATTTTCTTAATTGTTGGAGCTTCGTGGCTATAATCAATATCAGAAGGCTACGGTTTGAGTTTATTTCTGATCTTTGTTGCCTTTAAAATTTTCTCGCAGTTCTTTCAAATATTTATTATCATTTAACCTATTTGGAATTTTTAGAAATATTACAGATATAGAGAAGGTCATGTGTGGGTCACGCGGGTCCCTCCGCGAAAGTTTGGGGTTCTATGAGGATCAGTGAAAATGGGGAAAAGGCAAGATTTCGCTACCGCTCATTTACACTAAATCTTGAATTTATCCCTCACACTCAGAGACGGATTTAAGGGTGTCGTACTTAGCGTGCAACAAGGGCACCTTGAAGTAAGGGGCCCCGAAAAAATGTCCGTGTATATAATCTCCGAAACGTTAAATATCTCGATTTGAAAATCAGTGGAACCTCTCTATGATTTCATAGAAAAACGATCGTTAAGAGATGTCACAAAAGAGGGTAGCCGTTAGGAGCGGTTTCCCTATATATTTAGATTGCAGGGCCCCCAACTACTTAGCGCCAGGGGCCCCCAAATCTTTAGCGCCAGGGGCTCCAGCAGGCGTAAATCCACCACTGAAGCCTTGATGTCATTATTTGCCTTCATTAAGTTTAATAACTTCCATAAAACCTTGATATATTTTACTCAACCGTCCAGCTGCTTAAATACGCGCCTTAGTTAGTAATCTTAGACGTTCACTATGACTATCATGCCTATTGGCTGCAAAACAGATACCGAATAGGGTGGACGGTAGACCACTTCCACCAGAACTGAATTTTGCTGCGTATCTAGGTTCTCTAAGCGACCTGGGTAGTTTTCAAATAACAGCAACTCACGTGGTTCCAGGTTTTTCTCCTCGAAGGACAGAAATCTGAAACAAAACACTGCTGGAAGATATAAACAATCACCCAGCCATTCTTTTTGCCTTCCAGTAGATAGGCAGATACTCTTTTGAGAACCCTTTTATACATTGGGGTATTTCATATTGGCAGTCGAGCGTGGGTTTTATCTTTACATGCAGCATTACCACCCAGCAAAAACGCTATTCGATCTTTGGCGTTTTTGAATCTTGACGCATGCTTCTCTTCCCCGATATGAATGACCGTGGAAGCAAACGCTAGCAAAAGAGGCTGTCTTTTCGAAATTAACCATGATTTCTGGGGGATATCTGAGATGGTAAACGAAAACGTTGAAGATGTAGTGGAGTTCACGCATTGCCTGTTTGTCGGCTCTCGCAGCCTCACCTGTGATAAATGCGGCGCTTACGCTTCTTAAAACAAATTCAAATAGCCTGAAAGATCTCCATCGTCTTAATTATTTAATATCCTGTACTGTTTTATATAATTTTCTCATTAATTTATTTATCGTATCTCTTCACGAAATCTTTGAAGGACTTAAATGTTTTTGTTCTATTCTGCGAAGAAGATCATATTTTAGGGCAGCTAATTATTTTATTTTCTCTCCTTCGTCAGTAGTCTTTTTTTCAGTTAAATATTTATATAACTTGACTTATACCATTCAACCTATTTCAACAGCGGTATCTTTTAGTATCTCTAATAATTTATCGGACTTTTTGGTTTCCCAGTACACTGTATCGAATTGGAAAATTATGTCAAAAATCTTATTTCTTGGGGTATATCATGCTCGAACCACCTGAAGGGAAGCCAACGTTAAACACAAGAGACATCCACTGCCCAGGCTAAAAATGGCCACCACCATTTTTTCGTCCTGATTCCACACCTGTTCGTTGCTAGAAATTGATCGCACAAGTCCACTTCACCCATATTTGCATTGTATTTTTATTTTAAGTTTGAATTCGACCGAATCTAAGGGGCTGGATTTTCGATTTTAATTGAAACATATTTCGATTTTTCTCCCCACAGCTTAGGGGGAAATGAACACTTTCGCATTTAACTATTCCTCGTCTTGTGGACCAACGTAGTGGGTGCACTGCTCACGCTGGATATCCCTCCCATATTTGTTTCATTAATGGGTTCGCTTTTTCCAATTGAGTTGTCATCGTTCTTTACTCTTCTGCTTTCGCGTTGAAATAACCCATGGCCACTTTTACATGGCAGATTACATTGCCATTCAGTTTTCTAATCTCTTTTTTATACAGGTTTTAAGTTGATGCGTAATCTTTACTATTGGCAGTGGATTTCTCTTATTTATTTGAAGCACTAGTCGAGCTAATCGCCATGTTGAATTCTCCACTTCCACGATTTTACCTTTAAATTTTTTCCTTTAAATAATTTCTACCCCTCCGATTTGTCCTGTAACTGTTCACTCGTTGCAAAGAAGATGTCTATTCTTCTTTTTTTTCTTCTCCACTATGATCTAGCGTATCCAATTGCCCTTCTCTAGTTCTTCTTTTAGCTCTTAAAATTTATCTTAGCTTGACAAATTCCGGCAATGGATGGTATTTAGGTTATTGTTAAAGAAATTTGGTATGGATGAGAAAAGTGGCAGTTTGGGTTTAACCTCCCAGTATTATCTGCATTCATTCCTTGTTTGTGACCCCTGGCACGCTCAAGAGCAATCAAAGAACCGGAGAATGGGAGCCGCTATCTAGGGTCGTTTTAAATCATGGATTTATCGTAGGGAATATTAGGTCATAAAAACTAAGCTGCCCCAGAGCTGGTTTGTGAGCACTTCTTTTGGCCGGAGATGTTGTAGAAATACTTAACAGGATGGTGGAACCAGGGGACATGATTTTGCTTCACCCATTAACTTCCGTTTGAAACCTTCCGCTACTTTTAGACAGTTGGAAGATATATGTGTGCGTGCGTGGGTCTGTCTTTTTTGGTGTGCGTACGATGTCCATAATCTGGCGGTACACAGTGGTATGCAATAACGGCTAGGTTAAAAAATTAAAAAAAAATCATTGACAAGAAACACATTACGGCGTTCTTGTACAATGATCACATATTGATAAAAAATGTAAATATTTTAGTAAGGAGCGAATTGAACAGTATAAAGAAAGGTTTTCAAACTTTTAAATATGGCAAGCACTACCAAACAATCACCACCATACAGTCACAAAAATGTAAACGGCCATAGATAAATCGAATAAACATCATAGTTATCTTAAATAGCTTTAGAATGATAGCCACTTAACAAATCACTGCTGCTAGGGAATGCAATTTTAATGTTAGCGAAAGAGAGCAATAAGGATTTATATATGCTCAAAGGTACTCGCCAGTATCTAATTGGCAGCTTCAGTTATAATGAATTCCATTCTCTAATATTCAACCCTAGAAATACCAAGTAGGTCAAATGGATCCAGAACTGAACTTTATCTGTCAATTATAATTACATTTTATTGCAAAACACTTGAAATTTCTTAAGTAATCTAATATTTTTGATCTGCTAATTATACCAAAAGTCTCCACATATAAAACAACTGTTATTTAAATAAAAAGGAAAAGTAACAGTTCAGGTTGAGGCCAGGGGGAGCGAATGAGTTCAGAAGGTGGATGTGGGCAAGTTCCCACTGAGGGAGTTGGGGAGCGGAAGCACTATCGTAAAGAGCGCGGATGGCTCTCACCGTTGAGCAATCGTTGAATTTCATATTTTGTTAGTTCGCATGAACGGACATGGGCAGTGGTCATGTGAGAATGACGTTGTGTCATATGCCGTTCATGCGGATGTTCATGTGTTTCTCAGACACCCCAAAGGATCTCTTATCGGTGTGTATATACAGGGTGTCCCATAAATATTTGCAGTAAAAATTGGAGGGTGTGTTCTATGTACCAAAACAATGAAAAAATATTATATAATTATGCGTCAGGGAATGCTTCCTTAACAAACTTGAGCCATTCAAATATTTTATTTCCAGCAGTAGGATAGTAAAATTTCGTTTTAAATGTAACTGATTTTCACCGACGCCAAGAATTTTGCCAGTGGTTCCTTTGACAATGTGCTGATGATTCCTTCTTTAGCAGCCGCATACTCTTCACCGATGAAGCTTGATTCAACGGCATACTAAATTTTGATAACTTGGACGTTTGGAGTGGCATAAACCCATATAGTACAATACAATCCAGTTTTCTATTAACGATGGGCTGGAATTGTTGGAGACTGTTTGATAGGCCCATATGTTTTACCTCACAGACTCAATCGCGCTGCTTGCCTTTATTTTTTGGAGCACCCTTTGCCATAGGTGTTGGAAAATATCCCGTTGGATTTTATAAACATGTGGTTCATGCAAGTTGGTGCTCCGGTCCATTTTAGACGCATTGCCAGAAATTACCATCAAATTGCCTACCCTGGGCGATGTATAGGAAGACAGGGACCAGTGCCCTGGTCAAGTCGATCACCAGACCTGAATCCCCTTGATTATTTTCTTTGAGGACAAGCAAAACGTACGGTTTACGCTTCATCGGTGAATACAGAAGAGTAATTGCTTCAGTGAGTTACAAATGCCTTCACTCTAATCCGCGACACCGGCATTTTTCAGCGCGCCCGTCATTCCATGTATCGACGGGCCGAAGCTTGTGCTACAGTGTAAGATTGACATTTCGAGCATCTACTGCAACACTAACTATAATTGTTGCCCCCTGACACTGGAATGGCATAAGGACTCTTTTGTCTTTTAAAGTTACATTTTAGTCATTTTTGTGTGAATAAGTAATAGCAGTAATCGATTTTTAAGTGCGTCATCTGCGTGTGTGAATAAAATTCTGGAACAGACTTTTTGCTTATTAAAACGTTTGTCTTACAACTGTTGAACCGAATGTCAGTCCCTCTGCTTAAGGTACTTTTGGAAGAAAGTTTTACTATCCTACTGCTTGGGAGAAAATATTTGAATGGCTCTAGTTTGCTATCAAAGCATTTCCGAACCCATGATTATATAATATTGTTTCTTTGTTTTGGTCCATAGAACGCACCTCCAATTTATAGCAATTATTTCTGGGACACCATTTGTGTATATATATATATATATATATATATATATATATATATATATATATATATATATACACACACACCGTAGAGTCTCGATTATCCGGCACCCTCTAAATACATTGTTGTTTTTAGCTTGCGGTCAAGGTCACAGGTTATTTACCACACGCAAATCATGACTACTCACGACTTCAGTTTTCAGCTGATACATAGTGTAAGATTCACGAAGCATGCGGCTGCATTCGGCCGCAACAATGTATGTAACCGAGGAATGGTCCTCTCGACGGAAGCTCGGATCGTCGAGTCAGTCGTCAACGAACCTCAGTAAAAAGGTGACGTTAAACTACACTTCGATATCCACGGACTAGTCCATCTTTGACATTCATAATTTTTTTACATTACAATAGTTACACGTTTCTTGACTCTAGTGAATAATGAATGGGAAAAGAAAGCTTGTTGTGGTGTCTCTAGAGACCAAATTAAAGGCTATACAACGATTAGATAGTGGTGAAACCCTAAATAAAATAGCTGACGATTTAGGTAATATCAATAAATTGTTCTTTTAGTTTAGTTACGTATGTATAAATAAATTTTCTGAACATACATAAGCCTATTTTTAATACCTAAAAATGAAACTTCCGCTTTATCCGAGTTTATGATTATCCGAGGTTAGCTTGGTTCACTTAACCTCGGATAATCGAGACTCTACTGCATATATATATATATATATATATATATATATATATATATATATATATATATATTTGAAGATGAATTAATTGAACAATGCCAATATGAAAACGGTGATGCAAGTTTTTTTGAGTTATTATATCATTCTTTTCTAAGGTGATGCACTGAATTATTAGTTGAGAATGAACCATTGGTCCTTCAAACTACACCATTATGAACTGTGATATTGTTGCCCCTTCTTTTTACTCCTCTTGAGACGATGTCTATTAGATTCTATTCAAAGAAGGAAAATGCGTAAGCAATGGAAGTAATTTGATGAAGCAGAACTATAAATGTTAATAGGTTTACAAATACTGATAGGGGTTTAAAAAAAAAAACAGAAATGTTTCACATCTACGTAATGGATAAAATGGTCGTCCAAATTTCAATCAATATATGGTCCGCCATAGATTCCAGCTGATGCTTAGAGATCTCCATTTTGACCATGCAGCAGGAAGAAGTAAACATAGAATCTCAGACAAATCGCAACCCATAATAGATATATTTGAGACCTGGTATAAGAACTCACAAGATACCTACATCCCAGGAGCATGTATGAACGGAGATGTGAAGTTAATGACGTTTCAGGGATGATGAAGTTAAAGTTTAGCCAATATGCGATAATGAGATATTCTATGCCTGGAAAATTCCTAGTCATACAGGGAAAGATCCAGAAAAGAAGTTCAACCATGGTGAGATAATTTGGATGGATTAAGTTAAGGCAAAAAATTAAGGAAGAAATATAGTATAGTAGTATAGTATAGTAGCTCGTAATTAAACCGCCATTTGGTTGCTATAAAGTTGACTATTGTCGGAACAATTATTAAGAGCAAAGGTGTGCCTCCACCTGAATTTACAAATTCAAAAGGAAAAGCACCAGGATGCACAATTTTTGGATTCCAAGATAACTGTATGATTTCATCCTATTGTCCCAAGAAAGGCAGCATTGTAACTCCTCTCACTTCCAACCTGTTATTAAGAACTCCGATAAAAAATCCTGAAATTATTTTGTATTGCTACAGTACGAAAAATGATGTGTACACACTTGAGCAAAAGGTCCGATGTTATTGCTTAAAAGAATAACCCGAAGAGGGCCTATGTTATCTTTTATGTTTATATTGATGTTAGTTCAGTAAATGTTATCATATCATTCCAGAAGTTGAGCATTAAGAATCTTAAATATTAAATGCGTAAGCGTCGACATCTTCTGATTCAACTTGGGAAAGAGCTTCTGGATTGGAAATTCCAAATGATAACCTAGGAAATTCCATTCAACCTCCAATAGCAGAAGGAGAAAAAATCAGATGAGATGGAAGTCGTTTCATTTGCGTACACAAAATTGACCGCAACACATGGTCAATTTGAAAGTGTTGGTGAACATAATATGCTGATAGTTATTTGATAGACATGAAGATTTCTAAAAAACCGGAGAAAAAATCTGCATTGACGGGGTTCGATTCCCGGTTAAGGAAGATTTTTCTCCGCCTTTTTCAGAAATCTTCAAGAACGGTTTTATTTAGATGCAAATGAACATTTTCAAGGAAGATTCACATATATAATGCAAACTCTTATATACCTTTTCTAACATATTGATGTAAACAGTTTCATGTATCGTCTGAAATTTCATGTTCATTTATTAAAATTAGTTAGTTTATTGTAATTAAATTTTAAAATTGAGGTATTATTTAATAAACCGCAATTAAATAAAGTTCGCATATATATGTTTATTATATAATGATTGTAGAAGTTAAATCACTCTGAAAACAAAATTTAAAATATTAGAGATTTTGTATCTGATGCATTTTTTCTCGGTTACTCCTCCTCCTCCTCGTTTATCGCAAATTCAAATATCGCAGTTTTTTTTCGCAATTCGCCATTTATGGCCAAATAATCGTTTATCGCAAACTCATTTGACTTGATAGCAATATCCACGCAAGTTCAACTTTTTATTACGCGCACTGTAAGCACAGTAGACTACAGCCAACAGCTAAGAATAAACAGTTTTTTCTCGAGCGCTGGTCAAACGATACATATAAAAATATGTACATCGAAACTGAAATTATACATCTTTTAGGTATTTAAGTATTATGTTGTTTCAGCTACAATGATTCTGTTTTGTATTTTATAATCTTACGCGAATTTAAGTAGGCAAGCCAACAATCAAGGAGTTTTGGCGCCCATACAACATAAACGGTGCTTTAGAAAATACTAAAAATGCGTAGGAAAGTTTTACCCAAACTACAATGAATGGAGTGTGGAGGAAAGTTTGGCTTGAATGTGTTCATAATTTTACAGCCATCTTTTATGCTTAAAAAATTACGAGGCAAATTGTCGACCTGGCGTCCCATGCCGGCTTTAAGAAGTTGACGAATAGGATACGGAAAACTTATTAACGTCTCATGAGGAATCCTTAGGCAACGAGGATCTCATGGAGTTAGAACGTCAGCGAACATTTAAGGAAAAAGAAGGACAAAATGCCGAGGCAGCTCCATGTAAGCAACTCACACTGGAGCTCTTGGGAAAGTTCTCAGTGTATTTGAACAAGCCACGGATATTGTCATTCATCTAGATCCAAATCTTGAAAGAAGCACCAATGTTTGTCGAACTGTTCTTGAAGCCATTTGCTGCTACGAAGAACTTTATGCAGAGAGGAAATAAGGCATCCATAACAATCTTCATGTATTTTTTAAACTCTAAGATCTATTACCAGTTCCCTCCAGCAGCTGCACTGACCACGAGAGCAAAGAAAACGAAATCCTTTAACTTATCTTTCAGCAACTCTGCTTCTAAAATTTCCGCAAAGGGTAGTAGTAGTAATAATTGATTTTATAAGTACGTTGACTGCTATGGTAATTTTTGCACTGTCATCAACTGAACATACACACAGAAGGGAGGAGGGAAACCCGGTGCCGGCATTAGCCTACTCTTTATAAAAAGAACCAATGTGCCAACTGCTTAACGTCCCTTCCGAAAGACGGAATGCTGACTTTGCGCGGTCTCCTCATGAAAGGGGTATGCTTAATAATATATGTATGCTACCTTTATTATGTTTCGTTTCCAAAATTTTTAAAAATCGCATATACGAGGGGCGTTCAAATATAAATATATATAAAGACTGGGAAAATTGTCCGCTTCAAAAGTTGTTAACCCTGGTATTTAACCTTGAATAGCTCCAACCTTAAGTCATAGATCCAGTTTCCCTTCCTCACCTAGAGCAGTAGTAATTGCAATGTCTGAGAAAGAGGTGTCCGTTAAAGTTGCACAGCGTGTAAATATAAAATTTCTCGTAAGCAAAAACGTTAATCGTGTTAAATATTTTCGACACATCAAGCACAATATGGTGAACAGTGTCTCTCAAAACCTAGTGTGTTAGACTGGTATAAATCATATAAGGAAGGAGGAACACTTGTCGAGAATGAACCACATGCATGCAGACCTCGAACATCCGTCAACTTCAAAAACAAGGAAAGATAGGAGAATGAAATTCATGACATTGCTGACGCATTACAAATCAGCATTGGGAGGGTTGAAGAGATTATCAAGAAATTGTTGAACTTCAGTAAAGTGAGCGCAAGATGGGTTCTACAGCTCCTATCCACAGAACACAAACAGAACAGTGTGCTCGCCGTTAATCAGCTGTTGGGGCGATATGAGAGGGAAGGAGACGAATAATCCATATCCTCCCTAGAGTCCTGATTTGGCACCATCTGATTTCCTTCTGTTTTCGTCGCTGAAATTAGTTCTTTGGCGGAAAAAGATTCAAGAGCAATGATAAAGTTATTGAAAGTGTTCAAAGCTGGATTATAGCTCAACCAACAACTTTTTTTGAACAGGCTCTAAAGAAGCTTCCCGATCGATCCCGCAAGTGCATTGAGGTCCAGAGAGATTATTTAGAAAAGTAATATTGGTAGGATTTATATACCTCAATTAAATAAATTTTTATAAACGAATTCCAGTTTATATTTGAACGTCCCTTATATTCGTTTTGTCCGTCCCTCTTTGCATCCGCCCGCAGTTTTGGACAATATATCTAAAGTTCATGGAGAAGTAAATTATTTAGGATAATTTTTTTGATAAAAAAGCAAAATACAGTAAGATCTTTATAGATATAAAATTACCTGCTGGGTTATATCAGCACAGAGAATTCTAAATTTGTATTTTTTAAAGAATTTAAGATAAAGATATGAGCTCGAGACAAAAAAGTTCTCCAGCTGAAAAACTGAAGTTTACATTTTTAGAAAACAGAATTCAAATCCCTGTCGAATGAGAGTGAAAAATTGTTTTTAATAAAATTGATGTAAATATTTCTGAATGGGAATGGGAAATAAAAATATCAATGCAACGAGTTTACTGCTTTTAAATGGGAAACATTGGATTGATATAACTCTCTTAAAGGGAATTTATAGACTTTATTATGGGACCAACGATCTCTACCAAGGATGTAACTGTATGATAACGTTATAATCCTAAAGAAGAAAAAAGCGCATTATGTCATATTTCTGATATTCTTCCCCCACATATTATTCAATGTGTTTGTGTTTATTTAATACTCGCATGTTCATTTCTGTTTATATTCGTAAAGTCACCCACCATAGAACCCATAAATTTCAAGCGAGGATCGCATCCCCCTTTAATTACAACGTTTTATATGGAGAAAAATTTTTCACTCAACCCAAATTTGATGAACGGAACCCTTGCGATAAACAAGGACTTACTGTAGTCTAAGTTGGGAAATTCGGAAACAAAAGAAAAAAATTTTCCAAATTCCCAGCATTCCAGGAAATTCCTTTACCATAAGGATTATTGATCCATTAGTTCCATCTATTTATAATAAGGTAAGCTTAGGGTTAAACCCTTTCTCTACCATACAGTATCAAATATCCACACCGGAGATACTGACGATTTTTTTCGTTTCAACATTTCAACCATAGCAAAGAATCTATATAGTATTGCACACATGAAGTTTTTATTAAAAAGAGTTTATAAGATGTTCCGTTTATTGACACTAATTCTTCTAAACTATATTTTTATCACATATGTCGTATTTATCAGTTTATCATTCGACTTGTAACCTTTTGTGGGATTCGGCGCTGCGTTATAAATATATTCTTATTATATCCCTCCCTATTGTCACTTTCCTATGAAATATTAAAAAATTAAGAAATAGTAAAGTCGATATTTAAAATTATTCTTCTCAAAATATATTGTAAAATTTTTATTCAGGTAAAATCACCTTCGCATTTTATGTAATATATACGATTACTTGGCTAGCAGTGCAACCGATAAAACAATCCGTTTCGCTTTTATTTTCCGAACTTATATTCCGAATGCATGCTACACGAAATGAACAGCGGGGTTATTATCTTCGAAACTAATATCATTTTGTTGTCAAATATAAAGATGAATCCTCATTCTCAGAATATGGCATCGTCTTTCGCGTTCATTGCCGCATCCCACGCTCTCCATCCTTAGGGATCGGCCTTCTGCCATAGGATGCGCATCGCGTGCCTCTCTTCTCCCAGCATCCTCTCTCCTGCTACGCCTCCCTTCCACCTCTTTCCTCTTGCTCTCATCTCTACCCTATCCTTGCCCCCTTCCCTAATGTTCTAATGCTCCTCTTCCGTTCTCACCTCCCCCCTCTTTCTCCGTCGCCTAACCTCTCTCTCCGTTATTCCTTCATCCACCTCATCTCTCCTTCTCTTCATTCTTCATTTTGCCTCTCCAATCCTCCATCATTTCTCTTCTTCTCTCCTTTCTCTCTCTATCTCTCTCTTTATTCTGCCACCTGAGACTCTATGCACAACTGTCGACGATTCGAGAAAACTCTTGAACTTTCATCTCGTTGCATGTGGAATTGATACCGGGTTAGGAGGAGGAGGTGTGAGGAGGAATAGAGAAGGTCCCGTGTTTGTGCGTATCGCCTATCCACCGCTCGGAGCAGTGCCCCTTTTTCGCCTCGACCCCTATTTCTCCGCAACTATCTTTTCTTTCTCCCCTTCTACCAACACCTTCTCTGGCATCGCCGTCGGAAGGAATGCTTCAAAAGGCAGCAGTTGAATGTTCGTCCCGCTAATGAGGTTTGATAAATAGGTGAGATCCAGTAAGCAACGTACCTAACGGTATAAGGAAACCGCAAACAATAAACGTCTTTGTAGTAGGAAAGAGTAGAAGGGCTCTGGTGGAAAGAGGGAGAAAAAGAAGCGGCGGCGGCAGTGGTGTGGGAAGCGGGATGGTGCCGGTGATTCATGGGCGTAAGGAACCGCAAGACCCGAATATATCATAGTAGGAGGGGGGAGTAATTAGTTCTCGGCTCATCCAACGCCCCCTCCCCCCACCCCCCACACACACCCCTCGCCTCCGCCACGGAGCTCCTACCCTTTACTCTGAATCCGGCCCCCCCTCCCCACCCTGCCTGCCTTACCACCCCAGATTTCCTAAATTCCCCGCGGCCCTCCTCGGCCTCCACCCCTCTCCCTTCTCCATCCTTTCCAGCTCCCTCCTTCTCGGCATTCATCCCGCAGCGGCAGTCTTCCTCCCCCTCCGCCCCCGCACTCTCTCTTTCCGCTTCCTCTCTCATCCATCTCTAGTGCTGCATTCCCCTTCGCGCCCATCTTCGCTGCCGCCGCTTCCTGGGCCACCCCCACCCACTTTCTCAGCCTGCCCCCGACGGAACTTCCCTCCTTGCACCTCTGCCCCCGAGGCGAGTAGACTCTAATGAATTGCTTGTTTAATTAATTAGAGGTGGACTGCTCCGAAGTTGGCGGGAGTGAGCGGGTACACTTGAGGCGGGTTGGGAGGGGCCCACGAGGAGAGGTGTAGGAGGGCGAGCGGCGAATGAATACTTTTTGTGGGGCGTGTGTATTTGTATGTGAGAGGCTAAGGGGAAGGGGGTGCGAGACGGGCGGGGGGCTGGCGAGGCTCGAGTTTCGAGAGGGGAGGCGGTGCTAGTGGGAGAAGGAAGAGCGCGGACGTCTTCAAAGGCGCCGATTACTCCATCTCTCGCTACGTCTTCCCTTTCTCCCCGCTTCTCCCTTTCTCCTCTCGCTCTCTCTCTCTCCCCCTGCCTTCCTTTTCCCTTCTCCCCCGCCTCCGTCTTTCCCTCTTCCCTTGGCGCCCGACACCTAAACGCAGTGGATTACCCTTCTCCGTGCACGCTTTCAACTTTTTCACGGCAATTATGCTCGTGGGGTGAGCTGAAATTAGCGAAAATCCCCGAGAGTCCCATCGATGGTTGCTCACTTCCGGAAACTTAAGCAGAAAGCAGGAAACACTATGCATTAATTAGTCGGTATAAATGAAGGCTCAATTCTTCAATAATACATAATAGCTTAAACTTTATTTAGCGTAGATTTGTAGATAAAGGTTTAACATTGAAGTTTTATGATAATATATTTTACGACGAATATTTTTTCCAGGAGTCGTTTCTAATCTTAAAAAATATGTTGTTTCTGAGAAAGTAATTCTGAATTACGCATTATATTAAATGCTAGGAAGTTGAAAAAATCATACATTTTTCTGTAGCATTACCTCAAAGCCATAAGTATCTAAGATGTCGTTATATAGTTGTTGTTATATAGTAACACATTCTATATATTATCAATTACGAGATTAGAACTGGCACTTAATTTACGTTAGGTGGGTTTTATTCGTGCGAGAAGATTGATTCTTATTGCGATAATATTATGCACAAATATGATAGCTATATTATTTCCCCTCTCCCTTGCAAAATCAGTAGAAAAATATGTTGGATATTCTAGAAATGAACTAGTTAGTTAAAGAAAATTCAATAAATTTATTGTAAATTAATATATAGAACGCCATTTCATTTTTTTCCCTAAGAGGAACAGTTGAAATGCTTTTTGCTCAGGAGTAAATAATTTTCGTAATGATATTCCTCTTCTAAGGAGTTTTTTTAATTGCTACATAGTAAAATAATAATTTCTATTCAAGTATAATACCGTTTATGCGTTCTTCATAAAAGAGAATATTTTATGCAACATATCGATATAGCAGCCCCAAATATAACATTATGAAGACCACATCAGCATTAAGAAATTAAGAGCTAGTGGCTCGAAATTCAAAAGCAGCTTCCAATATTCACAAGTTCTGTTTGTATGGAATTTCTGGCTAATCAACCTTTTGGGTTATTGTATCCATAAATCCTTCCACACCCCCCCCACACACACACAAGGGAGGAGTGAAACCCGGTGCCGTCATTAGTCTACTCATAACGAAGAGCACCAAGGGGGCCAACTGCTTAGCGTTCCTTCCGAAGGTCGTAGCGCTGACTTGCGCGGTCTCCTCAAAGTACACAAGTAAGGAACGGGACGAGTTGGAAAAATCTGACCTCCGCCAGATTCGAATCTGGGGCTGCTGCGTGGAAGGCCAACGCTCTAACCACTGCGCCACCACTACCCCAATATTCATAGGTTTTCCAAGTTCTGGAAGGATATAAATTCCGGCGTTCTACCCTCTGCCTGAAACTTACACCCCGTCGTTGATCACTGGTTGCATAATTTCATGTAGTCATTATCAAAGTGAAATATTAAGTAACGGTTAAGGCTTTGCATGTTTTAAGAGTTCGATTGTATTTTTGCGGTGCCGAACTCGCTTATTGTTCCCTACTATAAATTACCTCTTGCCTTTTATCTTACGTCTTCATTTTATATGAAATTCTGATGTTTGTTTGGGTTGCACATTATGTTTGAATAAAATATATTCATTAGATGCATAAATAGTTTACATTACCTTTTAGAATTTTCTCTAAATTTTAATGAAACTGTATTGTACTAATGTTGTAGTTCAGTACTAGCAAGATTACTACGAAAAATATTAACAAATATATGGAGTTCATTTGGCAAAAGTGCGACGTATTGCATGAAATGAATCGCTGAAATTGGGGGAAAAACTCTTTATTTAAAACGTTTTTGACTAAATTTTGAACAAGGAAAATGAATGATTTTTTTAATAAACGGAAACGAGGAATTATTCTAAGACGAGTTCTATAGAGGATTGCTTAGAGAGTTTATCATAATACCATATACAGAAAAACAATGAATTGCATTAGGCAAAATCTTTAAAACTCATCAAGCAATATTTAAAATAATGTGATAATAACTTTTGGTGATATATTTCTTCGGTTTTCCTTTCTAAGATTAGCCGATTTATGTGTGTAATACAAATAAAAACTATTCAGACAAGTTAATACAAAAATAAACCTTTTATTTTACTACTTTGGATTCTTTCCATTGCAATATTATCACCTGATATACGAAAACATCACCATACTGTGTAAAGAAAAATAGCGGAAAATGATAAGAGAAAGGTGGGTGAGGAGATAACGCTAAAAATGAGTAGTGGTTACTTTTTAGTTAATACCAAATTTTTTTTTTTGGCGTTCCAACGATAAAACAATTTCTGAGTTTAGGCCTCTACCATCCAAATTACGAATGTTCTGCAGTTAACAGAATAAGCGTAAACAGGTGAAAGATCAAAGATGTTTATAAGATGTGTATATTAATTTCAACGTTGAGAAGATCGTCACAATTGCTAAGCATTTGTTAGCGCTCTACTTCCGGTGTTACTGTAATATTTTTATAAAATTAACTAATTTCCGAAATTTATTTATTCGTCCATAGCCAAAAGTTAACATGCAGCAAAGTTCACTGCCATAATCGGTCAACTCGTCATCATATTTGTTATCAAAAAGAAGGCATAAACAATCGTGTAATATTCTTTACGATAAAAATGTAGAAAAAATACTGGCTATTTTCTCCGAATGAGTGTCAATAAACAATGAAGGATTTTGACGAAGTTGGATTATGAAACAATATTTGAATCTACGGGGATGTTGAATTTACGTGAATTGGTTCAGTGGGAATGGCACATTTATTAATTGAATCAAGAGAACTGTGAGATCTTTGGACTTCAAGAAATAACGCGAAAATTGATTCATGTATTCTTACCGTAAAGTTTAATGTTCGAAATATATTTATTCTTACGCCCTTCAAAATATATCCAAATATTCCACTCTAATGAACGAGGAAATGCGTAATTAGCATCGCTTATTAAAATTGCCCCGTTTTCCACGAAAAAATCTGCCATTGTGATAATGAAAGTAGCAGTAATATCAATGAAAAAATAAATCAATTAATTTATGCCAAAATAAGAACTTGTTACGGTTTTGAGGCTTAATATATAAAATAAAAATTTTGAGCAAAATTAAATAATCCAATAAGATTTCATCATTCAAAATAATTGTGAAAAAAATAGCAATTCAAATATTTTATCGCTAAAATAATTGCCTGCAAATTTCAAAATATTTTGAGTGTTGCAAACTTACTAACGCATAATGTTAACATTTTCTATACTGTATTGTCTATCTCAAACAATAATATTTTCTGCTTCAACCATGTTTCGATTTTAAAGGAGAACATTTGATTATTGAAACTAGATACAGATCATAAATCTTAAGAAAGAGAAGGAGAAAAATTCTGATCTTGGTTGGGAATCGTAATCGTATCTCCCACTTTCCGCGCAAGTGATTTAACCAGCAAAGCTACCAAGACAATATGATACTCAATTCTCAAAATTGGATACTTGTGACGAGGAAGGGTTAATTGAGTAGTGAACCACAAACCACTAAACGTGACAGAAAAATCACACGCTAATCCCAAGTCAATGAGGCAACTTTAACAAACGAGATGAAATGCTAGTAAATAAAGTTATTGTAATGATGATTTGTAGACTTATAAAAATTAAATTTTCCGTAATTTCTGCTATGGATAGCACATTAGAATTCGCACTCTGCAACCACGCAGTTATGAATATCTAACAATGATCCCCCAAAAATAATCATAAGTTATGAAATTGATATATTATTATAAGTAAATTATAATGGACTTCTGAACATGGTTCTGAATGTTGTATTCTATCATTCAAAAATAAAAATAGATTTTTGAACTAATGTGGTGCATTTTAACATGAAATTCCCATTAAGGTTTAACTTAAGTGTACCTTTTATGCCAACAATCTAGAATTATCGCATCTGTCACTATCACCATTGTATCGAGTTCTATCGAGAAATGCAATTTTCATCACTATTGCAATAGAAAATAATTATTGTCTTGTGTGGATGAAACTGCCTAGTGATTCTTTTATTTCATAGCACAACGTTTATCGCAGCATTACATTTAGATTCTCTCGTAAATTTTATGGTTTACATCTATTCCATATAAATTAAACTTATGCATATATAATAAAGGTAAAATACTCCTTTAGCCAAACAATTATTTTATTTAATTTTTTGGCTGAAGGAGTATTTTACCTTTATTAATCTTAGCCAAAGTTATTGAGCTACTATCAATTATGCATATATATGCTACTTTTTGAATGCTGCTACATTCAAATTTGTATCCACACTCTGGTTTATTTTAAAAATTAGTGGAATCACTCTCTACATCGACTCTTTTGTCCGGGAAACGTGCCATCAAAAACTGTTACTAATATATCCCCGAATGTGCATAGAGTCCGCTTCCCATAAGAATTCAAACTATATTTATCGTCATTTTTTAACAGTAAGTAGGCGTAGGCAGAATATCGAGGGGCATTTGCCCGTAATACTAGTATATTTCATGAAAATTGTTATAAGCGGATGCGTGGGAGTTTATGGATGATGGAGCGGCGAAGAGTTTCAAAGGAGGCCGCTTTATGTGGCCATCAACTCGCATACGAACCAAAGATATACGAGGTTATGCTTCGGGAGAAAACAATAACAAACTCTGTCTCAAAGAGAAGAAAACATGGACTATGAGGTCCATACGAGCCTCGGCCTTCTCTGACCCTAGTCCTCATCCCCCTATTTCCTGCCACCTGGCCCAAGACAGCACCCTCACTCACGCCTTCCTTTCCCACCGCCGAAAACTTAGCTCGTCCGTGGCACATCGATGCTCATCTCGTCCTCTTCCCTCCCGAGCACTCGTCTCACTCAATCCCCCAACCCTCCTTCAGCCTCTTTAGATTAAGCCGTTTTGCCCCTTTTCACTCCAAATTGCTCTCGTAGCAATCTCCTCGACACCAATACCCACCCTCCCCATCACCTTTTACATCACATCATCCTTCCCTTCTTTCCTCCCATCCTCCCGCAGTTACAATCTTCTCACCGCTCGCACCTTCCTTTTCATTCTCCCCTTTTCTTTACCTTTCCCCTCGTTCCACCATCTCCCGTTCTCTCTTCATTCCTCGCACTTTGCTATCAAAATTCCCTCGTATATCCTCCTTTCTATATCTCCCCACTCCAATTTTTCTTTTCTTCTTCCTCTCACTCTCTCCCTCTATCTTCTTTCATTCACTACCCTTCACATAGTCTTCCCTCTTTCTCCAATCCACTCCCCTCTCGGTTATTTCTTCATCTTTCTTTCGGTCCCCTTCCGCCGAATCAATCCCTCCTACTCCGAACAATGATAATTTTTCTGCCTCTTCTTCACATCAACCAGTGTTTCCCCCTCCTAATGGGAATCACTTCATTTGGTACGCTAACTTGCCATCTCTCTCAACTGTAATTATCCATGCAAAAATGTTCTTCCTGTTCAATATTCAATTTCGAACCTCCTGTATCCATTGGACCTCTTTTATAGTGTGGATGGTATTCTTTTAAAGTGAAATTCATTTGGATCCATCAAGATTCGTTGAAGCAATTTCTCCCTAAGACGGCAAATAAGAGTTGTCAATAATAAAATACTCGATATTAAGCTTAACCAATCAAATAAAATACTCGATATTAAGCTTAACCAATCAAATAAAATAATTACTACTTAATTCTAGGCTTCATCTCTTCACTGTCTCCCATTGATATAGAATCGTATAATTTTTATTCTTTTTATTACTCGTGTTATTCTTTAAATAGCGATTTAGAGTTTTAATATTGTTATACCCACCTACTCGATTTCTAGTTTATCTGATCTAATAGTGTAACTAGGCATAATTTAATTCAAGTATCACTTCTTTTCTTTCTCTCAATGATTCACGATCGCAAAATTTTTGATGGCTTAAAATAAATAAGTTATTATTATTATATTAAGAAGTCGATTTTTTCTATCGTCTGCAGAGATTCGCATTAGAAATTTCAGAAAACCATCAGTGATAATCTTTTTTGAAGATGTTAACAAATTTTAACTAATGAGATGTATAAATAGATAGATAGACATGCGTCATTATTTGGACGAGATTGAGACTAAACAACCTCTTCATTCATCTAACCCATATATGTATATGGTTTACAATTAAGAAACATCCTTTGGAGAAAAACAATGAAATTACGAATATATTACTCAAACATCGAGAAAAAAGTTGCTGGCAAGAAGCTCTTTTACCTTTTAATGTAACTATATTCTACATTACCCGTGATAATATTTTCCTCTGCTCCCTCATTAGACCATCGGCAAACTCTGATTTCTAAGATTTATAATCCCTTCGCCAACAGTGTATGAGTAACATACATGAGTAAGTGCAGGGCCGTTTTTAGCGTGCGTGCAGAGCGTGCATGGTACGCGGGCGGCCACTTCTTGGAGCGGCCGCCCAAAGTCGAGATTGAAAAAAATATATAAACCTTGCACCGTTATGCTACAAGCTCAAGAGATTTATATATTCTAAAAAATGATTGAAATTCATGAAATGTTTTATTATATCAATGGAAATAATGACTTGCGTTGAATATTATGTATGAACGAGAAGTAATTATACAAATGACATTCCTGAGCGTTGATAACTTGAAGCACGGCTGATTGCGGTATGAAACACGGCTATCGGCCGAGGCGCCGGGCTTCGGTCAGTTCGCAGGAGTAATAAGGAGTAGGATTAATAAAGTTTACTATGTAAGTGTACCAATAAAATACAAATGCATCTTACGAATTGGTTCAATGTGTCTGATAATATGTTGTCTTGCCGTCGTAGTGCTAACATTTTATTTATTTCAATGTTGTACATGCAACGTGCAGGACGTACCTAAATTATCCTGCGGTTTTGTTGTCAAATTTGAGATACATCAGACATCAGAAAGTACGTTTATGTATTACTACCTAATTACCCGGGTTTTCCCTCAGGTTTACAGTTTCAAATATTTTTCTTCAAACTCAAAGTGCTCTCGAGATAAGTGACCAATATTCTCCCTTAAATAGTATGAGCAAATTAAATAGGTATAGATTCAAGTTTGATATTTTGCTAAGAATACTCGAAATAAGTTGTATAATTTTACAAAATATTAACACTTAAGTAGGCGCATTCTATTTCGTAACATAAGTGGGCACGTGGGGTCCTTAAAGCCTAGTTCAAAGGTGGATAGTATAGAGAACAGTCAAGTAGGCTAGTCACTTGCTCCTCGCTACTATCCCCGTGTGGACAACAACTTTTCTAGAATCAATGGGTAAATCCAGTAGCGGGAATAGTTGGTAAGACAGGCAAGTTAATAGAGAGCAGTTCTATTTTTCTGGCGCATTTGCCTCCCCCAAATTTTGTGTTGGCATGTCACTGGCCCCTTTACTTTCCTCGTTGGGACGCTTCGACCAAGGCCAGTCAAATGCTGAAGAAATAGAGTCGGTGCGTGTTTCTCGTGCGTCCGCCCTGTTTTTCTAACGCGATAATTTTTAAAGTTATTTTAAACATAGAAACATGGGGTATTTGTAGGTACGATACAAACTTCACCCACATTACTACTACAACGAAAATCCTAACATTTTCCATTTTATCCCTAGATTACCAACCATTCATCTGACAGACGACGACCAAAACAAATATATTTCCTCTACTCTATTTTTGAGTTCTATGTTTGGCTTTTAATAGCCACATTTTAGCTTGTGTTCTTCTAGTGTGGCTGATAACACAAGCGATTATTTGCTTTGATTTTGTGCTACGCAACTGAAGTCGCCTCACAGACAAACGGTTAGCCTTAACGTTACTTGGTGATCCTAAAATTAAGTCGTACTCTTAAGTCGATGATCGCTAATGTTCTGCAAATAGGGCTGCCTCAGGAGAGCCAGAATAAGGGTGTATTGAGTAAACGTTCGATATGTGCGTTTCGTCCTTCTATGAAGAAGAGAATTACAAGATTTCACTGAAGCCCATGTTGACATGCTATTTGTGGAGAACATAGTGGAAAGATGTGTTTGGAATGCTGTGATAAAATTTAATACAGTATTGTATGTTTAAGTGTTGAAGTATTGTTAAGTATTAAAAAAATTTAAGTATATCCCTTTTATATTTTATTAAAATATATTAGTATGATGTAGTTTTTTAGATGAATGTTTAGCAATTCCATTTGTAAAACTAAGGTTAGTAATCTAGGGTTAAGGGGGCTTTTTGGACTCCAAACCTCCATTTTAATTCTCCGTAAGAAAAGCATTGACTGTGATGCAAGCCTTTTTTAATTGATTTTTAAAATTACTTAAAGTTAAGATACAAATTCAGAGGTTAAATTATAATATGGAGTAAAGTATGTTAATTATATATCTTGAAAAGGGAATACGAATCCATGCCGAATTAGCTGAAATATAGTATTTTAATTGCAAAAAAATTGAAATTTTTAAGATATAAAACAATGAGAATTGTTTACCATGGCAACGAGAGGTACGAATCTCAAAATTGCCGAATTATAAACTCAGAAAAAGGTTGTAGTCTTCTGCAATTGTTTCCAGTAGCTAAGTATGACGTCACTTCCAGTTTAATTCTTGCTGGTATGGCTTCTCTAATTACAGTGTTTGAGCGTTGAATTTCAGGAGGAATTACTTAAATTTAGTAGGACATCAAAACATTTTGGTGACATACTCAAGCACAATCTGTACTCAGCTGGATCTCCTAAATATATCAATACGTTCTTCTTCCGTTTCCCTGATTTATATTTATGGAATCGTTCCAAAAAGTAACTCTAAAGACTTGCAATTTCACTTCCAAATAAAGTTCTCTCATAAGCAAAGCAGAATCTCCGTGCGTATTTCGCCTTGCCACCTATTTCCTAAACCGGGACGTTCTTTTTCTCTCGCTAATCTCATCCACAAGTTTCTCCAAAATCTCACCATATAAGAATTTAGAAAGATGTCTAATCACTCATTTCTTAAGGCCGGAATACACTGGTGATTAAGTCCCGACACTTGTCGCACGAGGAAATCACCGAGTCATTTAAATTGGGGCAAATCTTGCGCGACTAACTGTCTGCGAGCAGCTCAACGCGACTTGACCTTGGTGTTGTCACAGCAACTCTCGCGCTTGTGTGTACACTTTGCTCTGTGGCGTGTCCAGTGCGGTATGCGTTCACCAAGGAAGGTTGTGTTTGCAGCTACGTTTGTTGTTGATAGCATTATTAACCCTCGGATGACCAGGTCAAATTTGGTACGTAGGTGACCAGGTCAAATTTGGTACGTAAGTGACCAGGTGAGGTCACTTTGTGATACTATCATTATTTCGGTTTTGAAGGTGACTATACACAACCCATTTGTCATAAAAGTTTTGATTAAATATAAACATATATAAATAAATATTTACAAATGCTAGGAATTGCAAAATCATAATGAATATATAATTTAACCTAAATTAACAAAACTATAAAGATACTAGAAAATATTTGTAAAATGCAGAGTAAATTATTAGCTGGTGTGTCTGTTACACATATCACATATTACAGATTTTTTTGTCATCAAGTGTACCTAACAAATAAAACATTTACATTTGTCACATCTCAACGTACTTTTTATCTAAATTCCGGGGAGTTGCAGCGCTTTCTCTTCATACCAGTGTCTCTCTCTTTACTATAATCAGCATCCGGGTTTGTCCTTCTGTAACACCTTCTTCCAGTGCCATTCCAATGGCATATCTGATATACATAGGCAATCTTTGTTGTGAACGTGTAACTATGAGTGGTTTAGCTTGCTCCATTCCTAAGGCTTGAAGAGATAATCTTCTCCTAAATTACTTTCCTTTTTCATACTCTTGATTCACTTGTGTGAAAAGAAGAAATGCGTTTATTGCCGATATAATTAAATGTTAAAATAATCACGTGGCCAACGTTTAATGTTGTGAGAGCATATATATTCATTTATCATGCTATGTAAATTATCTACTGCCCCTTTGCAGAGATTTTAGTCTAGTATAACTTGAGGCTTGTATGCGTTTTCTTCTCCGGATAATTTTAGATCAAAGTGCTTAGTTGATACCAAAACAACACTTCTTTTTTATAATATCCTTGGTATATAGCATTTCTGTTGAGAATTGTGCACGATTTTTATTTGGGCGAAATTCATTAGGAACTTCTTTCCGATTTTGCCTCATTATACCAGTCATTGTTTTTGACTGTTTCAGTAATTCACGTGCAAGATTTATATAAGTGTAGAAATTGTCGGTAGTAATGCCATAACTTGGGCCTAATCCTTTGTCTAAATCCAGCACCTCTCCTTTCCTGGCACATTATTTAACATTCTTGAATATATTTGCATATTTAAACAATACGAGTTATGTGCATCACACAAGGACCAAATTTTTGTATCATATCTAGCTGGCTTCGACTTCCTATAAACTTTAAATGGAGACCTTCCACGGAAAACCACAAGTTGTTCATCAATGCTGACTTGGTCGTCAGGAACATAGGCTTTCTTACAATTAGATATAAACATGACAAATGCATTTTCAATTACAGCCAATTTAGTTCTTATATCTATATTATCGAATCTAATAAATGTCAGCAAATCTTTCATTCTGTTTCGTGATATTGTTGCGCAAAACACGGACGCTGAATAGCTGGATTTTTGTGACTCCACAATTCTAAAATAGGTTTTTGATGTGTTTGTAGCGATCCAGCTGTCAAAAGCAATCCAAATAATGCTTTAATTTCCGTGGACGACACACCAACTCAGTCGTCAATCTTCAAAGTACGAGCTTTATTGTTAGTCTCTTGTATAATTATTTCATCAGACATGAGTAATGTAAAAGCTTCTGCAGGTGTGGAAATATTCTTTGTAAGACCTGGTTTATTCCTCAGTATATTGGACGACGGACGTATGGTCACTGCTGGTCTTGTTCTTTACCAGGACGTACCATCTTTTGCCACAAAAATTTCTCTTGGATCAACAGGTTCACTATCAGCATCCGAAGAATCTGTTATATGTTCATCATCTTCGGAGGAATTTGATTTCAGCAGATCGTCTTTACTCTCAGATAATTCTAATTCATCCTGTCTTCAAAATCAACAGTCGCCAACCTTTTTATCTCAGCTTTCGAAAAAACTCTTTGGGCGGCGACAAGGAGAACCCAGAAAATTACAGGCCGAGTTTCTTAACTTTGATATCGTGTAAGATTTTCGAGCATATACTCGTTAGCAAAATCGGTTTCTTCATAGTAATTTATTGTTAGATGATTGTCAAGCACGGCTTCAAGAAAGATAGGTCTTGTGATACTCGGCTCCGTCTTTTTGTGAATTGTATACTGAGAAGCGGAGAAAATAATACGCAGGTTGATGCCATCTTCTTAGATTTTACGAAAGTCCTTGATAAGGTACCTCACAGGAAGTTAATGACGAAATTAGAAACCTTGGGCGTTAATTCTAAATTCGTTAGTTGGATCCGTGAATTTTAAAATCATAGGAAGCAGAAGGTGGTTAGAGATGGGAAATCTTAGAACTTAGTGAATGTTGTCTCTGGCGTTACGCAGGGTAGTATAATTGGTTCATTATTCTTTCTATATTATATAAACGATATTAGCTCAGTAGTCAGAACTAAATTATGCTTTTTGCTGACGACACCGTCATCTATAGAGAAATAAGCGATCCGGAAGACCACAAGTATATCCAAAATGACCTAGAAGCTATTTCTGCATGGTGCAAGGTATGGCAGTTAGAGATCAACCAAAAGAAAAGCTGCGTCATCGACTTCTGGAAAACCAATAGTATCTCGTCGGATATTAATTATTCGTTGGATGGAGTAGAGATTCAAGTTTCAGACTCGATTAAATGTCTAAGAGTCACGATCCATTGTGATCTCTCGTGGTACACCCACATTCGCCGATTGATAGGTGCCGCTAAGAAAAAGCTGGCCATTATAGGGAGAATAGTTCGAAATTGCTCCGAAAAAGTGAAAGAATTATGTTATTTATCCTTGGTTCGACCGCAGGTCTAGTATGCTTCAGCTGTGTGGGATACCTACGAAAAGGGACTCACTACCTAGATAGAAAAGGTTCAGCGAAAGGCAGCAAGATTTGTAAAGAGCAATTACGATAGTAAACAAAGTGTAACATCATTAATAGAAAATCTGAAATGGACATCGTTAGAGAAACGTAGGCTGCAGGTTAAATTTAAAATACTGGACAAGTTTATGTCGGAGGGATTAGCGAATAAGGTAGTATGACTTATCAGAGGCACGACGTATCTCGGAAGGAAGACAGTGAGGATAAGATTCGCGAGATTGACTGTATAACGGAGCGATATAGAGGATATTTTTTTCTTAGGATGATAAGAGAACATAATAGGAAAAGATAAAGTTGGTAAACTATGGACCCTTGGTGCACTGCACCCCCTGCCATCCACCAAAAAGGTGACTTGCAGGGTATCATGTAGATTTTCTAATCGAGTCTGAAATTCTAATATCTACTCCGTCCAACGAATAATTAACACCCAACGAGATACTCTTGGTTCTCCAGAAATTGATGACGCAGCTTTTCTTTTGGTTGATCTCTAACTGCCATTCCTTACATCATGCAGAAATAGCTTCTAGGTCATTTTGGAGATACTGAGGGTCTTCCGGATTGCTTATTACTCTATAAAGCACGATGTCGTCGCGAAAAGCTTAATTTTACTTCTGACTACTGAGCTGATATCGAGACAACCTCCACTATGTTCATGGATTTCCCATCTATAACAAACATCTACTACCTATGATTTAAAAATTACCGGATCCAACTAACAATTTTGGAATTAACCCCTAAGGTTTCTATTTTTGTTATTAACTTCCTGTGAGGTACCTTATCAAAGGCTTTCCTAAAATCTAAGAAGATGGCATCGACCTGCTTATTATTTTCTCCGCTTCTCAGTATACAATTCACAAAAAGACCGAGATGAGTACCACAAGACCTACCTTTTTTGAAGCCGTGTTAACTATCATCTAACAATGAATTACTACCAAGAAATCGCATTATGTTGCTAACGAGCTCGAGAATCTTACACGATATAAAAGTTGAGAATATATATATTTATATTTTCTGGGTTCTCCTTGTCACCGCCATTATGAATAGGAGTAGTGTGCGCTAACTTCTAGTCGTTAGGGACCTATGGATTTCTTGAATATTATCCGTAGATAAGGTTCTATTTCTTTACCTAATTCTTTTAAAACGCAAGCAGGAATTTCTTTTGGGCCAGCGGCTTTGTTATGTCTGATGCCTTGCTATTCCTACCTCAGGAAATACTATAGTAATGTGCTAAGTGTTATTTTGAAGCGTGTTTCTGACATTCTTTTTGTCTCTCCTATGCAAAATTTGTACATGTAGTGCATTTAATTTGATATATGCGTATTTTTTGTGGTGTGGAATGCTCTACTTAGGATTTTTAAGCGTTTGTCGCTGTCAGTTATAGTAACAAATGTAACTTTATTTTAAAATTCAGTGAAACTCACTACACTACCACTATCTAACCGGTTTTGTATAGCATGATTACACGTTTACCTAAGAAAAATAGCAATACATTCTTAAGATAAAGCTCAGAAAGAATTAGAGTTGATTTATGTTAATTCCGAGAAAATGTATACAAATGTGATCCACGTTTTCAGCTTGCGATTATACCGCATAGAATGCCACGTGGGATCACTTTGTTCCCCCAAAGGAAAATTTATTTTTTTCTTCATTAAAAAAAATATTAAAAACAAAGAATATTAGCGCACCATAGAAGGCAATAAAAATGCGGCTTAAAAAAATAACCGAAATTTTTGTCTAAAATATTCAATAAAAACAAACTTTGGGGTAACTATGTGACTCCACTTGGTCATTCCAGGGTTAAAAAGAAAATAAATAAAAGAACATGCTTGGTCAGAGAATGAATTCTTAGAAGATCCAATTTCGGTGCTTACGAGAATTTCTTCATTAGTTGTCTGAAAATGTCCTGCAAGAGTCTTTGTTGCGCTTATTTTTTTAAAGCGATTTTTGTACTCTGCGAATTTTCCATCCCATAACTCAACATTGCACTCGTATATTTGATTGAGTTCAATGGTCTCCTTCTTTGACCATGTTTTCTTCTGGTCGCCCACGTTTTTTCCTCAGCCAGCTCTCAGACAGTAGCAAGAAATTCCAACCTGGCTGGAACCGCGCGAGAAGCTTTCGTGACCAAACTGATAGCTGGTTAAAAGTATGTTCGTTTAGTGGTGGCGGTGCGCAAATGCACTCTCACGGAAGGACGACTCCATCCTTGAGGCAGGACCGCATATAGAGGAGGCCATGTTTAGCCCTGGACGAAAGCTGCGCGACCTATTCTCTGAACTATTAGTCCGAACCCAAAATGTGCTACTGCGCATGGCTATGACGTCGGCGTTCACCTTAAAGGTTCCCCTCCCATGACTTTCCCTTCCCCTCTCACGCGTCGCCGACGGCCACCACTAAACAAACGAGCAATACACTGATAGTGAGCATCTTCAGGGTGACTGGTTCTGGCAGTGACCACGGTGACTGTGGCCACTGCCAGAACCAGTCACCCTGAAGATGCCCACTTAGTGGGCGAAATGCATCGGTTTGTCAACATTGTTATGGCTTAAGCAGTTCGGGACATTAACTTAATTTCTTAGTTGCTCCGCTGTTGATACAACTGGCGAGGGTGTGTGTAAATTTGTTACTGACAAGTTAACCGACTTCAATTTCAATATTTTTAATATACTCGGATAAACTACGAAAACGGGGCCAACATTCATGGTATAAAAAATATAAGATATAAATCCACGCGCTCTATTTGTACCTTGTTCAGCACACAGTTTAAATGTAGTGACCATTACAGCAAGTATTTCATACGAAACTAAATTTTTTTGATTTAGCGCAAGATTTGTTAATTTTTCTGCATCTACAAAAAGATGGTATGTGTTAAAATATACATATCAAAACTAAATTAAACTTCATAGTGACACAAGGTTGTCGAGTTGAATAGATGCCATTAAACCCTTACAATACAATATGGCTTGCATTCTTTATGCTATGTTAGATATTACAATAGATGCTACATATAATACTACTTCTTTTCATAAAGGTCAGTCTTTGGTGTTAAACATTCAAAATGACGTTTATATATACCGTTGTAGTATGGTACGAAATTTTATTAAAAACGAACGTAATAAGTAAATTGTTGCAAAATCCAAATATCAATATTTGTTTCAATATCAAGTGTGTCTCAATCGAAGAATTTCGCTCTGAAAAAGCATTTAACGATATTCTGACTTCTGCTAACGAGAGAGCTGAGGAAACAGATATGGATTCAAATTTTTCCATAATAAAATACCTTAGACCTCACCAAAAGAAACAACAGTTTGATTATGGGCATAAGGATGAAACCACGTTAGATCACCAAAAATAATTTTAAAATTTATTTATTTTATTGAGTTATCGATCAAGTATTAATGTCAATTCAAGATATATTACAAACTTTAAACTAATATAATGTTACTTTTGGTTTATTATATTATATTTTCAATAATGCATATTATAACCGATAAAAGACGAGGTGACGATATAAACGATATTTTGCAACAAAAAAGGGCAGTTTATTCCAAGCGCTTTTTAAACATTTGCAATTTTCTTAAAAACGGCCGTAACGATTTTAATCAACCTTTGTATACTAATCCGAGATAATGTCATAAACAATACTGCATACGCCATATCTCCCAAAAAATGGCTTAAAGGGTAATTTATTCTAGGTGTTGTTTTTAACTATTTTGATTTTCTGGAAAACTACTCCAAACTACTTTGATCAAATTTCGTCTAGTTACCTAAATTAATGTCTTGAACAATAATACGTTAGCCATAATTCTCAAAAATAATTATAAGGAATTCTTGAAATTTGTTTAAACAATTTCGATTTTCTCAAATACTGCTCAAAATATTCAGACGCCCACGTATATGAGAAAATTTGTGCAATGTAGATTGTTCCGATTTTTTTTACAAAGGTGCGACAAAATTTATTTTGCACGCGGGTGGCCGAGTGCCTAGAAAAGTCCCTGAGTATGTGTGCCCTATAAAATAACAAACAAAGGTAATAAAACATTTGCTTTTGATGTCAATTTACTGAAATTCATCGCGATGACAGAGCCGTAATGTCACACCGAACATATGCGTAATTTAAATAATAAGGAATGATAGAAACCCAGCTAAAAAATCCAGCCACCCACGAGTCATAAAATAAAATGCAATACCTAGGATTAGTTAGATGGTTTTCACTGTTTTGAAATAATGTCATTACATTTACATATCTTCCCTGCAAGCCACATATAGCGATTGGCCGGATATGCCACTACACCAAACATATACTCTGGGTAAATCTTCTACTGGCCTATATTAGCGCGTCCGAAAATGAATTACAGGGTGATCAGTGTGGGCAGAGATAAAAAATATAAATATAAAAAGATAAAATCGAGCAAGAAGTGTTACAGCGCTCACCTGTTGTGTGAGTGGTTAAAAAATAATTGGATGTTATATGCAATACTTACTACGCACGCACGGCATGAAAATCATGCTAAATCGAAGATGGCAGAAAATGCGCAGCACTGGGCGAAGTGAGTCCTCAGGTTTGCTATGTCAGAGAGTGTAACAGAGGTGTAGCGTGAGTTCCACCGTGTGCATGGTATTCCGAAAGCACCTAAAAACGAATCCGTAATGCAGTGGTATCGCACATTTGAAGAAACGGGGCCCATCGCTTAACCACACTACGGTGGTCGTAAGCCTCGGTCTGAGTCAAAAGCTGTTGTTGCTGTCACAATGACGAGGAGCCCCAGGAAGAGCCTGGGGGCCGATTGTGTATCTTCTCACTCATTGATTTCGATCGAAATGGCAGCCATATTGTGCAGTTTTTGTCAAAATCTGGACGTGCGATTGTGTGACTAGCGTTTACGATTTAGATTCCATGCGTGCGCACGTCAAACCAGCCTAAAATGTAAATATTGCAACACTTTTTGATAGGAGTCCCATGTCGAAGTCGACGTGTGTTACAAAATCGCATATTCGAAGAAATTTCGATCGCCTTAAGCCTTCGGCATTGAAAACTAAGTTTATCGATTTCGATCGGTATCGAGGAAGATACACAATCGGCCCTCAGAGACGACTCTCTCTGGAAGCGGATGTGCCATACACGACGTGCAAGCTCATCGTCCGACGATACTTGAAGATATCGCAAACATCCTGTTCAAGGAATACGCGAACGGGACAACGAAGAAAGTTTCACGTTTGCAAAGATCATGTGCGAGAGAATGGAGCTGGACAGATTTTTTTGAACAGCTGGCTGCTCACAGATGAGACGACATTCCATGTCAGTGGCTGGGTGAATACGCATAACGCCATCATAGAGGACACTGAAAACTCTCATGTCACCTACGAACATGAAAGGGCAAGTCCCAAGGTTAACGTTTGGTGAGGAGTGACTCGCGACAAGATGTGCGGCCATTTTTATTCACTGAGAAGACGGTGCCTTCAAAACCATACCTCTATATAAAGCAGCCGTTTCTAGTGAAATAACATGTATGAACGTTGTTGTTTTCCAACAAGATATAGCACCATCACACTGGTCGTTTGAAGTCTGTGCTTTCCTGAACTACACGTTCAACGATACTGGTATGGTTCCGGTTGGCCTATTCCTTGGACTCTAATTTCACCAGGCCTAACACCGCACGATTTATTTGTATGGGTGCATGTGATTAACAGTGTGTGCGCTCAACGAGCAAAGGACATTGATGACCTGAAGACAATGATTGTCGCAGCTTTCACGCAAATTACGCTGGAAATGTTGAGCCACACGTTGGAAAAATTAGCCTCGTGTTATGAACTCTGCCGTGTCCGCAACTAGAATAAGATTGAACTTTAATTAACTTAGTCACAATTTTCCGTATTTTTTAAAAATGCGCGCAAAATATGGAGTTATCATAAATCAATATTTCCATTTCACAGCGTTTTTATTTTATTCGTTCTTTCGGTTCCAGCCACTATTTAGAGGTATTTTCTATTAAGTTCTGATCTAGCTCAACGCCCACTGACACAGATGTATAATGAAACTTTTATAAACCAGCTAAAGAAGTTCCCTCCTTCCCCCATTTAATTATTTACATTAACATTGATACCCTGCAAAACGCAAATGGCATTTTGAAGGGCGTCTCTACAACACATGTACACTCTACCTTACGCTCATATCCGCCTCTCATATCGCATCTAGGAACAATGATCTGTAGTACATCTCCTTTCTAACGACTTCTAGGGCATATTTTCTTATTCAATTCTATCTATTCAAAAATCAGCAACAGCCACGCACCTCCTGAATGAGTTGAGGGTAATTCATTTAAAGAAATTGATTTCGCTTGGATTATATTTTCTGATAGGCGTGCATCGTATCGATACTTTCCCATTACTAATCAAGCCGCTTTACAATTGCTCATTTTGAGATGCCCAGTTAGACCCTCCTTGAAGGGATACCAGACTGCACAGTAGTATTCTACGTTAGGACAGATAAGCGAAAAAATAACATTTCTTTCATACTGGAGTGGCACCTTTACAAAATTCTAGAAAATAAGCCCTTAAATTTCTTTAGCCAGTGGTATAACGTTTTTGACGTGACACTTACTGTCAGGGACATAATTAGTTGAGGGCCTGGGAGGGGGCCCTGTCCCCTTTATAAGCCCTCGGCCCTTCCTTGGCCAGCCTGCTGAATAAAAAATGAATTAACAAAGTATTTAACGTTTTCATTCTTAATAAATAATTTTCATTGCGTGACATGTTCAGTAAAAATAGTTTGCCCAACCAAATATTTTGACAGTAATCGTGCCATTTACTCCCTACAGCACATTCTTGTCCCCACAGTGTTGGGATGCTAGTTATATCAATGCCTAATGTACGGGTTGCTGCTGAAAGTATTTCGTAACTCTTTGTAATGATTGAAATATTTTAAGTTTAACCCAGGAATTTCTCAAGCATAACAGATGATGTTCCTCTATCGGGCAAAATTAATGGAGCATATATATCTGAATAAGCATCTAGCTTCCAAAACTTAGACCATTTTGCAACAGCGTCTCCTTGCAAACTAGGCAAGTAGTTTCTTCTATACAGTAGGTTATTGCCCGAAAAAAGCCTGGCAGAAATATATATATATATATATATATATATATATATATATAATCTGCCAAATTATTTATATATATTAGGCGGCCCAATTACAGTTCCCAGTGACACACACGGAAATCACATTGGCGACGTCTGGTACAACTCGCAGGGTTGTATGATAGAGGAACGTGGCCAGACTTTTTAAAAATCCTTATTTGAGTATGATTTTAATTTTTGTGATATTTTCACAAAATTGACGTTGTCGAAGACCTTCTTAAAATCCAAATTAAACTGCGTCTCCTGTTATTCCGAAGTCTGTTGCTTTCATAATATCGTGGGTGAGTAGAGCTGAGTCTATCATGACCACCCTGAACGGAAACCATGCTGGTTTCTGTTCATAGAATCTTTGTCGTCAAGGATTTGCATTATCATGGAATCTTTTTTCAAAAGTACTAAAGTGCAAGGTGATTTCGTTTTTACTAAGGAAAAATCCCTACATTTATTCATACAAATTGAATGATGTTTCATTAGAAAGGGTGAGATCGATCATGGATTTAGGCATAAGGCTTGAATCAAACCTTAGTTATAATATTCACATTAAATCTGTTTGTGCAAAGGCGTATAGGATCTTAGGATTTATTAAGCGAAATTCACTAAAATGTTTCTCTTCAAGGTCATCTATCCGCTCCTACTGCGCACTTATTCGACCCATACTAGAATACAGGAGTGTAATCTGAAATCCCTATCAGAAATTCTTGGTTGATTCACTAGAAAGAGTCCAGAGATGTTTTGTGAAGGGGCTGTGCACGAAAGAAAATTTAACATATAATAAAAATGACTATGTTAAACTTTGCCATTCGTTCAAACTTACTCTGCTTGAGACTAGGCGTAACGTGTTGGATGTTTTGTTTTTGCACAACATTGTTAGTGGCCGGTATAACGCTGAAAACTTACTGCAGCTTGTGGGTGTTGCGACTCCTATGAGAAGATCACGGCACACTCCCCTCTTCTACGAGCCCTATTCAAGGGTGAATGTGTATAAGTATTCTCCCTTAATAAAGATGATTAGAACTTCCAACGAGGTGCTTGCCAGTCAGCCATCGATAGACTTTTTTCACGACTCACTCCTTGTCATTAGAAAAAAGCTATTTAGGGCCTTATGCAATTGAAATCTACTTCCATTTTTATTTGTATTTACGCTTACTTTTAATCCTATTTGTATTTATTTATATTGTTTTTGCATTTGCCAGTTAGGCTACTTACTAGTGGTAATATTTAATTTTGTCAGACAATTTTTATTTGTTATTTCTTTCTATTTGTAATTTCATATTATTTTTATTATTCTTGACTATTATAACACATGTTACTTTGGGACACCTGTTTGGGTTTAATGAATTACCTATCTATCTATCTATTAAGCTCTAGATACTGTGCTCCAAAACCTTACGCAGAATAGACGATAGTGATCTCGGTCTTTTTCTCTTACTTCCCGTTTTGAGTGCCGATTTAAGGTGGGCTGCTTTCCACACTAAAGATACTACTCTTTCAGTTATCAATTTCGAGAATACGATTTTTAGATAAGGAGCTAATCCATCCGCTATCTAGTTTTTAATGAATGCAGCTATGACTTCCGGTCCAGGCTATTGCCTTTAATGTACAGGTATACTCCGATTTACGTCTGTTCGAAGTTACGTCGCCGATCAATTATTACCCTTGTATTGATTTACGTCGTTTTGACTGGAAGTTACATCGTCAGAGGTCTAAGATTCTTTAAAATTATCGTTACCAACATCCACATGCAATTATCTGATTAAAATACCATTTAAATAGTTCATGCAGCAATCTAAATATCGATTTCCGTAATACAACAATATTTCATCACTTCACTAGGTGATTTCTTAAAAAGTTGAATTCGGAGGGTTTTGTAACGAGAAAACCAAGCGATTGAAAACAATTGGAGAATTCGGACGCGAAATGCTCCGAACACTCGAGCAGAGGAGCGATTTGTTCACGCCTCAGCTACGACGTTTGACTCATAACTTCCACCTCCAGAATTTATCGTGATTATGGTGAATTTGTCATTTTAAGTGAAAGTATGACGCTTTATCGTAATAAATTTCAAGCTGAATCCAATTATGCATACTATAGAGTTCTAAAAATCGGCGAAGTTATTTAATATTAGAGAAAATAAAAATATCGGCATGTTAATAATATTAATAAATTTAATTCACTTAATTATGTATCTATAGTATTAAATATTATTGCCCGAAAGAATGCCTTTTATACTTCAATGATTAATAATTCTCTGCGGATAAGACCAGAAGAGGCTAGGAGTATCGCGAGGCCCGGTGCAAATCATAAAAATATTTTAATAGCAAATATCAACAAATAAAACCACTTCTCTCATAAGGATAGTGTTCCATATTTTTCCCGATTATTTTTAAACGATTGCCCTTTATAAGTGCAATGAATACTTTTTAGAGAGCGCGGGGCCCTGTGTGGTCGCACCGCCTCTGAATAAGACGTACATGTTTTCTGTTAGCAGAACAACGCCTGCGCGATGAGAATCACCTCTTTCGGCCGGGCGACTATGTCCGAAAATTGGATTATAAACGCAGCAGCGATCCTATTGCGGGTGACTCTAGGACGCAGTCAGCGCTGTTGTTTACACGGACGGAATTTTTTCGTCCACGTGGCTATCTGATACGGTTTCCATTAGATCCATTAACCGCGTCTTTTTCCGTCCGAACTAAGACTCAGTTTATCGACTATGTAGCTCCAACATTGAGGGGTTACTGCAATCGGTTTTGCCGATCTGTCCTAACTCCTGCACGCATCCCCCCGTCATACCATTGATTCTATTGGGAAAAACTGTTTTGATTTACTTCGATTCGATTTGCGTCGCACTTTTTAGGAACGCATCACCGACGTAAATACCGGTACATGCTTTATCAGTTTCACAATACCGCCATCAGGTATTTCTAAGTTGCTCATTTTAAAATCTGTGCGCATAGGAAATTCAATCACATGGCCACGATAGATGGCGAAGACCATTTTTAAATTGCTATTTAATAGACTCTATTGAGGAAAGAATTTTTCTTGGTAACTCTATTATCTTTGGTTAGTTCTGGTATTGAGGATATCCCTCATCGAACTTCGCGTGGGGTGAGATGGCGTCATGGAGTGTCCTGGCCTACTTTATGTTTTGGAGATGAAAAATGGAGTACACTTCTTATATTTTAATAAATTGTACAATTTCTTGGCGTTCCCCAGGTCCTTAACACCAATTATGCATAATCTCTAACTATGAGCTATTTCTGTGAGAGGGTGGAAAATTTCATGTGATTGCCTTTTGTGTATCGATATACTGCCTTGGGGAAAAATATTTAGAACCTTTGATGAGGATTTAGTAGTTTAATTTGCACCAAACTTGAGACGCAGATAGTAAAGCATATTGGAGATCTCTCATTTACTTTTCCATGGGAACGTTTACATGCCTCTGTTCCTATGAGCATTAGCTAATCAACATGAACTTCTTTCATTCGTGTTTTGACGATTATTTAGAGCACGCAAAACGTAATCGTCAGTCTCTCGGAGGAGTAGAGGTTACGGTTGTGGTTATACACGTTTTATATACGTTACATATGCATACTCCTAAGCGGTTTACCGTGTGTAGATAACTTTTCTTATGAATTATACACTTTGCAGTTATATTTTTATGTTGCAATTTTAATACATTTAACCCCTCATTGACGACCTCTGTATTGAATGCCGACATAGCTTTTGTCACATTGCCGGCCTCAATAAATCGTAACGGCTGATGTCGAACTTCCTTTAAATGGCTCTTTTGAGAAGAAGAATAATTTTTTCAACTGCCTTCAACATTTTTACTGGCGAAAGTGCGATCTTTAATTATTAATACACTGATAAATGCTCGTCCAAAATGTCGTGTTCGAATTAATAAAAAGTGTAATTTTAAATTTTAACAGTAAATAAACAATTACAACTATCACAATTTGTATTGATTTTATTTCTTTTAACAGTCGGTTGTCAAGATAAACATTTTTTTGGCAAGGGAGGGAAGGAGAGGAAGGTATTATCCTTGAGACAACAATCGTCGTCGTCAAGACATTTATCTCTAAATGGCCATATTATCCCAAAATATGTGATTTAAACGTTTAATATGAGCCATTTCGAGCAGTAGGCGGAAAAGAATGAATATTATAGGAAACATAATTAATTGTTCTTTATAATAGTTCAAATTGTACGCCAGTTATTCTGATTTTAATTTCCAGAAGAATAAAATCTTACACGTCGAAAAGTCTATTTTTACGTGTTACGTTATGAGAAATAGAAATAATCCCCTTGAGTCGATTTATTTTTATCTCCATCTATCCTTCTTTGTCTTTGTGTCTGAGTCGATCGACCTGCCATCTTATAGGAGGACATTGAACCCGTAGTCGACAGCGTTCAAACCAAACAACACCACTGTGTATTATTATATAGATGTACTATGATTCTTCTACATTATCAATTTATTAAAAGTAGTTTTTATTAAATTCATCGTGAAATGCGTTACAATCGCGCTGGAATGTTTTCATAATTCCTACAATTCGTTAAACCTCTCCTGGACAAAGCGGTCGAAAGCGTTCAAAAGGAAATTGTCACTCTCGGCTTAAACGCTTCAAAGCGTTCGTATATTTTTTGTATTTTTAATAGCTTTTGTAGGTCGACTAAGTTGCTTCTTTGTTGTTTATCGTCACTTATAAAGTAAATGGACATTTTCATATGAGGATTATGTTGTTGACTGTGCACATTGTAGAAATGAAAACATTATATTGGAGAAAATTCCATCAGTTGACCAAATAGCTGGTCGAAGATAGAACAAAATCGTAGTGGAATTATGCGAAAACGAGTTTATTAGTGATTCAGAATGGCTGCGTAATTCATGTATTTCGAATGAGTTATTTTTTGGTGATGTATGAAGTGATAGTAATATAGAAGCGTAATTCTGCGATTGATATTCAGTGCGATCCCTTGGAAATGTGATTATTTCTGTTTAGTAGTTTATTATTTTTCTGAAATTTTGAACTGTTTTGTATCGGTGTTCTGCGATGATTTGTTTCAGTTGATGCATTTCATTCAGTTGATGCATTTCATTGCTGTAGTCAATCATATTACCTATTTGTTACGCTAGTCCGTCTCTCTACGATGGTGTGAAAGGGTTTCACTTTGTCTGTGATAGTGAAAGTAAATACTAAGTATGTAAATGGTGTTTTATGTATTCTGTGTATGAGGAATGTGATTATTGTGTCAGTTTTTTAATTTTTTATGCTTAAGTGTTTATTTTTTAATTTGGCATGAATTATTGTCTAAATTTGTTTTCTTAAGGCAGACTAGTCTAGCGAATGAATTTGGTCGCGAGCAGGTTTCAGTGCTGATGCAGTGCTATCCCTTTTAGGGCAGCAGCAGCAGTTCCACGCCTTCGCATTCGGTCAGCGACCATTCCTGGGTGGTCATTTTGGAGGACCTCTGGACCCACTGCAAAGAGCAGCCGCAGACCCACTTTCTGGCTTCAGAATGCCCTCTATGTCCAACTGCCAAAGTGAGTTTACTTCCAATGAAACTATACTTTTATTTTAGCAATTTTTTTTCCTTAATGCTTTAGTTTAATCACTGAAATCATTATAATTATGTCATTGCCCATATTACTCCCGCACTTTCCCTAATCTACAAAGTATTTTAAATTTTGTCTTCACTAAGTTATCTTTAAATATTCAGACTCTTCTCCGTTATAACTTTAACTTTACCCACAACAGCTACATAAAACCTTCTTTGAAAGATGCACTGAAAGACCGCTTCCAAATAAAAATGAAGCGTTTTTAAGATCCTATTTATTTATGTAATGTTCTATAATATGCCATTAGGTGAGTATTGGCAGAGCTGTGTCCAGATTTTTAACCGTTTGAGGCGAGAAATAATACGATGCCTCTGTAATTGTTTACCTAAATACCCTAGTGACCAATGATATAAGCAGAAGTACAATTAAAAATTAGTTGAATTTCTAATATACATAAACTTAGAGAGCGGGTATTATATGTTTAAAGAACATTTTGGAAAATACAATAACGATACAGCCCAAAGTAATTTCCGTAAAAAAAACTTAATAGTTGGTTATTTATCACAATTAAAAAAGTTATTCTAGAAATAAACAATATGCAAAATATCATTAATATATTGAAATATATTCATAGCAGTCTTATTTTGAAACACATTTTGAAAGGTACCTAAGGCGGCCGCTTTGCGGCATCACCTATCGCAGCGGTTCTGAGTATTGCTTGCCGTTTATAAAAGTTATGTAAAACAAAAAATTTTATAAAGTTTCTCATAGAAAATTTAACATAGCTCTAGAAGGTTCGTTCTCCAAATGGCATTCAATGGCACAGATTGAAGCTTTACAGCGCATATTTTAACACTCGGAAAAGGCACAGGTCGGGCGACCCTGGGACTCAGACAGTTCTGATGTAAAGCTTCTGGATGCATGTCTATCATGTCCTTGAGGGAGATACTACGAAGTTATCCGGGAGCTCTATTCTGGTGCAGCCCCACGCGCTGAGCGGTTTTGTCCGGCCGCTTCTTAGAACGCTCTTGACAACGAAATCACAGGTACACACATGTGGGCCCACAGCCGTCGACAGCAAGGATTCGACGATAGCAGATTTATTACTTTTATGGTTACATATTTTATCATGCGATATCTATCGTAATATCTCAGCTAATTATGATTCATATTTTGTCATATTTTAAATCGTTTGTATGATAACTAATATAAACATTTTATTTCAGCAGAGTTCAACAGTTTTATTTAATAATTTTTCAAATTATATAAATACAGTAAAACCTCTGATTTCATATCCGATAGTGCGAAGTAATGGATAATATTAATTCAATAACAGTTCTTTACGTTTTTTGGCAGGAGTGCTCCAATATATCCAATTTTCGAAAATTTGCAAGTATACTACGAAGGTTTGCAGCATTTAAATTTTATAAAATTTTGAAACTTATTTGTTTCGCCGTAACTATGTAGAGTTGCATAATTAAAATGGAAGAAAATAATTTCATTTTGTAGATAAAACCCCACTTTCAAGTATTTTTTTACAAAGTGAACTATATTTTCTTCATTTTTGTATAAAATTTATTTTAAAATTTGTAAATGTTTATGCTGATAGGTTGATTTAAAAGAAGGAAGGTTATAACATCCGTTCTCTGAAGAGTATTTTCCGATATATGTTTTTATTGAAGTGTCTAGTTGTACTATTGCGAGACTATTGGCAAAACATTTAGTAATGCACCCTATAATATATCTATATGACCATGAGAATAAAACATGTAGCCTAAGAAATAATTTTAATGATAAAAATATTAGTAATGGAACTGAATAAATCTAAATTAACTTTAAAAAGAATAATATAACGAACGAGTGTGTTGGAAAAGAGCTTTTCACTATGGTAAGAGGGAGGATCGTGCGAATCAACGTTCACAAGTTGACACAGGACAAGTGCTCTTGGAGGAGAATGGCTATCGTGAGACAACAGTAATTAAAATGAATGGGACGACTCTCAGATATATTAATTTTACTATAGTCTATTTGAAAATAAAAAAGAGACGTATTGACCTCGATTCAACATTATGGTCGCTCGTAAAGGATTTTCAATATTACAAAACGTTTTAACGTAGACCCACCTCGAATTTCCCGGATAATTCCTTGATTAAACTTTTTCTGGAAATCATGAAAAATCTACGTTATTTTAGAAAGAATATGCATAGGAATGTAACAGTTTGATTTTAATAAAATAAAGGAAAATATGACATTGATAAATACCATTATTGACTTAATTACCGACTTATAGAATCATTTTCAGGAAGATGTGAATGTTTGTCTTCAACTTATTGTCATGGATCAATGCCACAATGTTACGTACTTAATTCTATTTTACAGTAATTTTAAAGACTTTGTATTGAAACAGATTGCGTTATTGTGCACATTCCATAACTTGCGCATACACAGGATCGTTTGCAAGAAAACTGCTCATACCCGTGGCTTACATTAGTAATATTGAGGGAGAAGTACAAACTGCTACACTCACCTCAGGCTCCTAAATTGTTTTTCTAAGAAGTGAAAATGAGCGCACGCTCAGTTTTTTATCGAGGATCACAGTGTGCTGCTCATCACCTCGGTTATTCAAAAGAAGACACACAGTCTCTGTTGTGTTGGTTAGAGTTGCAAAAACCACGTTTTTCCTGCTAGTAAAATCTGGTTTGAGAATTTTAAAAGCTTCAGAAGGAACGGTAAGTCGGCCAGTGCAGCTACAGAATCGGTTCATGCACATCCCGCTGATTCAAGTGTGACATGAAAATCGGGGTGGTGGATATTAACTTCTGGGTCTAATCCATGATGAGCAAACAAAATAGCGACTTTTAATTTTCTCTGATTGAACACTAGAAGGACCAGGTGTGTCAAAATGGCATATTGCTACAGTAAAGTAATTTATATCTTCGAATCGTATTACGCTAAGACTTTGATTATTATATACTTTTCATAATAGCACGCAGATAGATTCTTCCATATAAAGATCTGATTCGCGGTACCTGTTACTGTTAAAGTGTATCATAGCGTAAAAATAGTTGAAATGAATAATATATTATAATTTCAGTACATATTTATTATTAATCATTCAATCCGTGGTCCCGCTCCCTTTTACTTCTGCTTACAATCTCGCTCTAGCCTTTTCAGATTTTCGTGGTTGAATTCTTTCTTTTTCTCTTGAAAGACAATGAATGAACTATTCTGTTTCCTTTCCGTCTAAATTGTTATACCTTCTTAGATTGGCAATGTGTATGCTCCTCATTAAGCACTACCTAAGCACAGAATGTGTCGTACAAAACGCTCACCTGGGGGCACCGGTGGTGTAGTGGTTGCACTGCTATTCGCCTGCTGCTCGAAGGGGCAGCCGGCTCAAATCCTGCGAAAGCAGGATTTTTTCCAAGGTCACCCGGCCCCGCTCGTGTGGTTTTAGTGGACTGCGCAAAGTCAGCGTTCCGTCCTTCGGAAGGGACGTTAAGCCGTTGGCTACCTTGTAGCTCTTCGTTAAGTGTAGGCTAATGCCAGCACCGGGTTTCCCTCCTTCCTTGCGGTTGTGTTCCGTGTGGAAGGAGTTATGGCTATACTAATCCAAGAGGTTGATTAGCCAAAAAAATACACACACATAACGCTCACCCCTCCACCAATTTTTCACCTGCATCTCTCTTCCAAACAGGAAACGCGATGATTCTTCAACCCTTCATGCCCTCCCCTCATTAATCGTTCAGTCAGCTCTTCCTTCCAGCGTCATGTCAAAGTGTTAGGGAGATTTATAAGATTTTTAGTTGATTGAGAGATAAATATTTTATTTTCGTTGTGGAAAACATCTTTGATATAGAGGATTATTATTGTTTGATTTACTTCACCCATTATAGAACAGTTAAAGCCCAGAAAAAAATATATCAATTAGATTCGGGACGAGAGCAAGGCCACCGCCTTGGGGGTAACATGCAAAAGGGTGCAAATAAATGAAAACAAACTGGTTGTAAGGAATTGTTTTAAATTAAAGTTTAAATATTTTATTTTTCTTTTGTTCTTATTTTATTTGACGTATTTTACGTACAAAAAACTTGCAGCTTTTCAAACTTTGAGAGCGTATCCCTATTTTTCCATTAGTCAATCAACTCTGGCAGCTCGTTTTCTCCCATCGCGGCGGTTTCAAGTGCTTAACTGCCGAAATGTCCACTGTTTGTCATGCACCGCGTTTTTTTACTTTTTTCTGAATAATCATTGAACTTCCTTTCCCAAAGACATGGATTCTGCTTATAGAGTTCTTGAAATTTGAGAGGAATTATCCGGATAATTCTCGCAGATCTCTCTTACTATTTTTCAATAAAATACAAAAGCAAATCGGTTACAACATCATAAACAACCGGAGTAGATAAGGGAAGACGTAGTCAACAAAAGTGATAAAAAATCGTAGCGAACCCCAAAGACGCTAAGATGTGTTTGCGGGCCAAAACTGAGGAAATACTTCAAAATAAATAAGCATAAGGCGATTTCTTTCGACAGTTTAATAAAATACGCTATCTTGCTTTTAAAAATGTATTTATCAACGGTTTCTTAATCTTAAGATTGCTGGCTTATGATTGTTAAGCAGAGATTCATTAATTAAACTTTGTGCATCGTAGGAATGAGTTTTTCCGAAAATTGTATAAGTTGTGGTATTGAGATCAGTAGTTGGTTATTTTCTAGATAATAAATCCAATTTAAATCAGCTTTTACGGAATTCTTCAAACTCGTGCCCTCCATTTTTAAGATATTTCTTTCCAATCAGCTGCAGGAATGGCATCATATCCATCGAAAAATACTCATTTCTGTCCAAAAATGTTATTAGATTTACAACGGAAGTTTAAGGACATGAGTACCGCATAAAGAAAGGCATTGATTTTAATTGAGGACGTAATTTTTATATTTTGTGCATCTGTTATATTACAATCGTCTTTTATTTACGCAAAAAACAAATACATGATCTGATTAACAATTATTATTTATAATAAAACTTGTTTTTACATCACAATGAAAACTATGATTTGCAAACTGTATATCATGCGAATTTTTGAGAAATTCTATTCCTTAAATTAGGACATTTAAAGGCGAGAGCAATACGTTGCTATTTGCTATTATTGTTCATCAATATTTGTTTTATAAAAAAAGGCGTGATGTCAAATTTGGAGCTTATTCCGCTTTTATATTTGTTATTTTACTGAAACAAAAGTTAACTGAAGTGACATAGATTAAAAATTTATTTTACGAATTAGTGGATTGATTGTCGTTATTTTAATAAGATATCATATTATTTTTGACGAAGAATATATTCGTTGATGTAAATTGCTTGAACACGAGAAATAAAACTGGAATATTTCCAAAACGGAAATTTTATCATTCTATTTACTGCAATTATTGACAAGTATCATTGTTTACTGCCAATTTATTAAATTTCATACTTTTTGAGTAATTAGCAATATATCTTTGTACCAATTGTTTAATCTCTAGCCACTAGATAATTTCCAAAATTTGTTAGGTCCTCATATTATATATTATTATATTAATAATATATTCGACCCAACATAAATCATCCTGCTAGAACGAATATTATTTGAGGCAGTGCTGGAAAACGTTACGAGTAACGTAACGAAATAACGGAATTATTTTGGATTAACGTAACGAAAAATGTTAACGAAATTTTTCCAATAACTGTAACGGAAAACGTAACGAAAACGAAAAAATAAATTTCGTCATTTCGTTAACAGACGGTAAAGGGTTATTTTCTAGTGGCTTTCATCCCAAGAGGCTTGTCTTGAGCAAAGGAAAGTGCCCTGAAATCCCTTTTCCCGGTCTTGCTTGTCCCCCGTTGGGCTAATTTTGCCGCCTTGTCGCGAAGGAAACGCTATCCTGACCACTACTGATTGTCCTATTTAGTTTTCCTTCCATTGGTGAAAGGAATGGTTCTCTGGTGTTAATCCTTCTCCAGGAAGCACGAGATAAGGAGCGTGGAGGATGAAGAAGGAAGCTTTAACAAATGTGCTGCATGTAGTTGACGACCTCTTCATGAGGTGCATGTGTACCATATTTGGTATTAGCAGGGTTAAAGGTCGATACTCTGCAAGTTCCAATCCCATCATCCCCTCCAATCTCGAATTCTATCCACTGTTCGTCAGTCTAACTCAACAAGGTATTTGAGAAAGGTCGAAGTGAATCTATAATTCGAACGTGTTGTCATCATTCGTTTGAGGTCAGTATTGCGTCATATCTATTATTATTATGAGACGTTTATAGTAACAGTGGCTAGTTATTGTTCTCTGGAAATGAAGACTAATCAGAGCTTAATACAAATTCAGTTTATTTCAAATTACCGAAGACGGTCACAGGGAGACTTATCGTCAGCCGTAAGAGAAACGAAGTTTAGTCAGTGTGGAAGAAATAAGTCCCATTTTCATACATATTTCAAGTTTATATTTTGTTTAGTATTAATTAAAGTGAAGTAATTTAGTGTAGCGGCTTTCTTCGTCATTATATCAAAAATGCCGTTTTATATACCTTTGTGTACTGGGTTTGACTTTGAAGACAGCAATGTCCACCATCTACATAGGAAGGGAGTGTCTTATTTTAAAATAAATTAGGATAAACTCAGCAGCGGCTAATGGAATGTTATTTTATTTTCTTATCCCTTATTTGAAAACTAGTGCTCATAAATTTTAATATATTTTTAACTTTAATTATATTTTATGAAACCTCATACAATATCTAAAATTCTACGCTTCTGCTCATTTTCCATTTCTCTCTAACCCACATTCCTTCTGCAGTCTTACTTATCCCTTAGTTCAAAACACACTTTCTGTTTCCATCCCCATGCCCTACCTTCCCCCTTGCTCTTCCCCTATCCATTTCCTCTATCTTTTTTTCCCATTCCTCCATCCCCTGTTTTTATTTAAAACTTTTTCATATTTCTTGTTCCTGCTGTAAATAAGGACAATTTTGGCCATTATAGTTTTCAAATCTAGCATCAAAATAATGCTCTGAAATAGCATTGAATCGTGCATTTTACCGTGCTTCCCTAAATGGAAAATAGGCTTGTTGTTTCGTCGTTGTCTTTCTGTCCACCTATTAACTTTTGAACCGATTTTCATAGGAGCCCATAACGTCGATCGCCAGGCCATTTTTGGTCGATCTCAAGGGAAGGAAAAAATAAATCGTTTACAATCTAAAAATCGAAATTACTATATGGAATTAAAAAAAGATATAAGTTAAAAATTTAAGCTTTCCATTGCAATAACTAATAATATAGTTTCCTAGCCTCCAGGGTAAGTGCCAAGAAATGGATATTTTGAAAAAATTATTATGGCATGCCATTAAAAATATCAATTTGATTTTTTGTTTAATTAACGTTAATTAAAATTTCTCCCTGTGTATATCATTTCTTTTTTAGTTTGTGGAAAAAATAGATATCGGCTTGGTAACCGTAAGAAGAGTGGATCTTGCATGGTTAACCATAAGAAAAGTAGATCTCATACAAAAAAATAGTGGACACCCCTGATATTGATATATATATATATATATCTGTATCATATCATTCGTGTTCTGTCTTGCGACAGGTTCTACCAATTAATTAATTAATTGGTTTTTGACTAGGGAATATACATACACGGTGTGGTGGTTTCCCGTTGCCTTCCACACCGGACTCACACACAGAAGGGAGGAGGAAAACCCGGTGCCGGCATTTGCCTGCTCTTACGAAGAACACCAGGGGGGCCAACGGCTTAACGTCCCTTCCGAAGGACGGAACAGCTGAATTTGCGCGGTCTCCTCAAACCACGCTAACAGGGGGCCGGGTGACCTTGAGAAAAAATCCTACTCGCGCAGGATTCGTACCCGATGACTTTTTCAAGCATCGGGCGAGTAGCAGCCAGCGTCCTAACCACTACACATGTTTATGTATGTGTGTGTGTGAAAATACTTGAATATCTAAGGTACCGAAAACAGTATATAAGGTAGTTATCTACAGGGTAGTGTCCTATTTATCCCGTAATTCTTGATTTATACCAATCAGTGACAATTTTGTGACGGGGCGTTTCTGGCCCAGCGGGATGTGGGGAGGTAACCCGCCTCAGGCGAAAATGTTTTTCAATGCGTATGGATATGCTAACTGCAAAACTAAAGAACTTGAAATATAATTTTGATTGTAATCATAGAGTTTAGAAATTAACTCACTAATTGTATTTAAATTTTTAAGGCGTCAATAACAGAACGAACCTTTTCCTACCACCCTGACGGGGATGGTTTAAACCTCCAGAACGACCACGGTCGTTACGCCACTGATGACAATGATATATGATCGGCGATACGTAGCAAAGTTTAACTCTTCGCGGACGAATCACGATATCTATCCTTCAAATAATTTTGATTTTGCGGTTGATGCGGCGTATATTCACTTTCACCGCTCTATTTTTAGAAGCAGAATGGATTTTTGAACGCCATATCAGGAGAAACGTATCACTTTTGCGTATATTGTAAAGCAAACGCTGAGTCTTATTGATTACCTTAGATGTCTTACTAATCCACTTTTTCACTTCCTCTCAAATAAGGAGCTGATCAATTTACATTGTCTTTCTATTCTGTCCTTTGTAATCATCAACTCTCCACTTATGCATTCAGAGCTCTGTCTCCTCTCAACTCTCCACGTTCCCTTTCTCCACTTGCTCCATTCTCGCTCCTTTCACTTTCTCATCTTGTTCTCACTGATCAGCTTGTAAACACAATAATAACTCAATAACTAACGCCTTTTCTTCCGTGCTTGTATTTCATTTGAAAGTCTGGAACCGAAAGCTGGGGTAGTGTGCATTTTACCTGCCTTCCCTTACTTCTCAAAAAATCTGATAAGATTAACCCGCGACTTTCTCCATACAGAGTGATGAATATTATTGCAATAGTGTTTAAATGTTGCACTCGATAACAGCATCTTCAAGAATAATTATCGGCAATTACATTCGTGAATGTTATGTACATACGCAGACTGAAAGTCTAAGGCCTTTTACAAACTGAGGTGTGCTAATTATGGTGGGTGTGTTGTGTTTTTAGACGTACTTAACAATCAGTAAAAAAGAACGCCCAATGGTCAGGTCGTGTCCGTTCGTCGGTCCGCATGTTTCATCTCAGGAACTACGCGGCGTATGTTGACGAAATTTTGTATTTACAACATAGGGGCAAGGAAACTAATAAAATGATATAAATAATTTACGTGGCCTAATCGGGAGTGCCACTTTACTGGTGACAAAAAAAAGAACTTTTCTTAATATCTCGTACAATATCACTTATAAGAAAAAGTCTTTAAAAGACTTTGTAGAACTAGTGAAATACCATATATTTTGTTTAGTGTATTTTTTCGACGGAGGGCCGATTTCAAGAAAATCAAACTTTTAAGTCATATATCACTTTGAACTTAGAAAAGTATTCCCGTGTTTCTTAATTGTTGTCAAGGAATACAATCTCCGTGACAACTGAAGTAAACAATATTTGCTATAAATATCCAATTAGTTCAATTTTCTTTCGTGTGCGCAAAAATTTTGGAAAATGAAGGTAAATGGAATATCTACGACAAAGATGTGAACTATACGTCTATTTTTTTACGTACACAACGTTTGTAAGTGAAAAGAAATGTGTTATTTACGAAGAAGGATTGAACGTGAATATAAAGGTGATATTACTGTTATTCGAGTAAGGTATGATTTAAGCAATTGTCCGTTGCTTTATTAATTATAACTCATTATGAAATTAGTTAGTGAAAAATATTTTTTTCTGAACCCGAACCGAAACAGAAAACCGTTATTTATTTCGTTCTATTTTTTCGGTTTGCATAAACAGTGGGAGCGAAAGAAGGGGTTTTCCTTTTGCTTTAATATGAGTCTTTTTTGTAAGAGTCACTTTTCAACACTGAATAAGGCAAAGGCTAATAGTCTTCTTGAGAATACATGCTCCTAATCCTGTGGAGATATATATTTTTTTGATGATATCCGTCGGTTTAATGGTGGAAGTTTTTATGAGCATCTCAATACATCCATCCCGCGATTTACAGGGGGGGATGACCTCTCAAAAATAGCGGCGTAAACCAAAACTGTGTAAATCGAACCTAACACTTTATATAAAATTGGGGGTTAGATTTCTATTTTTTTATAAGTAAAACATAATTCGGAAATTTGATTTATAAGTGTACCTATAATTATTAGACATACGAGGTGTGAATTAATATTATTGTACCTGTTCAAGTACGTGCATGAGTACTGATGGAGTAAATTGATTATGATAATGAGAGTATCTGCTTATATTGGAATCGTAAAATCAAATAAATGTTGACTTTTGAAAGAATAACATTGGTTTTACATTAAATTATAGACTAAAACATAAATACCATATTAAATAGATTTTATACGCGCTAGAAGGAAAAAAATAAAATTTTAATTCATATAGAGCAGTATTAGACGGTATCGTATAATAGGAGCCGTTTACAAATTGAGTAGCGAAAAATGTAAGAAGGGAATACATAGAATATTTTACTGTTTGTTTAAGGGTAGGAGGGGGCGCTAGCGCGATGTTACATGTGGATATCTATTTTTCTTATTGACTTGCGATAGTGAAGACGTATTTGGTTTAAATAAAAAATAACATAAATTGATATAGATTATTTTGGAATTCTCTTGAAATTTTCCCCAAAAACTCAAAGTCGGAACTAAAAAAACTGGTTCGAACCGGTTTAGTGGTGGTTAATGGAGCGCAACCGGAACCGAACAGAACTATTTTGTTTTTTATGAACCGGAACGAAAACCGGAGCGAAAAAAATTTCGGTTCGATGACCTGTTTTAAATGCATGAATTTCAATGGGAGTCGACACACCGAAGTTAAGCTGTGTAACCTGAGCGAGATATATATTTTGATAACTTGAGCACCACCGGTAAAGCAAGATTAGGTTTATAAATTAGCTGTTTTTCTAGCGACGCTGCTTATATAGTCCCCCCCCCCATCGCAATCAATGTTTTTTCTACACAGTCTACAGTGTTCAGTCAGTATCGTGCATACAGAATGTTCACTGCATTCCCAAATGGAGCAGTAAAAACGGTTTTGATCTAAATGGTTCATACAAAGTTTTATATCATACTTTGTATTGAATAAACTCGTGATATTTTCCTAAATTTTACTATAAGTCTGGTTGTCCAAATGAAACATTTAATGCGTTCTTTGCACAAGTGAAAAATCTGACGCATTCAGCAAATGACTTCCTACATATAGAGTGATGAATACGATTCCAATGGTACCTATTGGTTGCTCTCGATATCAGCATCCTCAGGAATAATTATCGAAAATTACAATCTTGATCATAAGAAAATATTTTCAGTGACATTCACACTGAAAAACCATAATTAAACGAAATTTTTATTTGTTGCTATGGATAACAAAATATGGATGCTCGATTAAATTTGTCGGTGGTGCTGGAATCGTTGTCAATATTTACAAGATCGTATGTTTACGAAATCGGATGCTAGATGGCATTGGGATAATATTGGTAAATTGACCTTGGCAGCGTAGACATAGATATCAGCAATAAGGCCCTTATATGACCTGTGAGATATAGATAAAAAAAATTATCCAAATCGAAGACAACGTTCACTACAAAAACGTCCGCGAGACGATATAATTACGATTTATAGTAGCGGAGATAAAAATTCATGAGCCTTACGATACCATTCTATACGCATTTCTCATAAGTACCGAAATTGACATCGCTGTGCATGCCATTTACGGAGTACACTTTTCTATCTTATTAGGCTTTCTTTACCAGCAAAGCGATACAAGCGAAATGCCTTATGGGCCCCTCCGCATTTATAATCTTCGAAACTACTTGGCGGAAATTCATGAAATTTGGTGTTTAGGACTTGAGAGCAAGTAAAATAATAAAATTACGTAAATGGTTTGCATAGCATAATCAGGAGTGTCACTTTACAAGCGACAAAAAATTACTTTCGGTAATATCTCGCAAAATATTACTTATAATTTGGCTTGGTAGGATTCGACGTTTATTTTTTTTAAATCGACTTTTATATTTCCAATTTTCCAATGTTTACGTTCACTTTAATCAATTTTACTAGGCTTGGTAGATTTCAACGTTAATATTTCATAAAAAACGTTCCCTACCATTGTTTATTTTCCCTAAAAATCAACGACATACATCAGCATTTATTTTTAAACATTTAATTAGCCATTTTAGTTTTGGACATTTATATTTTGGCTATAATAACCCAAGAGGTTTATTAGCCATAAATACACACAAACATCGATGTTTATATTTCTTAAAAAGCGTTATCTAATAACGACGTTTATTTCAACACATTTTATCAATTACTACCTAGAAAAGTGTTAGAAATTGAATTCCTTCTAATTATATTTAACTAAAAGTGGACATAAAATTAAGGCTTCTTTTATGCCACTTTAATTTTTGTTATCTATTTTTTGGCGTATGAGTTGTTGCTCACTTTGGCCACCAACCTGGAACAGTTAATTTTTCTCAATAAATTAGAAAGTATATTCTACTCGTTAATTCGCGCCCCTTATTCAAGAAATCGTACCTAATCATTAGTGAGAAAATTAATGTGACGTTAGTATATAGCACAACATAATGTATGAATGAATATTTTAATGAAAAATTTCTCATCATGATGAGTAGAGCCCGGAAGTTCAGGAACTATAAAATGTCAAAATAGGCAGGCAAAATGGCTCGATAAAACAGGAAAATAGGCACAAAAAGTCATTTATTTTAACGAAAATATTATTATTATATGGAGTCTATATGGAATAGGTATAACATTTCAATAAAATATGATTGCGGTCGCTATCGATAACGTCATAAAATTATGAACTATTACGTGAGACAACGAGGTGATTTTTTAAATGGGCAAATTAAAAACTCTGTATTCTGTCACATAGGATGTACTTTAAAAGTGAAAAGAATCTCTCGACCTCCATTGAAGTGACAGGGGCGTATTTAAAGCAAGCTATATCTGCGGGATTCGTCTCAATTACTGTGCTACTGTCCCGTTCCAGAATCTTCGAAATTATTTTCATTTTATCAAAATCTTTGTTGCCGTACAATCCCTTTTTCGCACTTGTTTTTACAACTATACCCTTTTCACCTGAAGCACTGCACATTTTACCTTCAGTGAACTGACCAACGTTTCCTCTCTTTTTTCTTGTAATGTAATGGCGTCTGGCAACTTTGAGACGTAGGCTGCCATGTATGCCAAATCATAGCTGACAGACTTCTTTTCCAGGAGTTCTTTAATGATACGTATGGAGTAGGCGTTTTCTTCATAGAGTGTTTTGAGAACTTCTTTTATCTTTTCAAGATTGGCATCCGGCCATAGAAGATTCAATGCGATGGTGAAAAGTTGAGCGATTGTTGTGCCATTTATGTTTTCCAAAACTTCTGACGTAAGTAAATAAATTTTGGATGGCTGAGTAACCTCCAAGCTTCCTATTATGACGTCTGCAACGAATCTTTCCACAACGTTAGTAGTTTCGTCAACAGAGATCCAAATTCTCTTGTCCCCAATATGATCTCTGATTTTTTGGATAACACTGTTGTACACTTTATCTAAATAGGTTTTCCTCAATGTTGACTCACTTGGAACATCTTTGCTCGTATGTTTTTCCAAAAACGCTTTCAAAGAACCGTTTTCTAATTTTCATAATGGAATGCCGGCTTCGACGAAAGATTTACGCAAGTTGAATAAAACCTCAGAACAGTGGTGCCCAATCTACGGTCCACGGGCCGGATGCGGCCCGCGAAGGGGTTTTGTGCGGCCCGCGATTGTATGATAGAAATTAAAAAAATCCACTAAAAAATTCATACATTTTATGAAAATGTTTATAATAAAACTTTTAATACTGAAATGTTGGTCACAAAAACCTTATTTAGACTTGATTTTCACTTATATGGCTCCTTAGAATATATATATATATATATATATATAACTTTAGATTTAATTTCTAATCCGGCCCGTCGAAGAATTGACAATTTCAAACACCGACGCGGCCCGCCAGTAAAAAAGGTTGGGCACCACTTGCATAGATGAAGCTGAACAAAACATTGGTAAAACGGTCGTCTTGTTACTACCGTCGGCTGCAGCTTTATGTTTTTAGGTACTTGTATGCTGCGAGACAAAGTACTTTTTCTCCGAATTAACCGACTTTACACATGGTTTACAAAAAGAACCGAACCATCTGTCGAGAAAATATCAACACCAAATTCTTTAATGAAATTGTTCAGTCTCTGCTTCCTGGAAACTCACATTAGGCATTGTGTCACGTTTACCAAACAAGGAATATGTTAAAAACTCTTTGAAAGCCAAAAGACAACTGAGGGATGCTAGGAGTGAAAGGGAGGGTTCATTAGTCCTTCTAAATCCATGGGTTTCCCAAAAGTGAATTCAGGTCAATGGCAGTGGTTGGATTAAGATAAAGTCACAGTTGCGCCAATGGTCATAATTTTGTATGATACCGAACCAAGGGTGGGTAAAAACTATCTTTGCGGAGACAAACAAACAGTATAGTAGTTAAATTTAAGAGATTTGGCATAAAGGAATGACATTTGGCGAAAAATTAGTTAAATAAAAAATATAGGCTTTTTGGATCGAAAAGGCGTAATTGAAAAAAACATGAAAATAGGGAAAAGAAAGGTATTTATGGCATTTTTCTGAACTTTCGGGCTTTATTAATGAGTAATAAACGACTATGAATACGGAGAAAAGCCCAGAGTGCGTATATGGGACGATGCTCCTTCGACAGCAATGCAAAAGGTACTTAGCACGGGGGAAACTCTAAGATGGATTATATAAATTATATGACAGGATGCTTTTGAAAATGCCATAAGGTCATCTGACGATCGGTACTCATTTTTCAGTACGGGGAAACCTTTCATTTCGCCTCTTGGAGGAGGTCGGCAGATAATGTCGCGCAGAGGACGCAATAGTCGCCCTCCAGCTTTTCGGTTAACGGAGTTCGAAGTGCGTATGTATTATCGGATCAGGCCGAGGGTAAAGGAAGAGCGCAATGAACGGATCATAATATTTTGTTTTTTATCTCTGGATCCCAGTATGTGCCCTTAAGACAGTGACATTAGTGACATCAGAAAGAAAATTCCGAATGTTGTGTGGACGTTTTGTATGACAAATACAGACAGTCTCTACCGTTTTGGATGTTTGGTGATAAAATATGTTAAGTTTGAGAGCGAAAAACAAAATTTTAAAATCATAACACATAAATTTCGTAGGAAATGTAGTGGTGAAAATTGAATCTTATCAACAACAATAGTCGTCGAATTAAATATTTTTAAAAATTCAATGCTTAACGAGATTTATCGATTTAAATCGAATCCTACCAAGCATACTAATGACAAATAATCTTCAAAAACATTTATAAAACTAATATAGAATATGTTTTGATAAGAACATTTTTACTAAAGTAGTAGCCGTTTTCATGCAAATCAAACGGGGAAGTCGTAATTAACTTAGAATACTTTTTAGTTGTTTTCAACAACAACAATCTTTGTAACAACGGAAGTAAACAAGATCTACTATGGACACGTTTAATTTAGTTTCGTGCTCCTACTGCATCTATTAAATGAAAGGAAATATATTCTCCACAACAAAGAAATTAACTTAAGGATGTTTGCTTTTATTACGTATACGTAAATGCAAAGAAATGGATTATTTTGGACCAAGGAATGAACGTGACCTAAAAGATTACTACTGCTCATTTCAAGTGAGGTTTGTTTGAAGTAATTTTCATTATTCAATTAATTACTACAAATTATCTAATAAATCGGTAAATCACAAATCCAATAGTAACTTAATATCGCTTCTGATATATAGTTTTGTAGTGCTGAGACAGTAATCTAAGCCATTAATGTTTATGTTTTTTGACACGTTAACATAAATCGTAAAGAAAGACTTTGGAAAATCTGTGTACTCCGATATGGAGTACACCTTTCGAATCTGATTAGTTTCTAGGGGGTTAAAAACTTTTGATCTATTTTTATCTTCAATCTTCCAATTTTAAAAAGCAAATGAAGTGTTTGACTTATATTCTCGTTTTTATACTACCCGCCAAAAAAGGAAAGTCCTAACATTAAAGTACTTTTCTAGGTCTGCTTACTCTAGGCATTATGAATGTTGATTTTTTGTTTCTAGTTTTCTAAAAACTTTTTATCTAATTGTTATTTATATCTTTCTAACGAAAATAATTAAATTGGAACTTCAGTCATGTGATGGATGTAAACATGCATATTTCTCTTCCATTGGACATAAAAGAACGTCATGCCAAATTCTTTCGTTGCCTCTTTCCGTTTTAGATTTTTTAGATTGCCAGAATTTTAAACAAACCTTCGAATATATATAAGAGCTAAAAACTAAAACAATCACTCTTTATTGGAAATTTTCCGAAAATGAAATGTAATCAAAGATTGATACAAATTTTTAATTATCCCGAAAATTTAGCTGGCCGGCGTTAACTTAGTGCGATATTTCTAAAATCCACTAAATTCGTATATTGGATCTCTTGTTGTACCTAATGCTCCATCTGCTACGCATGTCTGCATAAAAGGTTTAAGCTATATGTATTGTATTTAATGATTGTCATTTAATTACATTTCAACTTTTATCTCTTACAGTGAATACTCGGGTGAATTACTTTCAAACCAACCTCGTTTCAAAATTTGTATTTCCTTTTGAGACAAATTCCTAATCTCAAAAATGTGCTCATATATCATGCTTCCTAAACTTAAATAATAAATATCATGTACGTTTTTAGAACACCCTAGGTCATTTCGAAATTTTTGAAAATGTTTAATTAAATTTAAAAAGATAATAACAGGCTAGATAAATAAAGAGTATTAAAAATAAAAAGCCAGGTATGTGTATCTGTATTAAATGCTTTGTTTACATAGTAACGCAGAGACGGAATTAGTTCGGCCAGTCTGTGGAATGGGGCGAAGTGAGGAGGGGAGAAGGGGAGGGGGAGTAGAAAGGAGGAAGGGTAGGAAGGGGGAGAGAGAGAGAGACAATTAACCAGAGTTTTCACAACACCTTTGTTTCCAAAGAAATGTTCAATTAATCACAAAAGATTAAAAAATGTGAAAACCGCCGTTTACATAGCGCGTCATTCAGATGAAAAGGAGCATCAAAACAATTTCAGATTCCAGGAAGGATTTTCATATTGCGGAGGGAAGCGGCTGACCAACTCTGTATTTGCATTGCCCGAATTTATGCCCACCCAATACTTTTTTATTTAATGTGTACCGTGCCAATAAACCGATTCACTCCCCGTCATTTTTGACGCTAAAGGGATACATAGTAGATTTGAAAAATTAAATAAACGTTGAATATCGATACAATAACAACAGTTACACTCCAAATTAAGGAATAAAAAATAAAAAAATAAGCTTCATAAATGAGCTTTTATTCATTGCACTGCAAAAAAAATTTACGCAATAGATTTGATTTAAAAAGTAAAAATCAATTTTGATTCACTAGACTATTTAATACTTAGAATGTTTACAAACCATTTTTTAAATCAAATCCGGTAAATAAAAAAATACTTTTTACTTTGTAGTGCAATATATAAAGCGTGTTTTATATACTTATGCTTAAAAATTTTATTTCATACATTTAGTCTCAAGAAAAGAAACGATGTGTTTCTTAAACAATCAAGGCCGTAGTATTCATTTCTGTTGGACATTCGTAGATTTTTATCAGGAAAGGACCCTTTACATAGGTCGAACTAGACTGGTCGACTTAATCGTTTGACCAAGGTATAAAGTGCAAAATATTCTGATGGTACGATCTGAGTCGAATCGACCGTTCTAAATAAAATGTAGTCAAGTGCGTTATTTGGTGCCTCCTTCCGCGAAGTTGGACCTTTGAACTTTAAATACTCTCTGCGCCATCTGTCTTTAAGACTTTTTTTTCGGGTTCTTGTTCATTCTTTGAATGCATTTCATCACACTAGACCAGCGTTTCCCAACCGGGGTCCACATGGACCCCCAGGGGTCCATAGAAGCTTTGAGAGGGTCCACAAGAAAAAAAATTGTATTTCTGGGGTCCATAATATGAGCTAAGGGGTTCATGATAAAATATTTTAAATAAAATAATTTAATGATAATAATAAAATAAACTAATGTCTTAGAAAAGTCCAGAAATTCGCAGTTAGAAGATACTCGTATTTTCTGGAACCTTGTTTAGTTGACGGAAAAAAAATTTTCCATAGAAAATTCTCGAAAAAGAAAACATTATTTAGGCACCGACTAAACTAGAACGAGTCAGTCAGTCAGAGGCAGTCACTTCATTCTATAGTGATTAATCGGCCACAAGGATCTCATTATTAGAGCCTATTTAATGGGATCCTATTTAATATCCTTAGGAATAAATTTATATGTTGTTTGAAATAGTATTTTTTATTTTTTTACTATTTCTGTCATTACAAGTGAAAATATGTTTCAGTTTTATCAATTAAAATTTGCAAAATTTGTAATTTACATTTTTTATATTATATTGGAATTGTTTAATTATTATCTTTTACTAACTTACAAATAAATATTTCATTTAGGAATTGTTTAACTATTAGCTTTTACTAACCTACAAATAAATATTTCATTTAGGAATATTACATATGCGTATATGGGGGTCCACATACGTAAAGTTAGGACTCAGGGGGTCCACAAGCAAAAAAAAGGTTGGGAACCCTTGCACTAGACGTTCAACGCCGATAATTTCCTATAGCAATATCACCCGACCAATGCTTTTCCTTTTCTAATTTCGTGGAAGACTCCCATCTATAATCTTACCGAGTATTTTCGGGAGATTCCCACCTTACATCTCTCGATGCTCCTGTGTGTTGTTTGAAGGTGCTGGATTATTCTGGCGCTCTTGGTCCATGTTTTGCATTCATACGTAAAACAGGCAGAACTATAGTTTTGGGACCTGGAATTCTTGGGAATTGTTCTTTTGAATATTGTGTCGAATCAAGCGTTTCCAGAATTGCCTTCATAGCTGGATTTTTTAGGATATTCCCTCGAATTTCTGTCCCAAATATAATATTATCAAAAATATTGTAGATTATTTTATTTTATATATGTTGTAGAAATAGATTTTTTGATGAATACTAAATATTATTTCAGTGAATGCTATTTAGTAACTGAGTTATAAGAAGTGTAAGATTAAGGATCAGTTTATCAGTTTGAGATTCCCGCTATTGATTCACTTTTAATGGAACGCTAATGCAATGTCAAAATGGCTTCTTCTCGCACCCGTGAATGTCGTCATTAAAAAAGGGCCAAAAATTATGGTTGCATGCTGCGTGAATCTGAAACTAGGCGCTGAAGCAAAGGACCTTCCCCTCATATTTTTTCCCTCCTCCCTCCCTCTGCCCCTAATCGACCAAATAGCTATTCTGACCAAGCGAATTACGAAAATACATACCCTTACATGCATTTTCTACCCTCAATTTCCACTTTGAGAGAATTACAATATTGGATACATTAGTAGTTGGCCTCTTCTTATCTCCATATCGTTAATATCAAGGAAAGATCGGTTGCACAAGTAAAAGTGCATCTGAATAATTAATATGCTAACAATTTGTCGCAAATAATGCTTTACATGTCATTGGGATTCATTAAAGACTTATGTATTTAGTTTGCGTCAATAATAAATATCGTTTAAATGTAAAAGGGTGTTTTAAATATTAAAAATGTTAAATTATTGTTATTCCCGGGTTCCCAGGTTGTTTTAAAATATAATTCCAGTTTCCCGGAAAAAAATCACTAGGAACCCAAAATCCTATATATATATATATATATATATATATATATATGACAGCCTTAGCACTAGAGCGGACTAGCGGCAAGAAAGTTAAATATTTGGTGGTGGTGGGTGTGATATAAATTGATTCTCTGAGGGCGTCCTGCGTAGCCTGGGCAACGCCGGGTAACCTGTTATATTATACAATATAAAAATCTTGCATCGAAGCAAAACTTTTTTCACTCCTGTTTTCGTTCCGGTTCGCACAAAACAAAAAAAATCGGTTCGGTTCCTGTTTCGTTCCAGCAACTACCATTGAACCGCTTCGAACAGGTTTTTTCGCTCCGACTGAATTTTTTGGGGAAATTTCAAAAGAATAATCTTTACTAATCAATGTTATATTTTATTTAAACCAAATACGTCTTCACTATCGCAAGTCAAGAAGAAAAAAATAGTTATCCGCACTTCTTAACATCACGCAAGCGCCCCCACCCACCATGTAACGAAGAGTATAACACTGTATGAAGTCCCTTCTTACTTTATTTCGTTATTCAATTTGTAAACGGCTCCGTATCATACTGTTTTATAGGAATTTAAAATTCATATATTCCTCTTAAACACATATAAAAGCTATTAAAAAGTTATATATTTATTAGTCTTTCATTCGATGTAAACCGTAGTTATTATTAAAAAAGTCCAGATTTATTTGATTTTGCAATTACAATATTCCATATTCCAATACAAGCAGATACTTTTGTTATCATAATCAATTGAATCCAACAGTACTCATGCGCGTGCTTGACCAGGTATAATAATATAAATTCATATTTGAATGTAGAATGTAATTCATAGAGAGTTGTTAAAAGAAGAGCTACTAGAGAACTATTTTTAAAATACAATAATTAAGATGTTAATATTACAAATACCATACAATATATAATTTCGTAAATTTTTTAAGATGAAAATATGCACAAACAGTAACATTTACTCCAAGCAACCGAATTCGATCTAATTAATAAAATGTCCTCCAATAAATTATCACTCAGACTATCTCTATTATCTCTCAAGATATATTTTAGCCCCAAAAATGCCCACCCTACACTGACTTGGGTTGCTGATACACCTAAACAACTGTGGAAATACAGCAACTTCATTTATTATGTACGAACCTAGAGTTGAATAACATATTATATTCTATTTCTCAGTCAGCTTTATCCCCATTCTCACTTGAGCTCCCCTCCCTTTCCCTATTTATTCCGTCCCCCTCCACAACTCGGGGAGATTCATCGAAGTCGATTAGGACTATTAGAGAAAAAATGTATGCATATTTACCTAGAGAATGATGATAACGCTAGAATCAAACTTCACCGGTCAAAAATGATATAATTAGTTAAAACGTGATTGTCTAGAGAAACGCCATTGATAAATAAAATACGATTGTAAGAAAATTAATAAAAATCTTTAATTTTTATGGCCATGCAAATATCGCGCCAATATCTTAGATATTTTAAAATAATAATCAAAAACGTCTATATGTCAGAACAGTGACTTATATGTTTTTGTATGGGAAATGGAGATGAAACCGAATTTGCATCTTTGTACTAAATATCCTCTTGAAATTATACACATCAACTTTTGTCTTCTTGACTTGCGGTATTGAAGATGTATTTGGTTTAAATAAAAAATAATATTAATTACTAAATATTATTTTGGAATTCTCTTGAAATTTTCTCATAAAATCAAAGATGGAGCGAAACAAATCGGTTCGAACCGGTTAAACGATGGTTACTGGAGGAAAACCCGAACCGAACCGAAATTTGTTGTTTTGAGTGGACCGGAACAAAAACCGGAGCGAAAAAACTTCGGTTCTATGCCCTGAATCGGTGTAAAGGAGGATGGCAGCAGAAGAGCGAACACTGTATATGCCATGTTGAAATTTTCTCTCCCGATTATTTTCATTTAGGTATTAACGAAATCGATAATAATGACTCGCACTTTCTTCTCGCCCTCCTTTGCGAGGCGCCTCTTTGGAAGAGACAAGTGTTAAGAGTGGAGAAATTCGAAGAAGGAGCCCTCGTAGAGAAAGACATGGTACTTCGCGGGAGGCAGTTCTTTAGGAGAGGCGAATTCGGTGGGACGGACGCAGAAGGCCCACCGTACATCAAAGCGGTGTCGCCGACCCGCCGTCATTTGGATCCTTCTCCCTAATGCACAGGCAGATGCACACACGACGCCTTCTCTTTATGGCCCTTCTCTCTTTCCCACTTCCTCATTCCCCTTTCCTCATCCTCTTCCCCCTTCCTCTTCCTCCATCCCTCTTCCTCCCTCTCTCTTCTACCATCTCTCTTCCTCCCTTCCTAATCCTCCCTCTTCTCCAATCCCTCTTCCTGATTGCGTCTTCCTTCCAATGACCACCCTTCCTCTTCCTCCCTCCCTCTTCCTCCCTCCCTCTTCCTCCCTCCCTCATCCTCCCTCACTCTTCCTTCCTCCCTCCTTCTTCCTCTCTCCCTCTTCCTCCCTCCCTCTTTCTCCCTCCCTCTTCCTCCTCCATCTTCCCCCACTCCCTTCCACATACCTCTTCTCATCTTTCTCTTCCCCTCTCCCTCATCCTCCCTCCCTCTTTCTCCTTCCATTTGCCCCTCACTCTCCCCCCCTCTTTCTTCTTCCCTTCACACTCTCTCTATTCCTACCTCCTTACCCGTCCCTCTTTCTTCCTTCTTCTCCCCATCCCTCTTTATCCCTTCCTCCTTCACCCTCTCTGTTCCCCGTTCGCTCCTTTTCTAGCCCTCTTCCTCTCTCTCTTCACTCCCTCCCTCTTCCTCCCTCCCTTTTCCACCTCTCACCATGTCTCTCCCCTCCGTCACCCCCCTCTTTCCTCCCCCTCCTTCCTCCCCCTCTCCTTTACCCTCCTCCCTCTTTCTACCTCTCGCACAATCACGATCTCTTTTTTATGAACCTCTGCTGTTTACTCGCACTTTGATTACCACCCGAGCTCTTCCCGCCGCTACCCTATACGGCACCCCCCTTCCCCTCTCATCCCCCGCTCAGCGCTCCGCCTACACATGTCCTGCCAGAGCGTGCGACCGACTCATCCTGCCGGTTAAAACCTCTCTCTCACCCCTCTCCTCCGTCCTCACCCCTCGTCGCTTTCACACCCGCTCATCCTCGGCATACTCACCCTCATCCTCCCCCCTTTTCAATCCTTGCCTTTCCCGTCCGTCCATGTCGATCCCTTTCGCCCTCCCCCATCAGTCCTCTTTCCCCCCGTATCCTCACTGTTCACTCCCCATTTTATCACCCGCGGTTCCCTACTGCCATTTTCTCCCGACAGTTCCCGTCTTGCCGATCCCTCTCTCTTTATCCTCTATCTCTTCCCGTTTCGTATTCCCGATCCCATCTTTCTTTCTACCCTTGCCTTCTCTCTCTATCCCCTTCTCGCACCTATCCTCTTCAGATTCTGGCCCTCCCCCGTCTCACCTAGCTACCTACCAGCGGCCCCTTCACTTCCCTACCCACTTAATCATCCCCTACCCGCGGTTCTCTCCTAACTACCCTCCTCCTACTCTTCCCCTACCTGCGGTCCCCTCCTTGCTACCCCCTACTCTTCCCCTACCCTATCTCCCCTTCATCTCACCCAACCCTCCTCACTCTTCCCCTACCCACGGTGCCCTCCTCACTAACTCACCCCTTAAATTTCCCCTACCCGCGGCCACCTCCCTCCCCACCTGCCCCCACTCCCTTTCGTCTCCCTCGCCATCTCCTCTTCCCCGCTTCGTATCGATCTCGCATTAGTAGCCGCGAGGACGCTTGTTTTATGGCGGAGTGACCGCTCCTGCCGTGCCAACTAGGTTGCGCACTCACTACTCTTCCTCCTCGAGGGGGGAGGGGGATGGGGTTGCAAGTGGGGAGGCATGGCTCCGAAAGAAAGCCTCTTCTCTTCGATAGAACTGTTGTGGAGGTCATCGGGGGAGGTGGGGTTGTAGTGAGACTACTACCTCTTCTAAAATATTGACTCCAGGAGTGGACGGGCGGTGTTCGTGTGCGGATATGGGGAGCTCTATTTTATTCTTCGTGCCTCGCACACGCCTGTTTTCTCTCATTTGGCATTTCCTCATGCCCACACATTCTATTTCTGCCTATGGAATGGGTAAGCATTCATCCAAATCCCGCTCGTCTAGACAAAACAATTGTCTTTCCATTGTCTATCGAAATCATATTTCGTCGGATTTCTTCGTGAAACGTTGTCTACGCCCTACTCTGAGGCCAATTTCTATCTTAATTATTAATTCAGTTTTTATGCGTAAATTTGTTCCAACTACTTAGTACAACGTTTCAGCTTCTAAATGTTTTAAGATAACAAGTGGAATGTTGTTTTAAATGTTTAAACCTATATGGTTCTCTTCATTCATTAGTATCGATGTTCATATAGCAAAGCAAACATTTTGTTCATATAAATTATAATCAAAGACAAGCCACGAGTCTTGTCTCAATGCCATGTTATAAACTGTATTCAACATAAACCGATGTGAATATGCGAATGTGAATTTTCATTAACCCGGTAATGCCTAGTGGTACCTTTCGGTAAATTGTTTTTGCATCTTAAGATTCAAAATTATTTATAGTCATACATTTCGAGCAATTACTAGCATTTTTTTAGCTCTGAGGGCGGTTTTAAAATCGTTGTACTTTGCAAGCGCTGGAAAACTTGATATTCGCATTGACGAGGTCTGATATTTTTTCACTACGTCTCAAGTATTTGCTTACGTCACCCGTACATACCAATTTCCAAGACATTACCTTTTCAATATATTTTGACGTTAAGCCCAAAATATTCAAAGGGAATGATTTATACTGAAGTACTTTTCGCTGGTACCGTTTTTTACCGCTAGGCGCTCAACGTGCTAATTCGCATTTTTGCGAGTAATCAGCGGTTTTATATATTTTACGTCTCAGCGCTTGGAAATATTGACTTTGACTTATGAAGCGTACTGAATGGCATCATACGCAACATATTGTCCTAAAGTAACGTATTTTATTCACAAAATATATTTACATATTATTGTGACAATTACTGCGCACTCATTACCTCATCATCATCATCACCCGAAGACAGGTTTTAGCAGAATCGCTGCCCCCATCTCTCTCACTCGCTAGAAGTCTCTTTTATACCTCTATAAGTACCATATTCCTGCTTTATATTCTCTAATATTCCTATTCTTTTTCTCTCTCTTCCTTTTCTACCACTAATGTTGCCTTCTAAGATCGTCCTTTGTAAACACTGTCTTCTCAATATGTGCCCTATCCAATTTGCTTTTCTTTTCCTGATGGTTTTTATTAGCATCCTTTCTTCTCCCACCAGTTCTAATACTTCTTCGTTCCTCTTCCTCTCTGTCCATTTCACTTTCATCATCCTCCTCCATACAAACATCTCAAAACTTTCTAAATATTTTTCCTCCTTTCTCCTTACCGTCCACGCCTCTGCGCCATAAAGAGCTATGCTCCATATGTGGCATTTTGCTAATTTCTTCCTTGTTTCTAAATTTATTTTCTTGCTTGTGAGAAGCTCCATCTTCTCGTTAAATGCTGCTTTTGCCATTGCAATCCTACTTCTGATGTCCTGTGTACAACTTCCATCCTGCGCTAAAATACTGCCAAGATATTTGAAACTACTTACTTGTTCCAATTTTTGGCCATTTACCATTATATTTAATTCTTTATGTTCCTTTGAAACCACCATGACTTTCGTTTTTTCTGTATTGATCTTCATCCCATATTGTTGGCCAACCTCCACTAGTCTGTCTGACATCCTCTGAATTTCTTTCTTGTCTTCTGATTTTAATCACTGATCATCTGCATATTTGATGGTGGTAATACTTTCCGTAAATACTGAGTGAAAAAAATGAACTAGAATAATACATCTTCAATAGAATATTTAGAAAATATTATAAGGTAAAAAGAATCCGATAAAATCTTTTTCTCAGCGTTAACGGGTTATCAGGGGGAAAACTACCAGAATGGTGTTGGTCGCGCAGCGCTCAAGCGAGCGATATATTTTCATTTGGACATTTGAACAGCTATCCGCGATAAAAATTTTAATACCAGTTTTGTATTACAACTTTTGAAAGTAATATGTATTACTTTTCGTTGTAACAAATTGATGCAATATGCTATATTGTAATAGAAAGTATTGCGTCACAATTTGAGAGGCATAATCATTTTCCTGTCGCAATATTTGCCGCATTGTTTTGATTTTAGACTACAGCCGATTCAGCCTTTGCCTACGCCTGTAATTGGTATCTATGAGGTAGTACAATGAATAGCCAGGAAGGGAGGAGAGAAACCCGGTGCCAGCGTTAGCCTGCTCTTAACGAAGAACACCACGGGGGCCAACAGCTTAAAGTCCCTTCCGATGAACGGAGTGTTGGTTTGAGCGCGCTCCTCATTTTCTCGTTTTCTCTTTTCTCAACCTCCTCATCTCCTTAATTCAAACACGCACAAATAGGGAGCTGGGTGTCCTTTGGAAAAAAATCCTCAAGAGGATTCGAAACGCGAGTCACTTTAGCAGTTCATGATGGGGCCAAATCTCTAACCACTACACAACCGGTTCCCATTATTATATCGAAAAGAAAATTGCGATGTAATACTTTTCAAAATACACATCTACCGCGCTAACCGACTACCTATATATGTACGTTAAAAATTAATTACTATACATTATTATATTGAAATGCAGTTACCGAGTATAATATAGTTGCACTTTTTAGGAAAATGGATTCGGGAAGTTGAGTTGAATGGTAAGTGGGTGCTTGACAAATATGGTAAGAAATGGAGTGAGAAAGGGATGGGAAAAAGAGAAGAGTAAGGTGGATGTGTTAGGCCGGAGGAAAAAGAAAGCACAGCGTAAAAGTGTTCTCTTGGAAGGAAAGGAAGGTGATGAGGTTGAGAGAAGTGGAGTGAGCGCAATGGATGGGAAGTTGGAGCGGCATAATGGGGGTAGATCAGAGGAAGCGGCGATGGGGGAACTGGGTGAGAGGTGAGAGAGTATCGAGGCAAATAAAAGTTCGGGAGGGTGAAGAGACAGAGAGCAGGGGTGCGAAGGGGAGGGAGGGACTGGGAGGGAGAGTAGGTGTGGGGAGAAAAGGTTTTGGCTGGATGAGAGCGGTCCAGAGAGATGAAAGGGTTTAGGCGAAGGGGCTGGAGGTCAGGCGAGAGGTTTCTGGGCATAGTGGTCCCTGGCTGGGGAACGTGGTTGTAGGGGTGAAAGTAGAGAATTTAATTTTAATAGAAACTTTTATACACGTTGTGAGGGAAGTCTCAGTACCTGAATGACTTTTAAAAGTCATTTAAAATTCTAAACGTCTCCGGAGTTTAACGTTACAGTATAGTACATAGAATAGAATATAGAAGCCAATATTGCATTCAAAAGTATAGAAGTTTCTAAATCTTTTCCTCAAATGGACACTTTATATCAAATATACCTACTCCACAAGCCAACGTAGAATTGAAACATGGAATTCATCTCGATTCATGTTAAATATTAGCCTTGATTGAATATTAAATATATCATTCCAATTTATCTGCCTGTATTTACTTTATGTTGATATGTTTCTGATCTTAAAAACAAGATAACGTGCGCGTCTATTTTTTCATTATAATCATTAATTTATTTTTCATTCTATTATATTACTTTTATAGAAAATTATTGATCCCGCCGCATGGCTAAAATGATTGCCAAAACAAATATCTCCAATAGCCATAAAAAGGTTATGAAAACGAGACGTTCTTTTTGACCAAAACACCGCCGTTTTCATTTGAATTTACCAATAGTAGATTCTAAAGTCTATTGGAGATATCTATTGTGAAAGATAAATTTTGGTTACCATTTGTAATTTTTCCCACATGATTTGTTATTTAAATTATCGTATTGTCCTCTGCAATAACCAACTTGGTGCATAAAACGACCTCCTCACATTCCGGAACAATAAAGTGCGACTTAATAGAATCCTATGTACAAAGAACCGAGCCACTTTTACAACTTCACCGCTTAAAAAAATGAACATTTGTTGTGTGTGAAGTAAGAAAGGATAATATGTTTTATTTTAATATACAAAACGGGCTCGGTGAAAAGTTGTTTGTAAACCTTAGTTACATTTTAACAATGTTAGATATGGAAGTTATTTTTCTTTAGTTTACAATATATACCTAAGGAAATGATGGGCGATTTTCCTATAAAATTTTATATAGAGCGAATAGTAGATTCCCCGCGTTAGAAAGTTTCAGGCCACTAAGTAAGACGAAAGATTGTTGGTTTAAATTTATGGGTAATCAATCTCACGGAATATTATAGCCAATAGACGAATGGTATAGGAAGTGATGGATAAGGAGGGATTAAGAAAATATTACAAAAATTTATGCGTCGAAGAAATTAAATGTATTGCACGTACCTAAATTCCGTCTTTCCACCTCATCCCACATACCTACGACTCCTTAACTTTCCTATATCCTTTCCGATATGATAAGGGACAAAACTATATGATCGGTTGATTGCACTTTGCCCTTACTCTTCCTCTCTTCCTCTATCCCTACGCACATTGGAGTCCATTTACTAAAATGTCGGGGGACATCTACTGTGTCTTATGTGAGACAACATCTGCCGAGTTCCTCCAAGAAACGTCAAGAAAGGTTTCCCTGAACTGAAAAATGAGTACTGATCATCATATTTCCTGATATTTTCAAAAGCGCACTGTGCTAAAATTTATATAATCCATCCTCCGAGAGAGATAGACGCCGGTACGTTCCATTCTTTATTTTGCAACAATGTTCAAAAGCTAAAAAAAATCTTCATGACCATGAGAACTATCATTGACAATTCAAAGTTTATAAAACAGCAAAAAAGAGATTATGCAGCTCCCCACCACTTGAAACTGATATAAATCTATAGCGCACAATTCAAGTTTTTATTACGCGCCATATTCATGTAATAAATATGAGAGAACGCATTTATAGAACAGAGTCTGGAAAGTAAAAACAATTGGCGAACCAGCTCAGAAAGATCCAGTGCTGAGGTGAGTCCGTACCTCCTGTTGGCCATATGAGGGTTAAGGTTGGTCGAGGACGTCCCCAGAGAACAAAGGGTAACGATTCATTAATCAAATTGATGTTTTTTAATTGGGCACCGTTCCGTTTAGAGCACTCACAATGTCATTGAAATGAATAATTTTCAAAATGTACACGTAGGCTAACGATATGAATGCAAACAAGTTAAAAAAGAAGTGCAAACGCATATTTTAAAATCCCCTTTTCAGAATGTTCACGTAAATATCCGGAATCTTCCATTTTATCTCCCATTTTGTTATTCAAACATTTTCGAAGCAATTCTTTGGAAAACTTAATAAACGCCGTCATAGGTCACACACGTCACCCTGCAAGTATTAGTATTTTTATCTCTAATCGTTTACTTGCTTTTTAATTTATTTGAATATACATACGGACCGGCAGAGCAAAAGCATAAGCACGTTTACGAAATAAGACGCGCTAAATGTCCTACAAAAGCCAATTACAAATGCGCTTTTTTATTTGCACGTCAATTCTGGGAACTTCAGACTTCTCTCTCTCTTTTGCCACTGCATTTTCATTAAAAACACGGCGTTAAAAAAACGTAAAACTAAAAATCAATCTAAAGTTTTTAAAATATGCCTCACCACAGTACAGCAGTTGTAAAATGATATTTATCCCTTTTCGAAAGTAAAGTATTTACGCTTCGCTTTTATTGTTTTAGCAACGTAAACAAAACGAAACTTTGGCCTAGTTACGTACCCGTAAAGATGGTTCATGAGAATTTTTTTAATCCTGCCGAAACGCAAACGGACCCCAAAATCAGTAAGTTTCATGTCAGACACCAGCCGAATCTATCCTGAAAATCTTAATACCCGTTTACCTGGGTCGAATGACTTAGAATGTCCGACCCAGATTGAAAGCAAAAACAGGTTAGACGGTTCAACCCCAGTCGAATTGAAAGTCCAAAACGACATGGTGTCAACGGAATTACTTCGTGCGGGCATGCAACTAATTTGTAATCCTATGGGGAAGAACGTAAGAAAATTTAAAAGAAGAATAGACGACGTTTATCGACTAGACAATGGATGTTTAGGCGTACGCCATATTCTCAGTTTCAAGAGCTATACTTTGAGGACCCAGAGTTTTATAGAAACCATTTTAAAATGGCTGCTTTTCAATTTGAATAACTGTTAGAAAAAGTATCACTCATTATTCAAAGGAGTGATATTATTATGCGAGAAGCACCGCCAACACGACTTAAGGTTGATTCATACTTAACGACACGACAAAGACACGAGGCGGCAACGACACAACAATTACCCCAGTCTCTGTTCGCTAACAATCCGAGGCCATCGTGTCGTTGCCGTGTCGTTAACTGTGAATCAACCTTTAAACCGGAAATAGTTCTCCGACTCCTAGTTACAGGCGACAGCAATTTCTACATTTCAAGATAGTTATTATTGATTTTCAAGAAAAAGGAAGTCGATATTTTTTATTTAAAGTTACCTGATATATTTTAAATAAGGGCCCTAAATAGTACTGTAGTATCTTCATATCATAAGTCAATAGTCATTACCTAAAGTGTGTAAGTGTATGCATACAATTTTTTAATTAATTATAGTACAGATTGATTTGTCATATAATTATACTACTAATTTTATAACGAATTTTAAGTTTACAACTCTAAATATACCTCAATAAATAAAACGCGGTTTTTCACGTTGCGTCAGCAAATGAAGTTCCCATTTTTTAACTTACCACACATCAGAGAAATTTCATTTCTCCTAAAAACGACACGTTCATTCGTTTGGGAAATAATTGCAGTGGACAGAATTCACGCCATGCATGCATGCATGCATGTCAGCTGATGAAATGCCGTTTCATCGCTTGTTTCCCCTTAGATTAAAATTCTCAAATGGTTACTGCAAAAGACGAGGTCGGAGACAAAATTTCCGTCAAATGAGAGGTCAAAGTTAAACAGCCATTCGGAGTTGCTAATGTTGAAATCGAATTTATAACTCGGAGAGCATGCGCACATTAGTTCAGAAAAGTCGTCAAAAGGTGGTTTGCTTCTCAGCACAATGATCACGCGTGTTGAAACGAATGCAGAAAATTTTAAAGGATCATTGTGTAGACAAATGGAGTACTTGATGTAGTAGTGCGGATTCATGACCCTTTAGATTGCCTCTTTTCTCTCACTGAAAAATTTTCTCCCGAAACGCCTTTTACATACACATGAACGTTATTGGGTGCGTTACTTCTTCATTATTCCCGAGAGGCTCACAACATACCCTCTCTTCCCTCCTCCCTTTCCCATCCTATCACTCTATTCCCTTCCTCTCTCTCTCCCTCACTCTCTTTTTCTTCCTCCCTTCCCTTCCTTTTCCTTCATCCCTCTCCCTTCCTATCTCTCCCTCCTATAGCATTTTTCTCTCTCTCCTTTCCTTTCCCTTCCTATCTCTCCCTCCCATTGCCTTCCTCTCTCCACCTTCTTTTCCCTCCCTATCTCTCCCTCCCTTTCTTTTCCTCTCTCTCCATCCATTTACCTTCCTATGTTTCCCTCCCCTTGCCACCATCTCTCTCCCTACCTATCCCTTTCTATCTCTCCTTCCTATTCCCTTCCTCTCCCTCACTCCATTTATCTACCTCTCTCAATCCCATTGCCTTCCTCTCTCTCCCTCCCTTTCTCTTCCTCTCTCCCTCACTTTCCCTTCCTATCTCTCCCTTTTATTGTCTTCCTCCCTCCTTCCCTTTCCCTTCCTCTCTCCCTCCATTTTCCTTCCTATCTCTCCCATTGCCTTCCTCTCTCTCTCACTCCCTTTCTCTTCCTCTCTTTCTCTCTCCCACCTTATCCCTTCCAATCTCTCCTTCCCATTGCCTTTCTCTCCCTCCCTTTTCCTTCCTATCTCTCCCTCCCTTTTCCTTCTTCTCCCTCCCAACCTTTATCTTCCTATCTCGCCCTCCCATTCCCTTCCTCTCTCTTCCTCCCTTTTCCTTCCCCTCTATCCCTCCCATTGCCTTCCTCTCTCTTTCTCCCTTTCCCTTCCTATCTCTCCCTCCCTTTACATTTCCCTTCTCCTCTCCCTCTTCATCTCTTTCCCCCACTTCACTTGCCCGGAATCCCACCGTTGCATCGTTTCATTTCCCTTTCATGGAAACGCTTCCTCGCCGAAAGAAAGCTCGCAGACTGGTCAGCGTTTATGAGTTCTGACAAGTAAATGGACGGCTTCTAAAGAGCGTGTGCCCACTAGTTATCCTCCAATTCTGGGGAAATCCACCGGGGATGGGCCAGGAATGCGGAAAAGGGGATGCAGGGGTGGGCGTGGAGGGATAAGAGCGCGAGGCGTAGCCTGCTAGAGGGATAAAAAATGCATCGCCTTTTGGAGCGGTGGCCGATGTGCTGGCTTTGGAGGGGTGCTGCAGGAGCAGAGATGGGTTGGGGGAAGGGAGCAGGGTGTTCCGTGCGGTAGAGTGGATATTGGGCCGAGGGCGGGCGGAATGGAGAATCCTTTCGGCGTAGGGGAGGGGATTTTGGTGGCGTGGGGAGGAAGAGCTCCGAGAGGAGAGTAACTTCATTGGTAGCTTTTTATCCCGCGGGTTAGCCGTGGGTGAAGATTTACACTGACGGTATGCTCTAATCTCTTAAACACTTGTAGCGGATATTATGCCTCTGCCTATTCTTAAATCCCTCCAAAATACCTGTGCTCGCTTATTGGAGATGAAATTAAATATCATTGCCTGTTTATATCTTGTTTTTCGAACTTTGGTTGTCTAATGATTCATGCGAGACAGTGTAAATCGAATTGGTATGATACGAATGCACTTGAATATGAACGAGAATTTTCAGTCGCATAGTTTAGCTCACTTGCAATCTTACATTCAATTAGCATCGGCCGAAACGTTGAAGGAGCGCTGTGGGTTTCACTCATCCATGTACACATGAATGCATCACAATTCCCATATCGGTAGCATTTGAATGAGTAGGTATGGTTTAATAGGCTAATCCACATAGATTTTAAAATAGTTCATTATTAATGGAAACTCTTATGTTAGCAATCTCCTCTGATGTACTACCTGGATGAATATTTTAATATCTCTTTCTAGAATAAAAGGTCCAAATTATCTGTCGTAATAATGGCTATCTTTTTAGTTAACGAAAGACCCTTATCACTTAGTTTATTTTCGATAAGTTCAACAATCTTTTTACTGATATTGATCCGTGACATGAGTTACTCCAAGGTTGCAAAATATTTTATCAGAGTGAACATTTATGTTTAAATAACGTTAGTTTCTAACTGAAGTCCATTCGTCGTCCATACCTCAAACGTTACATTAAATCTATCACCGTGGAGTATCTGATAAGTTTTTAACCATCTAACAGCGAATGTTTGGACTGTATTCGATAAAAATTTTCCTTACAGAGTTAGCAGATATCGGTAGATCACAAACGCCTCCAGCCATTAATGCTTTCCTTAGAGAATAATAAGTGCAAAAAATATTAAAAGGCAAACCATCACTTGCTGTCATGCGAGCTAAAGCAGCAGACAAAGATTCATCCTTATTTCTGTTAAAGAAACATGATATTTTTCCTCTGGATCCTGGCTCCTTATGTGTATTACTTGTGTCATGAAAAGGACCAGCAGATTCATCATCCAAAATATTTGTACTTCCTGAATACGATTCACAGGTTATCATATTTACAAAACACTTCTTTTTCTGTTATACCAAAAACACACGCATTTGAAATACGTTTATGTTTTGGTAGTGATTTTTCGTACGGTATTGCAATCTCGAGCCTATGCGTAATCCTAACAGCGTAAGCTCTAAAACCCTACACTTCACAAAAGTGATACATTTGTTTTATTGCAGATTTACGGAAATGCACTCTCACGTTTTTCATAAAATATTATGAGTAATATTTGCTATATTATATTTATTGGTATGATCAATATTTTTCTCATATTAACCGCTGAAGATCGTTTAAAGACGTGCATATTCAGTGCAATAATGCAAAGGTATTACCGAGTTACATTTTAAAATATTTGCGACAAAACTCAGTTAATGCGACAAAACTCAGTTAAGTATAATAATAGTTTAAAAGAGTGAAGGGTCGTAAAACCATCGCTGAGAAGACTGCACTAAACTGATAAAAAATAAAATCGTGATAAAGGGATTACAATTCTTAGTAATGAATATGTACTGTCGATTCATGAATGAATGTATTAATTCGTTCCGAGTAATAGAAAAAGTTTAACCAATTCAAGTTTTTATGAGGAATCGTATTAATCTATTAAAACGGTTCCAGTCATATTTTTTTTCTAAATAATATATGAGAAAATTTGTATTACATATAAATGAAACGAAAAGCTAACGGAATCATAATGTAAAAGAGAAATCATTTCCCACCACACCGATTATCGGCCTTTCTCTTTCTGGGATCGCTTGGATATAAAAATGATGTTTTTGTAATATAGATTTGTGGAAAGTTTCTTTAATACTTGTACAGATTTGAGTAATATCTTATTACATTACTAGTAGCCCGTGACACAGCAACGTTTGAGTATGTTTTAAAAAAATATAGTTTACTATTTAAGTTTTTTTAAAAATGGTTGGTTGTTCACATTAGTTAGTTAACTTTAATTTAAATTTTTTAAAATAGTTTTTTAATCATAGCATCACGATAAAAAATATTTTTGATTAATTTTATTGGATGATCAGGTAAAACAAACCTGATATTTGCAGAGGGTTATTAACTCTGGAGGCAGATAAATTGTTGCCTGTGTAAACACGGGTTCCATCAGGTAGACCTCCGCTTAATATAGAGAATATCCCCACTTAATATACAGGTCTCGTTTTCCATATAACCCAGTTTAAAAGACGTAATTTCAGTAATTCTGCAACAATTCGGTAGTCTTAAATTTATGTAGATACATATAACTAGGATTGGAAGAATTCGACGTTTATTTTTGAAAATCGGCGTTCATATTCCCGGGATATTTTCGTCGAATATCGACGCTTAAAATTATTACTACTATAGGATTGGCAGTTTTCAACTTCTATTTTTCTTAAAACTCTGCGACCAATATCGACGTTTACTTTAAATACATTTCACTAGGCTTGGTAGTTTTCGGCGTTAATATATCTTAAATGCCACCAATACCATTGTTTATTTTTCCTAAAAATCAACGACGCACATAAACGAATATCTTTATACATTTAATTAGGTATTTTAGTTTTCGACGTTTATATTTTGGCTATATAAGTGCTAGAGATTGATTAGTCAGAAATACACACATACTTGGACGTCTATATTTCTTAAAAAGCGATATCGACGTTTATTTATATGCATTTAATCTATTTTTATCTAGAAAAGGGTTATAAATTGAATTCCTTATGGGGGTGCCGGTGGTGTAGTGGTTAGGACGCTGGCTGCTACTCGCCTGCTACTTGAAAAGGCAGCGGGCACGAATCCGGCGCAAGTAGGATTTTTTTCCAAAGTAGCCCGGCCCCCTGTTTGTGTGGTTTGAGGAGACCGTGCAAATTCAGCTGTTCCGTCCTGCGGAAGGGACTTTAAGCAGTTGGCCCCCCTGGTGTTCTGCGTAAGAACAGGCAAATGCCGGCACCGGGTTTCCCTCCTCCCTTCCCCGATTATTCATTGCACTACCTCTGAGTTATCCATTTGTGCAGTAAGAGGGGCGAATTGGCTGGGCACTCAAACAAATCGACTCCAAAGTGCGTAGTGATTATCAGATAAGAAAGAGCGCAATAAACCGATCATAATATTTTGTCCTTTATCTTTGGATCCCGCGGCAGCTCAGTATGTGCCCTTAAGACTGTTATATAAGCGACAATATAAAGCTAATTGCGAATGTTGAGTGGCGGTTGGGTATGACAAATACAAACTGTTTCTACCGGTTTGGATATTTGGTGGTAAAATATGTTAAGTGTGAGAGAGAAAAACAAAATTTGGGAATAATGGCGCATAATTTCGTAGAAGATATTGTGGTGATAATCGACACTTATCGACGACAATTCATTATCGTCGAAATTACAAGTTTTTTAAATTCGATGTTTATGGACAGTTATAAATTAAAATGGAACCTTACCAAGCGTATATATAACTAGGCTTGGTAGGATTCGATTTAAATCAAAAATGTCGATAAACGTCAAATTTCTTAATTTCAAAATCGACGAAAATGAAGTCTTCGATAAGCGTCGATTTTCCAGCAAGATGGAGGAGTATACGTGCAAAAACCTACTCTGAATTATAAGATTTAAGTCATGTCTGTTTACTTTTTTCGCAGTATTATTTTCTATCTACCATTTCGTTACTTTAATGGGCTTGCATTTACAGTGGAACTGAAAGAAGTGTATTTTATTCCACTCAAATATGCGTCTTTTTGAAAAGTTCACGCTTCTACTCTTGACAATCAGGTAACCGCAAGGCCCTAGGGTAGATTTGAGAACACGTGTTTCTTAGCCCTTTTGAGGTTTTTGAGATTATATTTGCAGACCTAATGGCGGGATATTCCACGAACCTTTCTATACAGATAAGGTCATGTATATGCCCTGCTGAGAATGCCTTGACCCCTGTTAAACAAGGTTCGGAAGAAAGGAATTTCCGTGGTCTTTTGAAGACTTGCTAATCATTTTCTACCCCTTCCACTCATCAACCCCGTGGAGAGTATTGCGGAAACAAATGCTCCTCGTTCCTTTGTAGGGTTTTTCCTGTAGATGACCTTGTTGTATGCATTTTCACCAGTTCTTCTTATGCACAACCAAATCTTTGGGCAGTCTTTTTCTTAAAGTTATCCAAGAAGGATCGTTCTTCTCTCGTGCTTTTGGCTCCTTCGTCTTTTGCTACAGGTTAGTAGATTTCAATTTATAAATAATGGTTAAAATAAGGTGCACATATATTAGAAATCGTTACTAAAAATTGAAGAGGGATTAAATATTAATATTTATTTGCTATTTGTTGTAACATATTTTGCCGTTTGGAAAACACATTTTTATCGGGATTTGAGGTAAGACTGATGATCGAGCGCTCAATAATAAATTCTAATTTTTCTCACTATATGTTTTATGTTAAATAAAGAGAATATGTAGTGCAGTGATGAAATACATCAAATGATACAAAGTATTAGATATTTCTTTTTTGACGTGTAAAATATTATTGTGTTAATGTTTTTTCCTTAATTGGCATCTACGAATCTCTAAAAGCCTTTACGCTAAACTCGCAAATTATTTGTTTTTAAGAATGTTTCTCGGCAAATGCAACATAATATTGTTTGGATTTAATAAATTAATCGTTTTCTAGTTTTAATTAAACTATTTTAAGAGGCAAATCATAATTTACTCTTAACATTCACGATATAATATATTTGTCAAAGACACGATAAGAATTATACCAAATCAAAAATATCTAGATTTAGAAATACCAGCTTGCGATATTTGAGATTACAAATATACTAATTTTCAGGGCGGTAAGACAACAATAATACTCTCGTGACTGATATGCAAAGTGCTAATTTGGTTTAAGCATCATGATTCAGTTAGTAGAAGCCGTGAATTAACTATTAATATATGTATATATATATATATATATATATATATATATATGTATATATATATATATATATATATATATATATATGGATGTCAACAAGGTGTTGGGATGAGGAAACCCAGTGAACACTCACCAATCAGACGACTTCAGGTTGGCGAGGCCCCGGGGATGTCGAAGCGACACACGTAAAAGAAAGAAAGAGCTCTCTCTCTGTAGCTGATGAAGGAATAATTCCGAAAGCTTCTACGTTTGTGATTGGTGAGTGTTCACTGGGTTTCCTCATCCCAACACCTTGTTGACATCCATATATCCATTTTACCTTTCCTTTTCCGTAAGCTGTTATATATATATATATATATATATATATATATATATATATATATATATATATATATATGTGTGTGTGTGTATCACATATATATATATATATATATATATATATATATATATATATATATATATATATATATATGTGTGTGTGTATCAACGTGCCTCTTCGACGCCCCCAGCAGCCTGCCAACTTGGTCTCCGACTTGGTTAGTGTCCGCTGGGCTTCCTTCAACACCCTGTTGCCACCCTCATCACTGCCTTTTCATTTCCTTAAGTCTATATATATATATATATATATATATATATATATATATATATATATGGATAGTAACAAGATGTTGAGATGAGTAAGCCCAGTGAACACTCACCAATCGGACGACTTCAGGTTGGCGAGACCCTGGGGATGTCGAAGCGACACACGTAAAAGAACACTCCAACACAGAAACATCACAAACGTCGAAGCTTTCGGAGTTATTCCTTCATCAACTTCAGAGAGAGTTCATTGTACTTCATATTAAGCATATCAATTAAAAAATTCAGACAACTATTAATTTTAATTTATAAAAGTTTACTCAAAAACTTCTCGATAAACAATATTATTTACTTTACTTGGTTTACTTGATAAAATTTTTATTGCGTCTTGCCATCGTATTCTTGACATGGCCACGTAGAGTTGTTCATGCACGAAAACTTGATTTTTCAATAGCAAACCGACAAGGTCAAAAGTTTGCCCCTGACTTTTCATTGGCACTTCGATTCTTTGTAATATCTTTGATAGTCTCGTCGACGGCGTTCCCTCGTATTTGATGTCATTGGTTTCTTATTGAGTAATGATAAGAATGTTTTTTGTCCAGAAGTTCACTGTTTTTTAAGTAATGTACCTAATTTAAATGTAATTGAATGGAAAATTAATTTTACATGATTGATACACTCGTCGGCAAAATATTTTAAGTCTATGTTTAATCTAAAAATTTTGGTTATTTTTTTCAGTAACTTAATATAAATATAAACACGATTTTTTTAAATTTGCTTTAATTGACTATTGACTTTCAAAATTTTAATAATTTGAAATTAATAACAAAATATTTTAAACCGAAGATTGAAAATGAATAAATTTATTTTTACCTATTATTTAAAAATTTACTTTCAGTTAAAAAAACACCCTGATAAATAATTTTTTACATTTTTACTACTTTATTAAGGAAAAGGTACCATCATTATAAAAAGATAAATAAAATCACATTTTAACTTGTAAATTTTAAAATAATGGCCTTCCGATAAACATACTAATACTAATGATAATTAGTCGTAATACACTGTTACTATTATAAGAAGCAATAAAATAACGTTTTACCAAATATCTTTTAAATGAACAAAATACTGAGTACATTCTCTATAAATAACTAAATCACTAAATATAAGTTATCTAAGCTAATACATTAATTTATCTCTCTTGGCGATCACTAGATCATTAGATATATTTCTAAGTTTTTAACCTTTGTTTCTTTCTCCAAATGAACTTACTCTTTAATCTTGTGTTTTCAACGTTTTTAGGAGATGTCAAGTGACAGGCAGAATGCATTGCTTTGCTTTTTTATTTGGATTGACTTTAGTAAGAGTAGGTAAAACAACTCAAAAGTTTGTTCCAGAACATGATGGTTTTGTGTGAACTTGACTAGTATTAGTATGAGAGTTACTTAATTCAGCAATTTGTTACAGGGGAAGAGGCAATTCGTTTGTTGAATTTGTAGTTACATTTGATGGTCCTGCAGATGAAGTTGATGGTCGGTTATTTGCATGTGAAAATCGCGGGGTTCTCACTTGACTGTCCGGGATCTACACTTGAATGTCTAAGAAGTTCATTGGAAAGAATAGGGGTTACATCGGAATATTCACAGTCGGAAAAAGTCGTTCCCAGCACACGGGTCAGAGAAAAAGGTGTGTGATGGCAGGAATTTGTGTTCAGGAATCTTGTTTGAGTTAAAAGGATAATTTTCGAAACATTTAAATCCTGTTACTGGATTCCCTACAGTGGCACCCTTTCTCCAGGTCCCATTCAAATAACACGAAATTCAAATTTCATTATTGAACTTGTTGGCCTCTTGGTGAGAAAAAGCTTTTAGAGGTTTAAACCCAGTTTTGTCAAGAGGCTGCAAAACTTGGGTCCTGAGAGGTGGTAGGCATACTAGCTCAATTTGATGTTCTAGGCAATAATCAAGACAATAGAGTGAATAATGAGATATATCACCATCTAAAATTAACAAACTCCTGCCTTAAACAAAAATTTTGAAGCCAAACCAGGAACATTAATCTATTTTGGACATTCTTAAATTTACAAACCTCTAGATCTATTGGATACTACTGTAAGTGAAATGGTTTCACCGATCCAAAAAACCCCACTAAAATTGATTCAAATAGACTCACTTGTGTCGACTTTAGATAAAAGGAAGTAATTCCTGTGGTTACGAACATAATGCGGTACTTTTACAAAAGAACAGCGCAGAAGGTAGTAATGTTGTAAATGAGACAGAAATAAAGAACAAAGCGAGAATAATTTTAACACTAGACCTTAAAATTTAAGGCTGTAATGTAACATACCGGTAAAATTAGTGCTAGTAACCACTTACCTCGATCCCTTTAATTGCGTTTAGAAGATGTAGAATTAATAGATTCACTTCAAGAGCATAAACAACCCTAACAACCGTAATCGCTCACTAGAAAATGACTGCCGGAATTAGCAAGACATTATGCGCAGTAAGTTAAATGTTTATTTTGATCCAAATAGCCGCATGATCCAAATAGCCCCACTCTACACTAATATTTGAAAAATAAAACAAATTAAATTCTTATAAAAGTTGGTTGCACGTCAGGACACAAAATAAAAAATCTATAATATAGTATACAAATAGCTTTGCTACTAACATTGAAGCTGTCTTCTTTAAAATAACAAACGAAACTATAAATGCAATATTCTTGGTAGCACGCTATATTTACAAGAATTAATAGAAATAAAACTTTTTTCATGTTGTCTCATTTTTGGGCTATTGATTTTCATGCAATTATATGTTATTTTCTCTGTGGACTGCATAAATATGGGATCTACTTCCGTTGTATCTGCAAAGCGCTGAATTTCAAACAATAAAGAGATAACTTCTTCTCTTGATGTTCCTTGTAATACACCGATTTCATCCTTGTCAGAATATCGATGAAGCGTGTCTTCTACAGGCATTGTGTAATCTGGAGGAGCGCAGCTAGCAAGGTAACACTTAATTTAAAAAAATCATTAAATTTAGGCTCCTCGATTTCAGTAATTTCAGTTTGTGCCGAGTTGTGTAAGTCAGATCTCGTCCAGGCCTTCCTGAAATCATTCTTTAAAGTTTCCGCACTCAAAAATTTCCACGAAACTGATATTTCTTGAACGGATGGCGGAATATTTTTCATTAGCATGGCAAGAAACAGACAACAAAGTTAAAATTGCCTTGCCTGCAAATTTTCTCGGCGGGGCGAAGATCAAAATTTGATCTGATATTAATACTAATTTCGTTTGATGACACTCAAGAGTCCACCAGAATTTTTAGAGTGAGTGAGAGAAAAAGGCATCTCTCGCAGTCGCGGTAAAAATTGCAGAGGCGATGTAAGCTCCAGCATCAAGGCGCATTGTTGGTCATCTCGGATGATGATATCAGACAAAATAATTTTCCTCCATTCTTCGTCGGTGATCTGTTCTGAAGAAAAACTGACCGCAAGGAATGCAAATACTTATGTTAACACAATGAAAGCGCCCGCGTTTATAACTTTTCCTTTTTGAGGCACTCATGGAAGATGATACACGACTCAAGGGTAGTGTAGGTAGAGCCCGGAATGAAGACAGTTGTTGAATCATTCTTCTAAAAATCCCACATTATCCGCCTATTGAAATTTTTACACAGTCAGCCTCTCTACACGCCGGAAATAAAGTCTTATGACTTTAAGATACTTTTGGATAAAACAAGCCTTCGTGTTAAACGAAAACCCGAGTTCTTGGTTGCTGAATTTTTTCGAAGTTCACCATAAGCGAACTTCGAGTTAACCAACCAACTCACATACATAAATAGACCATGGAATAGGAAATAAATGGAAGGAATCACATATTTATATTTTGGAAAGAGTATTAGAGATTCTCACACTTTTGAATATGGCAGTAGAGGCGGTAAGTCGTAGAAATGCAACTACCTTGACGGCAGAAATCATCATTAATTTTCTTTTGAAAAAGTCAAAGAAATTGAAACTGAGCTGGCAGAAGAATTATTTCGTCGACTTGTAATAAGAATTGAAGAGCGCAGAGACAAGCGAGTTGTTAGCTTGTTGAAGTTTTTGCAAAACCCGGATTTCACCAACAACAGGGTTAATAAAAACGTTTTTGCTAGTTGAACATGGAATACGATTATTGCATTCGCTGAGGAACTGATGGAATGGTTTTTTCCGTCAGAAAAAGTGTGTCCAAATTTCAAAGAAACAGAACAGGCAGAATTAGTTGCTGATGGATCAAAAATGTCGATTGTGGAGGAATTGAACAACGCTATTCGTGTTCACTTGGCAGCTCCTCCAGAAGATAATTCGAAGCCAATTAGACTCCGTAAGGAGATTCAAGTTTTTGAAGCTAATGGAAGACGGACACCAAACTTGCATCAACTGTACAAAGCATTGCTAACTATAAAACCGACATCAACGGAGAGCGAACGTGTTTTCTCTACTTAGGGAAATTTTGTACACCATCTTTTTGAACTTCGCGAATAATCGGCTCCGGAAAACTGACGCGAAATGCAAATTCAAGTTCAATTTATCCATTAGGCGCAATGCAATAATGGAACAACGGTTCACAGTCAAACTAAAAAAATCACTTTTTATCATAAATAATGCAGTTTAAGAGAAAATAAAAGAAAACGTAACATAAAATGAAAAACTAACATCATAAAGTGAAAAACATTCTTTTAATTACTTTTAAAGCGCGTAATGGAAAATTAAAACTCAGCATTACAAAGCGATAACACTTCTTTCTGCTATTGTCCAATTTACATCCGGCACATTTTCGATGTTCTTTCGTCCATTCCAAGGAAATGCGTCAATTAAAATGGGATAACTACTGAAATGGAACGCAAAATATGTGATGCACGAATGTTATCATAGGTTCTGAAGCGATCATATCCAAGCCTCATAAAAAACACAAGCATTATAAAATGGGAACATTTTTTTATTAATTACCTTCGAAATACCTAACAGAAAATAAAAACCTAGCGTAAAAAGGGGATAACATTTCTTTTAAGTGTTTAAAATACGTCAAAAAACCGAAGCATTAAAGTGGTAACATTTCTTTCAGTATTCGCGTTCAAAATACGCATCATAAAGTCTTACGTTTGCAAGTTGTTAGCAATTATTAGATTAACATTAATAATTCGTACTAAATAAACGAGTCTAACAAAACAAAATAACATTTCCCTAAATTAAGTTCAAAATATGTACAATGTTAATAGCAAATATAAAACATTAAATTAAAAAATGAAGGCGTTTCTTTAAATTTAAAGTAAAATTCCATCATCGAAAATAGCAGCGCTGGCGGTGAACTACAAACTGATCTACAAATTAATTAACTTGAGAGTTATCACGTCTGTTTACCTCGAAAACCGATAATAATGAGCATTATAAATATAATATAATGTCCTTTTCTAGGGCGGCAAAGTTTAAACCGAACTTCGGAAAAAAAAATTAGATGGAGTTCACGCTTTTTTCATTGCAAACGCATGACGCGAAATGCAAATAATCGGCGCGAAACAGAAGTAATAGTACAGTAGATGGTAGCTCGTAATCACTTTGGCTTCAAGTTGAACAGTTGTATAAAACTCCTTAAGCCAAAAAAAAATTGTAGGGTAAGCCCTATGCATTTCGCCCACTAAGTGGGCATCTTCAGGGGAGAACCTGCCTTGGCAGTGAACAAGGTTCAACTGCGACAAAGTTAGAGGAGAGGTTTAAAACGAAGAACGAAAAAACGAAAAACAAATGAGGGACGAAAAGAATTTTAAGCGTCAAGTTCGGTCAATTTGTATAGAGTTTTGTTAAAATCAGTATCTGTGTTCATAACATTGTATCTGTTTTTATAGATATGAAGATTTTCTAACGAGTTAAGTGAATCTCAAGTTTTTTAATCAACGGTCTTTTTTAAAGCGTGTTTGCATAAGAAAAATAAATCTTCATTGAAAACAAATGCCAAATATTAGAATATTTTATTAAAAATACATAATATATTGAATTTTTTGGAAGTTTCCATTAAATTTTTTTAACTTCTTATTGATATTTTCTTTTAAATGAAAAAAGAAATTTACAAGTTTCTTTTTTCATTTAATGGAATCCTTCCACAAAGTAGAGCCTTTCCTAGTGGACTTTGATATTTTCTTGATTCTATTCAACTACATTAAATCTGTACTGTTGTTAGGTTTTTTTACAAACACTTTTCTGTACTAAGTTGATATTTGCAAAGATGGCGGGATAGTTACCAAAACGTAATTTCTTCCAGCCAGCCAGTTGTAGTATACAAAATATTATTTTATGTACCTATGCAGTAGTTTTATTTTAATTAAATTATTAGAAATGCAACCAAGAGACCGAGTCTCTAAGCAGTTGTTAATTGATTGATATCTCTATTTTTCACCAAAATCCACAAAATAACAGTTGAGGTAATCTGTAAGACGTTTGCGATCGAAATGAAGATATTGATTAACGGCAATGTTCTCAATCGATCGATAGCGATAGCGATTTTGAGTTTCGATAGCGATAGATATGTTACAGATTAGGCCTCTTGGTTAATTATATTTGAAAAGTCAGTAAAATTCTCGAGTCCCGAGAATTCTTCGAAATAATATCTCGAGTATATATATATATATATATATATATATATATATATATATATATATATATATATATATTAGCTCTTGTGTCGTCCAAGGATGAATTAAAAGCACTTCATAATTGGTTGTTTAGTGAAAACACACACCAGTCATTTTATTATACAATACCGAACAAAAGTTCTCAAAATAACAATCTTTACGTTGCTGAATGGTATTCATACAAATCGTCATTATAATAAAATGCACTTGTATTCTATAAGCATTTTAAAACATGCTGAGAGCGATGAATTCTTGTTAACTGTACCTTTGCATGTAGCCCACGTTGTGACGTTAACTGTGTGATTAATTCCCTTCTTTTCCTTGCCCTTATATGATCTCTAAGGTATCGATTAAATAAGTCGTACGGGTAGAAGACTTGTAGTTACCTATATAATCACTATTAAAGTAATAATCGTAAAACATAACTATAATAAACGCTAATGGCCTTACCTTGTCCTTATAAGATCTGTTAGCCATCAGTTAAATATCTATTCAGGTAGAAGACAACATTTTCTACAAGTACGTTTGCAACGGCTTGTACCTACAACTTATTGTTTCCGTGATAAAATTATTATACTATAATACAAAAATGGAGTAAAAAATTCCTTAAAATTATCAATTTTAGAATTAATTTTTTTTATTTATTGTGACTAAAAACTTATAATCGTACTGAATTTCAAGTTTCCAGCTCATATAAAAGCGGATAAACATTAGAATCCCTCTAAATGTTATACTTAGGCTTATTGTAACTCGATATAAATCGATAAATGTCCATAAAAATCAAATTTTAAAAACTTATAAATTCGACGATAATGAATTGTCGTCGATAAGTGTCGATTTTCACCAATACATTTTCTACGAAATTATGCGTCATTATTTTCAGTTTCTCTCACACTTAACATTTTTTACCAGCAAACATCCTAAACGGAGTAAACAGTCTGTATTTGTCATATCAAACGGCCACACAACATTCGCAATTTGCTTTATATTGTCGCTTATATTAATGTCTTAAGGACACATACTGACCTCCCGTGGGATCTAAAGGACAAAATATTATGATCGGTTTATTGCGCTCTTTCTTTATCCTGGGCCGCATCTGATAATCTCTACGCACTTTGGATTCCATTTACCCAAAAGTCGGAAGAGGTATATTGCCTCTTTTCCGTGACAATATCTGCTGACCTCCTCCAAGAGGCCAAATGAAAGGTATTCCCCGGACTAAAAAATGAGTACCGATCGTCAAGTTGCCTAATGCATTTCCTAAAGCAGCCTGTCATAAAATGTACTTATATAATCCATTTTAAAGAGAGAGAGAGAGTGAGAGTGAGAGAGAGAGAGAGAGAGAGAGAAGGAGAGAGAGAGAGAGAGAGTCCTCGTGCCCAGTTTCTTTTGCATTACTGTCGAATGAAAATCGTTCCATATACGCACTCAGGGCTTTTTCCGCATTCATACTCGTTTGTTGCTCAACAAAATGAGATATTTTTCATCAAAATATGAATTCATACATTGGGTTGTGCATTGTACTCACATCGCGTTAATTTTTTGACTAGTGGTCACGATTTTTTGAATAAGGGGCGCGAATTAACGAGTTGAGTGTACTTTCTGATATACTGTGAAAAATAAACTGATCGAGGTTGGTGGCCGCAGTGAACAACAGCGCATTCGCCAAAATATAGGTAACGACGAAAAAGTCAGCATAAAAGAAGCCTTTTTTTATTTATGCACTTTTAGTTAAATTTAATTAGAAGCAATTCCATTTATAACACTCTTATAGATAAAAAATTTTAAAATGAATTGAAACAAACGCCAGTAATAGATAACTCTTTTTAAGAAATATAGAGTTCAAAAACGAAAATCCTAAGTAAATGTATAAAAATGAACGTTGATGTACTTCGTTGACTTTTAGAAAAAATAAACAATGGTAGTGGTCACTTTTTAATAAATATTATCGTCGAATATTACCATGTCTATTAACATGTATTAAAGCGTTGATATTCGTAGCCAGTTTTTAGGAAAAATGAACGTCGAAAACTACCAAGCCTATATGTAACTAGTAATTTTAAACGTCGATATTCGTCTAAAATATCAACGGAAAATATACGATTTAAATCATCGATTAAAAAAAATAAACGTCAAATTTAACCAAGCCTAGTAATATCTAGGTACGATAGTTAACGACTCTAATTTTTCTTAAATTCGACCATTCAAATGGACGTTTATTTTTCTTAAAAAATGTGATGTATATCGATATATATTTTAATACATTTTATTTGACTTGTTAGTTTTCGACTTTTATATCTCTTAAAAGCAAGCGCTAATATTGTTTAATATTCCTAATGATCGAGGATGAATATCAATGTTTGTTTTAATAGAATATATATATTCATATCAATAAAAATTACATAAATAGGTGTCTTCCAATTTACTTTTAATAAAAATTCTCTATATACAGAAATAAGACTTCTCCTAGGTTGGATTTTTGTTGCTCTCTAAACTTTGGAGAATGTGTTTTTGTTGACTTCGCTCACAAAGCCGGAACAACTAATTTTTCGGAAAAAAAAAAACAATTAAATTTCACTCGCTAAATTGCGCCTTTATTCACGAAATCGAAACCATTCAATAAAATTAATGTGAAGTTAATACGATATAATGTACAACCAATTTCATGTATGCATATTTTGAAAAGAAATTTTTGAGTGAGTATACAAAAATATCTCGAGTACGAACTTTGAAAAAAAATAAGCATTGGACTCCTTTACTCAGAGAATAAATAGTGGGTATGGCTAACAAATATTGAAATTTTATGACTGTTTTGGAAATTAGTATAAGGCTGAGTTACAGAAATATACTTTTATTAGTAGATATTTAAACTTACCAACCATGAAATGAGTTATTAGCGAGTGGATTCTGTTAAGCGAGGAGTACGATTTAGTTATTCCTTCGAAATGATGAGTATTAATTCAGTTTCATAAAATCTTTCTTATCGCATTGTAGGCAGAAGTCAGGAGACTTTTGAGTCAATTGAGTATCATATATTGTAAGTGACCAAAGGCGCGTATGGATTATTAAATTTGGTCGATACTAATGACAGATTGCAATAAACCGATCATATTGTTTATACCTTACTCGTTTCAGCTCAGAATGGCTCCTTAAGCCATAAGGGATCCTAGAAAGGGTATGGAATATCTGATGAAATGTGACTGTCTGGTATGGAAAATGCCGATTTTCTCCTTTGTTTTGTACGTTTGACTCTACAATATATTAAATTTGAGTGTGATAAAGAAAATTTAAAAAACCTGACTAATAATAACAGAAAATTTGGTTGTGAAAAATTTACACTTATCAATGATAATTAATTTCGTAGATTTTGCAATTTTTACGAGTTCGATGATTATCGACATTTATTGATTTAATTCGAAGCTTACCAAGCCTAAATATAACTTCAAAGTAGCCTTGATAGTTTTCGACGTTTATGCGTCTCAAAAATCGACGAATAAATTTGATGTTTATTTTTCGTAAAAATCGGCGACAAATATTGATGTTTATTTTAATACATTTTACGAGGCTTGGTAGTTTTAGACGTTTATAATTCTTAAAAAGCGATGAAGAAATAATGACGTTTTGCTTTAATGCATTTTGTCGATTCTTGTCTAGAAAAATTTATAAATTGAATTCATTCTAATTAAAATGAAATAAAAGTGCATAGATAAAAATTAGACATTGTATACTGGTTTGTCTGTTGTTATATAAATTTTGGAGAATGTATTGCTGTTGACTTTGGCCCACAACTTGGAACAGTTAATTTTTCGGAATGTCGGAAAGTATATTTTGCTCGTTGATTCGCGCCCCTTATTCACGAAATTGTGATCATTCGTGAAAACATTAGTGGGGCGTTAATATAATGTACAAATAAATGTATAAACGAATTTTTAATGAAAAAATCTTATCCTGTTGTGTAACAAACGATTATGAATTCAGAAAAAAGCCCCGAGCGCGTATAAGGAACGATATTATTTCGACAGCAATGTAAAAGAAGCTATGCACTGGGGATGCTCTCTCGGAGGAAGTATTATATAATACATTGTATGACAGGTTGCTTTTGAAAATGACATGAGGACGTCTGATGATAGGTGCTTATTTTTAAGTTCTGGAAAACCTTTCTTTTTGCTTCTTGGAGAAGATCTCAGGTCTTGTCGCTCAGAAGACGTACTCAGAATTTTCCAAAGTGGGTAGAGATTATCAGATCTGGTCGAGGGTAAATACAGAGTGCAGTAAACCGATCATATTGTATTGTGCCTTTCCATTGGCTTGAATCCTGTAGAAGATCAGTATGTGTGCTACAGACAGTGTCATAGCGATGTTAGAAACCAAAGCGTTGTGAATTCCGAATGCAGTGTGGCCGTTTAGTATTGCAAATACCGACTTAATCTTTAATTTTGGATGTTTGGTGGTAAAATATATTAAGTTTATGCGCGGAAATTAAAATATAAAAATCATGACGCATAACTTAGTAGAAAATGTATTGTTGATAACTCGACACTTATCGACGGCAAATCACTTCCGTCGAAATTAATTTTTTTAAAATTTGATGTGTGTATATATATATATATATATATATATATATATATATATATATATATATGATTTTAGATTTGGTTACAGAATTTCTATTCTGGCGCTTGTTGGCACCTCAGCACCTGAGTGCAGTCCGAGATGTTCGTGATCAGTCTGTTTATTCTCTTTGTAAACAATTTATTCGTAAGTTTACATTGTAACACAATCTTAATCTCCTTGGTTTGATCGCGCCCCGAATAGTCAAGGACGCGCCTTAGCTAGTCGCTGTTAGATCTTTGATAGGATAAGGTAAAAGGAGACCTAGTGTTTGTTAGTCGAAAACAATACGAAAGAAAAATTATTTCACTAATATCTGGTGTGCTTCAAAAGTAGTTTACGGGAAGCAAGATATTTGTGCAGCCTGCAAGGTGTTCCTCTCCACCTGGAGGCGTTTAACACAGATATCACACTCTCAGCCATACTTATTGTATAGTAGAAGAGTTTTGATTGTTAATAAAACTTTTAAATTTTTAAACAAGATTTTTATTTTAAAATCATTTTGTTCGAATTATAAAATAATAAAACCCGATATTTACAATCCGAATTAAATTTGTTTTAACCCAAAAAATCTATACCCAACTTATCGGTTAGGTACTTGAACCAAATGACTTATCAAGTCAGTATGATTCTCCATTATGGATTTGGAGGATTTTTGATTAGCCTTCTGGAGCCACTGTATTTCTCCAATTCCATCTTGTAATTTGATGTTATCTGGCTATAATCTGGTTAAATATAATATAATAATCAAATGATATATCATATTTGTGGATAATATCATTCATAATAGTCACTCTGAAGAGATGAACTATATTGAGCAACAATTAAAGGTAGTACATTATTCTAGGATATTTTGAAACAAAATTCGATTTACTCAAAAATGGCTGTAAGGATTTTGATTAAAATCCATCCAATCGTACAGCCTGATGTGACAAATAATACTAAGCCATATGTCCAAAAAATTACTAAATATTTGCCGGTGGCATTAAAATATACGCTAAACTGCGGTTAACTTTGATTTGATATACGCCGTTTATTTTAATACTATTTTTTTAATTTCCTTTTATCAAAAGCTCGTTTTCTTTATTCGGTTATTTACGTTTTATTTGTTTAATAATTTTGAGAAAGCATACACTCCATCTGAATATGTTACCGATGATGAGCAGTCGATTAAATTACAAGGTAGATACTCCATTATCTACCCCAAAAACCAGGACGATCAAGGTGTTTGCGTTGGCAGATGCTAAGTGGTTTTATTTACTAAAATATAAAATATACTGCGGTACTCAGCCAGAAAGGCCTTATAAAGGTGAAAATAAATCTAAAGCTATTGTAAAAATACTTGGGGAACCAATTTGCGGGAGAAAAGAAATGTTAATACCGACAATTGGTATACGAGCATCCCCATTGCAAACGCCCTCCCTAAAGACTATCAGCTCAATTTATTAGGCCCAATGAAGAAGAAGAAAAAACTCCTGAGTTATAGCCGGAAGCAAATTGACCACTCTAGGAGAGTATATTCAATTTCTCCGAGGATTTGACATTAGTTTCTTACATTCAAAACCCAAGAAGGCTGTTTTTTAATCATCCATGCATCACAATTACCAAATTTGTGAAAATCAGTCTCTCTTGCGAAATTATAAATAAGAACTATGTGTAATTATACTAAAGAAGGAGTAGATACATACGACTAAATGTGAGGAAATTATGATTAAGGAAGGCAAACAAAATGATGGCCTCTTGCAATTTTCTTAATCTTATAAACATTTCAGCGATAAATGCCTCTGTTCTTTATAATGAAAATGTGCATACAGGAAATAAATGGCCAGATATGATTTTCTAAATAATTTTTCAACGAATTTCACCAAATGTTTCATTGAAAAAGACTCACATATAGCCAGTTAGTTACTAAAAAGTATTCCGCAGTTAGTAGGAGAAGAAGAGGCTAATGCAGCCTCACCTTTTCCTAATGAGACCATGCTGAGTAGATGTAATATTTACCAAAGAACAAAAGACAAAAAGATCCGGACCAGATCCCAATAATACAGTTTATTTATATTAAAACAGCGCTGAATTTTATTATGTAAAATATGTTAAAAAAGAGACTAATTAAATATATTTTTAATTTTTTGTAATTCTATAATATTTAGTCAAAACTAAACCAAGCAGTTTATTTTTTTCTTAACTATACCTAAATAAAAACTATTGTAAACGTTCATAGAAAGCACAAACTTTTAGAAATTTTTGTATGATATATCCTTCTCGCCGTTTGGCTACTTCATTAAGACGATTTCGTAATCTATTTATTCCTGCAATGCATTGTTTCACAGTATAACCCCCGATCTGCACCCATGAACGCATCAAGACAATTTTTAGCTGTTCATCAAATGCATAACTATTAACACAACCGTATACCTTCTGTTTAAGAATTACCAATATCCTACATTCAAACGGATTCCAGTCCGAACGTTTTGAATACCACTGTTCCCGTTTCAGACAACTAGCATTTGCACTTTGAAGGAAGACTCTGGTCTGCTTAGCTGTATGACTCGCTGCTGAGTCTTGCTGAAATATGATATTTTCCTCCAGGTACAATTTTCAGCAGTCAGGAATCAGACTCTTCTTGAAAAGGAAGTTCTTTGATTGCTCAGCGTTTACATTAGTGCCAGGCTAAACACCATGCAACTGTGTTTTACCCTGAACGCTGACTGCTGCACTGGCCATCACTTATATATCGTAGTAAAATATGACCCTTCACTTTGTAAGTGATTAGAAGCGATGTTTTTCTTTCATTCGGATCCATACACTCTGACAATTGGAAGGTTTCGTGGGACTGATAGGGTAGGAATTTGATTTGTTTAGTCGCTGTTTCTTATTTACCTTATTTTAATCATGAACACGTACTTTCATGAATACTTTAAGTTTCAGATCCTACTTAATAATATCTGCAACAGACGATTTTGCTATTTACAGTTTCTGTGATTCATTTGTGTTCCTGGTTGATCATCATCGCATAGGACCAATTCCTCAAACTTTTCAATAATTCTTGTTGTGCGCGTTGTTTTTATTCTTTCGCTTTATGAATTTCTTTTTGATGTCCCTCGTAACTCAGAAAGTTAGATCATTTTACAAGCGCATGGCAATGACCAGTTTTGATTATTGATAACATTGATAATTTTTCTTTCACCTTATCCATAATTTTCACGGTAATGCAGAATAAAGTTATGATCAAAATTGAAGACATCATACCTGTTTAAAACGACTAAAGATAATTAATAGAATTTATTTAATAATAATTGGTGATCTAAAGCAATATGATAATTAACATTGTGAAGATACAGTCGAGAAAATATTTAGGCACACATTTGACGATGGTCACAAATTGACACAAGTATTGAGTCACGAGAAGCCAATTTGCTCGTGTGTGTAGTGCTTTCCTCTTGAACTGTTTTGTTTTCAATAGATAAGACTTTGAAAGCTATGAAAAACGCTCATATATATGAACTGTTTTGAATGAGATCATCTAAATATGCACCACTTGTGTACCCTGAGGCGGCATCATTAAATTCACAACATTTTTACGCACTTTTCTTTATATAACTCACTAAAGTTTAACACACTTTTCTTTAAATGTCCGATGAACCAAATGAGTTATAAAAGGAAATGTTGACAAAATTCAAAAGAATACTTGAAATTTGGATTTATTCCATCACCAACAAACGAACAGTCACAGATGTGCCTAATATGTGAAAGATATTCTCAAATAAATCTTATAAATTAAGTAAAGGTCTAAAAAACATGCGGATAAAGTACACATAGATGTGTCCTATTTTTGTGATTTGAGGGTGAAATTTGAAAAGCGACGTACTGTAAGTGAACTGTTTTAAAGGCACCCCTGTCAAGTTTATAGAGAATATTTGCTTCTTATAAAACTGCAGTACTCATCCCGAAATTAGAAAAACAGAATACCATTGGAAAGACATTCATTCTGCTGTAAATGAGGTTATCAACACCATGATGGACCTTGGTGCAAGTGACGTTTTATCAATAACTGCATTCAACAACAATTCGGTATAAAGGAGGATTGATGAGACGGCAAGTGACATCGAAAGTGAGGTATGCACCGATTTGAAGACTGCCGAATTTTCATTACAGCTTGATAATAAACTGCACGCGATAATGATAGCCTTACTACTAGCGTTTGTTTTGTAAATATTGACGTAGAAGATATCTAAGAGTTATTATTAGCTAAACCATTGACAACAGACGCAAAAGGATCAACAATGTATCACGTAGTTGAACGTTTCTTTAATGAAAGAGGTATTGCACTTACAAATATAATTGCATGTGCAACTTATGGCGCACTATCTCTGATTGCCTTTACCGTGGTTTCATAGCACATTTAAAAAACGCATCACTGGCTGTCTTTTTCCTTCATTATGTTCTTCATCGCCAATATTTGGTTGCTAAATATTTGAGTGATGGACAAAATATGTCTGCAAATTGCAGTTGTTAGTAAAATAACAGCTAGTCCATTAAATGACCGCTTATTTTATGATCTACGTGAAAAAATATTGAGGAATTTGATCGTATTCTCCAGCGTGCGGAAGTCAGGTTTCTCTCTACAGGTTACTGTTTGTGGTATTTTTATTAACTCTTCAGTGGTAACGTGAGATTTTATCCCTCCAGTGGTAAAGTTGGGTCCAAGTGACCCAGGTAACAAAATGGCTTGTAAAAAATGAAGCGTTAGAGAATACAGCATGAAATTTGCTCTTTGTTATACTTCAATACATATACATATATCTAATATAAAAGTTTTTCTAAAAAAACAAAAGAAATGCTTTCAAAACAGATCTTATTTAAAAATTCCAAAAATTTTCAATATGTATTTTTAAAAAATCGCACAGAAATTTAGTTGTTATCAATACAATTACTGCACATCATTGATGCATGTTTAAGGCAGATATAATTCAAACACTTTTGGCAGTAATACTTTGATTTAGAGTCTTTACAATAAATGCATCTTCCTCTCTTATTTGGTTGTACTGTTGGATGTTGCTGAACTTTGTAGCCTGAATACTTTTGAGCAAGCAGTCTCACATCTTTAGATAAATACATGTTCGTCGATCTATTCTTTAAGTATTCTTCAATTAAACGTTTTCCTGGAAAAAAAATGTACTTAATGCCTCTACACACACACCTTAACCACCGGAAATATCTATTCAAAAAATAAAAATGAGTTCTTACCAAGATCTTTTATAAAAATACTTCGCTCTTCAACTGAATTGTTGTTTGCTTTGAATACTCCGGGCCCTGATGGTATCAACCCTCTATTTCTTCGTAAATGCGCTTCTTCTCTTTCTATTCCTCTATGTATTATTTTTAACCGCTGTTTCTCTCTGGGAACTTTTCCCTCCCAGTGAAAATCTGCTAACATAATTCCCATTCATAAGTCTGGTTCAAAATACGATGTAACTAGTTACCGTCCTATATCTATCCTCCCTATTGTCTCTAGTATCTCTGAAAGAATCATTCTTAACCGACTTTACTATTTTACATCCCCTCACCTATCAACTAGGCAACATGGTTTTCTTATTGGCCGCTCTTGCCTAACTAATTTAGCAGTTTATCAACACCATGCTGTTGATGCCATAATAATAGGGCTCAGCTAGATACTGTCTACTTGGACTTCTCAAAAGCTTTCGACTCTCTAGATCATAAATTACTGACTTATAAACTTATTCAACGGTACAATATCCATGGTAATTTTCTTAATTTGTTAAAAAGTTTTTTAAATAACCGCGTACAACGTGTTGTCTTAGCTGGAATTGCCTCGGATTGGTTGACTGTTACTTCAGGAGTCCCACAAGGGAGTGTCTTAGGACCTTATTTATTTAACTTATATGTCGATGATCTGGCTACCCTCATCCCTTCTCCCATAGCATATATATTGCTTTATGCTGATGATTGCAAAATTTTTAAAGTGATCTCCGGTATGGCTGATTGTGTGTCTTTCCAATCGGCACTTAATCTGGTAGTTAATTGGTGTGATTTCTGTAAACTTAAATTAAATTCAAATAAATGTAATGTAATGTCCATCTCTCTTCTTAAAAATGTTATAAATTTTAATTATACACTAAATGTTGTTCCATTGGTAAGAGTGTCCAAACAGAAAGACCTTGGCGTACTCTATGATACTAAACTTGGCTTCTCTGATCATATTTTGAAAATAAAAAATAAAGCAATGTCTCTCCTGGGAATTTTATATCGTTTTACGGACATTACTGATCCACTGGCTCTTAGATTGTATTTTTCTTCTTTTATTTTACCTGTGGTTAACTACTGTTCTCCTATTTGGTTAATGTCTTCTGTTTCCAACCTTGCCTCTTTGGGTTGTGTCATTAATTTTTTTCTGAGAATTGTTAAATCCCGTGTGCCCTCCTTTCGCCAACTCTCTAATAGTAAGATCTTATCTTCCCTTTCTTTGGATTATCCCTCTGTTCATCGAACCAAGTCTGATCTTTCTTTTATATACAATATACTAAACTCTATTACTGACTGTCCTGAGTTACTTGCTCAATTTAATTTCCGTGTTCCTAATAGATCTACTCGCTCTTCTTTCTTATTTTACTACCCCACCCCCAGAATTTCACTTGCTAAACGTTCTCTTTTCTTTCGTCTCCACTCCCTTTTAAACTCACTTTACCCTAATGTAGATCCTTTTTCAATGTCCAAAGAGTCTTTTCTTAAAAACGGAATGTCATGTTGTCGCACAACTCAATTTTATTGACTGCTCCTGCATACACTTATATTATATTGTATTTCATTTTATATTATTTGTACTTTATTTTGGTTGTTATGTTGTTAATTTTTGAATGTTTAATTTTCACTGTAAATTGACGGTATCGCTGTATGTGAAAAAATGATTAAATAAATAAAAATAAATGATTAAATAAATATTATGTGTGCATTTATGGCACCAATATTCAGCAAAGTGAAGAAAATAGTCAATGCCACCTTCTCGAATTTATTGACGTATTGTAGTCAGCGCACATGCATCCACCACATCTACGCCTCCTTTGGTAGTATTGTAGAATGTTATAATCTCCGGTTTTTTGTTGTCTCCCGTTTCTGTGACTAATTTTGCATCGTGTTGCATACTTGAAAACAGGTTAACAACCTTATTCTTTTTTGGAATGTAGGAAACTAGCGTCATGTCCTCTTGAAGTTCAAACAAACTTGTGCGAATATTATGATTTTTAGGATTTGTGAATTCAGTAGGCAACTCGGCATTATTCCTCTTTACAGTTCCTACAACAGTTAAGTTATAGTTTTTCATCATTTTATCATTATAGCATAACTGGTAAAGCAGTTGTCCATAGTGATGTTTCTTCCTGTATTGTACACAGGCCTGCATATTAGTTCTACAACATCGTCCGGTTTGTGGCTTACTTTTAAAACTTCCAACGGCTGATTTCCAGCATATATTTCCAAATTAAAATTATAATTCATTCTAGCATCAACCAAGGCATACATTTTTATTCCATATCGGCTTGGTTTATTCGGCATGTATACTTTAAAGGGACACCTACCGCGGAATGCTGGAAGCATTTCGTCAAGAGTTAGGTACTCTCCAACAGAGTACGACTTGGAACAGTTTGCAACAAACGCTTCAAATAATTGTCGTCTAGATACCAAATTGTCCAGTCTACTTCTCTTATTTCGTTCTTTTTATTCAGATCAAAGAATTTCTTGGAAGACGTGGAAGTCATCACACGAAAAAACTTTCACAAGTGGTAACGTAGGGTCTATCAGACCAAAATAACACTTCACCCGATGACAACTGTTGATAAACTAAAAGCTGAGGCACGTGTCGTCCCATGACCGTCTCATGAGTATTTGACAGGAAGTTACTCTAATGTAGAATGTTGCAACTCAAACCGATCTAGTTCAAAAATACAAAAACAGACGGCGTTGGGTCTGTCAGACCCAACGTTACCACTGCAGGGTTAACTGCATGATATTGATCTTCAGTTTCTTAATTCAAAGGACGAAATAATGTGCAATGAAGTAAGGACAAGACAAACTGATTTGGCATATCTCTCAGACATCTTCGACAAATTAAATGATGTGAACATTATATTGCAAGAAAAAAAATCAATACTATTAAAACAAGGGGAATTATTACGGCCTTTATCATAAAGTTAAAAACCTTCAAAACTATTCTTGGCCATCGTGAATTCTACCAGTTTCCACGTCTACGGAAATTGGTGAAGGAAGAAGACGGTATATTATTATTGTTCGGTAATGATCTTGATACCTATTGTCGTCATCTTGTAGCACTCATAAAAGGTATGATGGCAAAATTTAAAGATCTCAATGAACATAAAGTACCTGATTGGGTTATTAACGTCTTTTTAGGCGGATGTACATGAGGTTCAGCAAAACTTACATGAGGAGTTAACGGACTTACAACATGACTATTATGCCAAAAAATGTTGCTCCGAAGCAATCTGGGTGAAGGAGCAAATTACTTATCCTACTCTCTGGCAGGAAATAACAATGTTAACGTTAACTCCTCCCTCATCATACTTGCTCGGAAAAGGTTTCACTACTCTGATGCAGTTTTATCTAGACAGTGGAATAGGCTGCAAATTAGTGAAAAAGGTGATTTAGGATTCCGTTTGTCAAACATTGAACTTCATATTAATATGTTAGTGCAGAGCCATCAAGTTCAAGGTAGTTATTAACAGTTTATATAACCAAAATTTTGTTTCTTTTGTATCGGTCTTCATTAATTTAATTATTTTCGATGAATATAATAAACAAATTCGATGTCCATTTTGCTAAAATAAAATAATTTTAATTTTCTGTGATTTTTTTCTTTATAATTGCACATTTTAGTCAAATTATATGGGGGCTTCGACAGAGTTCCTGCTCCATGTAAAATGTATTTGAGGAGGGCGTTAGTCCTCATTGTTAATTGAAGGGAGGCGCTGGGCCAAAAATGTTTGTAATGCGTTAGACCGGGGATCGGCAACCTATGGCATGGGAAGAGAGGAAAGGACTGTAGAAATGTATGTTGTATAGAGAACAATAATATATTGATAGCATTTGGTCATAATAGATAGGAACCATTAAAAGAATGTTGAATACAATGGATACAATGTAAATTATTTTTTAAACAGAGCGGAAGAATTCACTCACTTTTAAGTTACAATGTAATGAAAGGCATCAGTCGTTTTATCTCTTATTCACCGCCGTTTAATTCGTCTTATTCCGTCGCTGATCGCGCATGATAACGTGAACCAGTTTTATTACAGTTTAAGTCTTAATTACGTAATAAGGATACAATTGCTTCTCTGAAGTGACTTATTTACAAACAATTATGACTACCCTCATTTAAAAATGCCACTGCAACAAAAATAAAGACTTTCAGGAAAAATGGAGAGACAAGTACGGTTTTATACAGTAATAAGAGCGAGTTGTGCGTGCCTTATGTAGTGAAAATATTGTTTCACGTACTTATAGTGTCCAAAGACATAAAACAAAACGTGAATTCTTTATCACACAGAGGCATTGTAGATAGAACTGAACATATAAGAAACTGGATTGTGTTGCACCAAAACAAATAGGTGGTTTGGTGAACTTTTTTAAAACGAGTGAAATTTCCTACAAAGTAAACTATACTGCTGCATTGTGCATTGCTCGTACAGGTAAGCCATTTATTGATGGTAAAGTTTTGAAAGAAAGCTTTTTGAGATGCGCTGAAAAGCGTTTCGAAAGTTTTCCGAACAAAAAGGGAATTATAGCTGAAATTCGAAATATGTCGCTTTCAGCTCGATGTTTCCATGTACGTTCTTTAGTTAACAATATAGGTGACCAGTTGAAGAATTACTTGTGGAAATGTGACGTTGTTAGTTTTACTCTTGACGAGAGCACAGACATAAATGATGTTCCCGATTGATATTAGTTGAACGATTTTATTAAGCGGAGCGTGACACTGTGATAGAACGTGAGCCGTGTCTCCGATGTTCGGAACTAAAGAACGTGAAGATATTTTTGGGGTCTTTTCTACATTCACAAATATTGGAACTTGGAATAAGTTTGATCTAAAGGAAAAACATTTTCTGTGACTACCGATGGGTCACCAGCAATGATAGGCGAAAATGTTGATTTTGTTCAGCTGCTACGGGAAGAGTTACGTTATTTTAACTTTTCGTTGCGTAATTCACCAAGAAAAAATATACTGTGAAATTTTATTAAGTGTTTCAAATAACGTAATGTCCACGACAGTAAATATAATTACAGTAGAACCTCGTAAATCCAGCCTTAAAAAATCGAGAATTATAAAAAATTCGGCACTTTTTAAAGGGGTTAGCCGCGGGCTGCCTACAGTCACAGGGTGCATTTCAAAAGGACTTATATTCCACTACCAAGAAAACATATCCAATAGCCTACTGCATGTTTTCATTCTCGTAAAGATATATCTTCAAAATGTATAAGTTTGATAGTTGCTGAAATGGGTGACCAGACATACCAAAATTTCCGCGAATGTCGGATTTTTACATTACTTCCCGAAAATAATCTTCAAATCATCAGTTTGCCCAGGATTTGTCATATCTGCTAGATTAAATGACAACGTCACTATTTAGTTAAATAAAAATTTGAAATAACTTAACAAAATTCTTACCACCGAAAATAAGATGTCCCATATTTCCCCATTTCTATTATTTTTGTCATCTATAGAATGTCAAAAAACTGAGAGCTTCTATTATTGAACGATAACAAGAACTACTAAATACTTTCTTCTATTAGGAAGGTTTTCAGACATCACTGCCCTCCATTAGAAAAGCTTTGGTATCAGTTTCGAGTATCACACAATTGATTTTTAAATTAGTTAACCCAAGGTACGAACTCGAGACTTAAACCAATATAAAGACAAAAGAAAAATGTTCATTTTGGTCATTAATATTCATTTACGTTCCAAACTCGCCGGAAAATCCGTTTTTAATACGAAAAAACGCAAATTTTCATAAATGAGAATTGTTTCCATGGCCGCCGCATTTGAGCTTGAGGTAATATTACGTGAAAATTGAGCCTTTGACGATGTTACGTAAATTTGTTTGTTTACATTTCGAGTTCGATTTCTGCCATTGTTGAAGAATAGCTTTTATTTGAATGAAAGAGTGGAAATATTCTGTGGATTTGAATTGTACTGTTAATGCCTAATAGAAATAAAACAATGTGAGAGAGTTATTTAATTATTTTAGAAGAAATTATGCATCGCATTGTTTAGCCTGTGACTATATTATTCGTAATTTGGTTAAGATACTATGTTATACATACATTAAGATTACGATTTGGCCCTGGATACTTAGGCCACGTACATCACTTTCAGAAATCTGGAATTTTCGAAAATTTGGGACGGGATATGTCCGAGGAAGCCGGATTTATGAGGTTCTACTCTAATACAATTTTCGCTCGCTCGTAACTTACACACTGTCGATTCAAATCTCTTTTAGAAGAAATGGAATCCAATTACGTTGACCTTGTAATACACTGCAACGTTCTGTTGCTGAGTTGGGGAAACGTTCTCTCTCATTTTGTCGATTGCTAAGTTGAAATTAAGATCTTTCTCCATGAAATTATAAAAGACTATCCTCAGTTGGAGATTAATGAATGGTTTGCGAACCGTATGTTTCTAACAGACGTAACAGCACATTTGAATGCTTTGAATTTCAAGCTTCAAGGTAAAAGGCTAACCCTATTAAATATATATGAATGGTGGAAGTCTTTTTTCAAGAAATCGCAGCTCTTTGAAAACGATATTCTGACAGGGAATCTGCGATACTTTCCAAAACTAAAAACATTATTGCATAGCAATGATCATTTCAAAGTATTAAGGCTAAATTTGCAGTACAGGGTGTAAACAGATTTCTTTACAATTTTAATCTGAAATATAAAAATATAGAAGCAATCTACAAATCAAGTGTTAACTCATCTGTCAAAGAAATTCTTAAAGTTTAAATAAAACTTTTAGGATGCACAGCAATAGCACCATTTGTAACTTAGAACGCCTAATCATTCCATGTAAGTTGCAACATTCCAACATCAACAGTGTCAATTGCAGAAGCAGTTCTGATCTTTAAATCCTTGATGTTGGCCACCGTAGTTTTGTATGCGCAGTCTTTTACGTAACCTCATGGAATACGTCACAAAGTTTGATGTCTGGTGACCTGGCCGCCCAAGAGATGGGTCCGCCACGGCCAATCAACCGGTTCGGGAATTGCCGGTTAAGGGAACCACGCACAAGCAAGCTGCAGTATAGTGCTGCACCATCTTATTGCAGAAACACATTAGGCTGCAGTTCCCCAAACCTCGGATAGACGTAGCACTCAAGCATATCCAGATAACTGACGACTGTCACTGTTTCAAATTAAATATAGCAATAGACGCTTCATAGAGGGTAGAATTTATAATAATATGCAGTTAAAAATAGTAACGAATTCCTATTTAAGTTATAATTTTTAATATCCCCTTCAAATTTCAATATTTTCTGTATTTTTCCTTCACTAACTGGACGAGCTATATTTTATATCGGATAACAACACAGTCAATGGGTACGCAGTCTAAAATAAGTCATTCCGAGTAAAGTGCAGCTCTGGCGCTGCATCGGCTCAAGTGATTAGTGATTACCTCGCATTAGCGGGATTTTTTTTAAAGAGTATTTTCTGGCAAGTGTATTGCGTTATTTGTTGCAATGTCCAGTTCATCTTTGGCTGCGCAGTGAATATTTGCTGTTTATTTCGCTTTCATTGGCAGTTAATCGTTTCTATTTATTTTTCAGAAATAATATTGGATTTATCTCTAGTCTTGAAACAATATTGTCTTTGCCATCTAAGAAACAAAATCGTTCAAATGAAGGGAGTAGCAATAAAGACTTTCAATAATGGTTTTTTGAAATTTAAGACATGATAAAGAAAGGTGATAAAGCATTGCGCGTCTTGTTCTCCATCAGTTGTATGCAGAACTTCAACCTTGATGCGCCATTATGATACAAATCACAAGTGGAACAAGAACAAAAAAAAACACATTCATTATGAAATAAGGAATAAAATTTTGCAATCAAATGCTTTAATGAAATTCGTTACTGGTAACTCAGATTAGTTGCTGCTAGTTTTTAGGCATCGAAGATTATTGCTCGGCTTGGGAAACCTTTGAACGCTGGAAACTATGTTAAAGAATAATGGCTGGAATGTGCGCCGTTCCTTTTTGACGATTTCTCAGAACGAGAAGATATCCTTCAACGTATATAGGATTTGCTTTTAAATAGAACACAGTCAGAGAAATAATTTTGAAAATGAGAATAAATTTATATATTATATAATTTATAAAACATGCTAACAATTTGTCGTTGGAAAATTTGAAATGTTTCAGTGGATAGATATACATAATTTTGAAATGCAAATGATTGAGTTACAAGGCAGCTCGATTTGGAAACAAACGTTTAAAGACTTAAGAGCCGAATTGTAATTGGAAACAATTGAACGAGGTTGGTTAACCGGATCAGATGTGAAAAATGCAGAAAACGGAGTTCTGAACGTGTGGAATTAGCTTCCTGAAACTTTCGATTGCCTAAAGAAGGTAGCTTTGACTATTTTATGAACTTTTCCATTTATTTACATATGTGAGTCATTGTTTTCCACAATGAACTTTATAAAAACAGAATTGAGGAGCAGTCTAAGTGAAGAGATCAGCGCTGATTGCATTGTGCTAAAAATAACGAAATACAAGCCTGATATAAAACACTTGTCATCTTTGGTGCAGCAACAAAAATAACATTGAGTGAAAAAAATACCTATTTGCTATCCTCTTGATTTTAAATTTCATTAATAAAAGTTTTATCATAGTTACAGTTTGAAGTTTATGTTGCTATGTTTATGTATTATATATACAAAATACGACATTTTAAAATGACCTTATTTCAATAAAAGTTAGATATTAGATGTGGCCAAAAGTGTTTCCTAAAATGCATATGCTTTCAATAAATTTTGATAGCTACTTAATTTTTTGTAGTGATACTGTAAATAAGTATCCTGTTAAAATAAAAATATATAAATAAAACATAATAAAATAAAACTTAGGCAGGGTTGCCGAAAAATTGGCGTCCTTGCCTCGTGCAAGACCTTTTTTCATTGCTCGAAAATGTTATGGAAACGCGAAAGGCACTCCTTATACAATTTCATAATTTTTGGCATTCGGTCTCAAAAAGATCGTCAGACCTGCCCTAGGATAAACTACACTTCAGAAAGAAATCCACACAATAATGGGGGCGTGATAAACCTTCGAATTATACTTACAATTAGAGCAATATTAAAAGATTGAAAGGATCACAAAAGATAAATTCACAAACTAAAATACATAAACTGAGTTATACCAAAACTTTGAAAAACATACAAGTTCACATTAACATGTACATATACGTACGCAGATGTTAAAATATTTTTTGACGTTCTGAAAGAGAAAATAATTGACTTTCAGTTTAAAGTTATAAATGGGAACGAGATAATAGATGTTTTTGGTTCGACTGTTTGAAGTTTCATAGGGATGAAAAGTGTTTTATTTCAGATGGGAGGATATTCCACAATTTCCATACAGTGAAGGATCTGTTGTAAAAGTCTGAAGTTTATATCATCCACTAGTGTTACATTCATTAATTGTGTTTTAGTGATAAATTTTGTGGAAAGATATTGCGGGATGTTTGAATTATAGAATTTGATATAATAACGAACGGATATGAAATTTTTTATGCGATTCAAGGTTTATCTAGGACAGTTTGGAGAAATATTCCCAAATAAGGTCAGACATCTTATGTATAAAGATGAATCTTACGCAGGCGTTATTGTTACATAATAGCTTAAGGGTAAGATCTCTTGATTGGTTATGAGATACAATGTAACACAGTAGTCGAAGTTTGAAACAACTTTATTTTAAAGGAAGGAGATAGCAAAATAATATAAAGACGGAAAAGTTAGCATAGGAAAGAAATTACCGTCTTGCACATATTCATAAAATGATTTCTTCAAAATAGGGTTCTATTTATTAGCATACCTATATTTTTAAGGATTTTACTTTTGGGTATGATTGAAAGTCACAAAGAAAGGGGTAACATTTGGGAGATTTACTGACCCAAGTAGTTTTGGATATTCGATATTAATTGCTTGAGGTTTCATTAGATTAATACAGAAAATGAGAAAGTTTTCATCACTCCATTTTTTATGCTGATTAAAGTCGTAATTAAGATCACCTTCTGCTAAGGATAAAATATGTTTTGTATTTAAGTAAATATGAAGAGTATGCGCGTATATGCGATGGTTACAGTGTGTATGTGTTTGGGAGCACTCATTTATATACTGAGATAATGTAGGAAAACCTAGGATTGAGCTCAGCGTCACGCTTCGAGTGATATTTAATCACAAGGAGATAAAGTAAGCTGAAGTGACCTTCTGATAAGAATCACTAAGGCATGAATATAACCAGTTCATTGATGGGGTTGAGAATTTCATGCTGCGGAGTTTTGCCTAAAGGATTACCTTGTCCCGTGAATAAAAAACCTAGCTGATGTCTATCAGTACTAATACTCTGAATTCCATGAGTTGTCGTAGGTCATGCGTGACGCAGAATTCAATCCTCCTAAAAAAATTGAAGAAGAATGGCTAGATAGAGCGATGCTTACTGTTGGACTGAATGCAATTGATATTTTTCTAAGACTTCTTATTTGCGAATTAAAATAGCATGTTCTCCGCAGAGAGCCCAATCCCAAAATTCTTGAGGTTTACTTTGAGGAGAGAATTTTGAACATCCTGCGCCCTCTCGGTGGCGTAGGTCTGGTTATGCATTATTTTACTGACACAAGTAAACTTTACATGTGATCTGTCACAAATAATAGTAGCCTCTAAAGTACGTTAAAACTATCACACGAATTTCTGCGGTTGAAGCGAAGGTAATTTCCACAGAACTAAATAGAATGTCACCGGAACGGCCAATTCATTTTCCGAGACGCATGTGTTCCGCACGGACGATATGGATATTTCTTCATAAATATATTTTATTTTGTTTATTCGAGCTTGTTGCATATTATTTGCACAACACATCCAAATTTAATATCTTATATAATTTATGAAGCTTTTAAAATTTATAATTTTATTCCTATATGTTTTGTTATTATCCTGTTTGAAAGCTAATTCCATAACGAGTTTAACCATTTATATTGATTACTAAAAATGTTAGGGCGCATGAGGGTTACTTGGAAATCTTAGGCTTTGCTAATCCCCTGGATTGACCCCAATTAAAGCAACGCAGACTGGTTGAAAGAGACTTTTTACTGGGCGAATATCGGTAACGAGATTTCATTAAAAAGAGGCATTTAAAACTGTATATTGACTAATATAATTCATAATTAACTATTTTTAATTTATCTCTAATTAAAATAATATTAAGAAATGCAATCGCAGTAGTTATTTCTTTTCCGATTTTTTTCGGTGTATAGGCGAGAATATATGGCTACTAGTGCAAATGCCGTAAAAATGACGGGTATGCATGACTCAAGTATTAAATCACAATAAATTATATACAAAAATTAATAAAACCACTCTATAGATTCACTCAAAATGTAAAAAATAAATATCAAATTCATCTAACTGAATAAACCAGAAAAAAATTGCTGTTTAAAAAATTGGGCTGGAAAAGACATTAGTAATCAATTATTTCTTTGAAATTACGCCATACAAGTTATGTATGGACAAAACTTTTTAATTATCTTTCTTTTGGCTTGGGATCTTGCTTCCCTTGCGAGCCATGCCCACAAACTTTGGTTGCCCTGAGAGGGGCTTTCACCTATCGAGGTAAATTTTCCCTTTCTTTTGATGTATAATCCGCTGTAGGTTATTAAGAATGGATTGTCCTTACTTTTCTTAGCAGAACGCTTTCCTCACTATTTGGAATTAATCTGACCTTAAAAGGTTACTCGATTGGTTTTGCTAGTTTCACAGAAATTGTAAGGGAGGCTACATATCTCGCATTTTTAATAGCAGCACAGAGATACCGAAAAATAATTTTCCGATGACATAGCCAAAGTTCGCTCCATTACCGGCAATCCTTTGTCATGAATGATTTATTGTATATTTTGGTCCTATATGTGAGTATTTACGATTCTTCAGCAGTCGCTGAAGTCGATGGAATTGTGAGCTCAAGCATTGCTTGTTTGTATACTTTTGACATGACATGATAACTGTTACTCCATCAAGTTCTTCTCCATACGATATATTGGTTTTCTTCGGAGATTAAGAGCGGTTGTTGAATAAATAACAATGGGTTCGTTTTGTAGGAGCACACTATCTAAATATCTGCTGTAGATCTAAAGTTGGAAACTAAAAATGCCAATTAAATGTATAAAAATAAACATTGATGTACGTCGTCGATTTTTAAGAAAAATAAGCAAAGGTATTGGTAGTTTTTTAAGAAATAATAATGCCGGAAACTACCAAGTCTATTCATATGTAGTGAATAAAACGTCTGTATTCGTCACCGATTTTTAGGAAATTTAAACGTCGATATTAGTTTTCCATTCTCAAGAAAGATAAACTTCAATACTACCAAGACTATATGTATTGATATTCCTCAAGAATCTCCCGGGAAAATAAACATCAATTTAAAAAATAAACGTCGAATTCTAATTATAGGTTGTGATAATTTTCAAATCTGTCGTTTATATTTAAGTACAAATTTTCTATGATTTCCTCAAATAATATACTGTAAAGTATTTTGGGACCTTCATTTTCACGTTTTGTCGATTGTTCCAATGATTCGACCGTACATCATTCCACAGCTTATCAAACCAATTACAACATGTGACATCACTCTTTTATTTGTTTGAAACAGTACGAGTCCATAATCCTTTTCTGCAGGGCATCATACAGCACATTAGTATGCAAAAATTGCATTGCATTGAAAGCAATTCAGGATTAAAGAACAGCCTCTAACCGCTATAACTTTGTCACGGTTCAATTACCAGAATCGACAATATTGCTATCGAAAAAATTAGCTAAAGGAGATTTATTTTCCTTCACAATATTGAGAAGTACCAAGGAAAAGTTCCACGTCTTTTGATGGACAAGTTCTTATCAGAAAAATAACGATGTCCTTCAGTCTTATAGTTGAATTCGCAAGAACGATCACACTCCGGATCGAAAAAATACCACACTTTTATGTTCCTATGGGATAGTTGAAGAAATAAGTATAGAACCATGCTGTAACAATGCACGAATGATGCTTCTGAATATTACTCGCACTTGCGCTTATAGAACACTTGATCTACTTGATCTAACAGAAGCCAATCGTATGTCTGTCCCACAATTACATTTGCAAAACCATATTCATTTATCAAATGCTACACTTGTTGAAAAAGAACGCCAGCAGTTCCGTCGCCATTTATATTTCAAATAAAAGCAAAAATATCAAGGAGACAGTCGAATAACAATTTTGTCTGTTTCATGTCAACAAATATTGTTTCGCGTGCCAAAAGTGGCACGCGTGCCAAAGATTTGCTATTGGAGGGTTAGGAAAGCCGACCTTCGCAATCGGCGGCCAAAGTGTCAGCGGCGGAAACTATCCTCTCCAAAGGCCTTTCGATGAAAGCCACAGGGTGAGAAGACGAGCCACAAATATCCGAGGGTTCGTACCCCGACAGCCCATTTACGGAAGAAAAACCCGGCCTTTCATCCGACGCGTTACAGTGCAGCAAATTAGCAGACAAACTGCTTCCCGCGTTAGCACTTTTATTATATACTTGCGTAATTGCCTGTCAAAAGTGACAGAGATGCATGACTGAAGTATTAAATTCAAATTAAGATACTTCCCTTTCTCACTCCCTCTAACTTAAAATTCCTCTCACTCATGCTCCCCCTTTTCCTCCCATTCTCCATCCTTCTCTCCTTTTCATTCTCTCTCTCCTAAAAATACATCAATTTATCCCAGCGTGATATACATAAAATCCTACATTAAGATGACATTAGAAAAACAAAAGGCGAATGAAAAATACACACACAAAATAAGAACCATTTGTGTTTTGATTTTAAGTAAATTTAAAATGGAAATGGATCGTATATTATACTGATACCCGTGTTAAAAAATAATGAAGAAAATAAACACTCCTCGAATCAAACCTATGGACCAACAATATACAAAAATATGACTAAAAGTTGCAAGAGGTGAATACCAGTATATTCCGCGGATTCAATGATAAATAAATCAATGTTCTTCACCTGCAAAATAAAATTTTCGCGTTCAAAATACATTTGTTTTCCGATTCGACACATTTAAAAATCGTCCGCGAGCAAGTTAATATTCATTCCTTAGGAATTATTTAGTTCAAATCCAAACTTAGTGTGGTGATTATCAATAATTTTCAAATTCAAATAATTACATGCGACTCCCATTCCTGCGTTAATCAAATTGAGAAATCGTAAAATTGTAATCGAACTCATGACGTTATTGTAGACTATGAACAATATAAAATTCAAATGAGGTAAGGTCAAGTAAATATTGAAAGTATGATTCAAAAGGGATTTACTAACATGCACCTGAATTTAATGCGTTCCTAACACACAAACATGAAACGGCGCAAACAGATAAACAGTCATAGCCCTCAAACGTAAAAACTCGCCAACAGGTCTGGAAAAATATATATCAAATTATTGCTGGGTTTGAGTCTACCGCTGCAAAAATTAGCCATTCCTCGTCTGTGTGTTGAAGCAGTAGGTACTATTCAAGCGGTATGGTGAAATACGTTTTCATTATTTTTCCATGTAAATATCCAACATCTCTCATACAATAGGTGACACTAATTATTATAACTCGTTATTATTATCAACCTCCTACTGTAATCAAACGCTGAATTCCAAAACCAGAATGTACCGAGAAGCTAGTGTCCAACGTTCTGCTCATCTTGGGCAACGCGCCGTGCCATCCTGAAAGCTTGATCATCGCGGAGCCTAACGTGAAGGTAGTATCTCTACCACCAAACAATACCACCCTCTTTTCAGCACCACCTCCCTTCTCCAACCAATGGACGAATGACTGATCGTGACATTTCATTCGTACTATACACGCCGTGAATTAAGGGGAATCGTCAACCAAATGGATAGCAAACAATCAGTGAATACTGTAAAAATTGGAGTATCGATGGCTGTATATAAAAAAGGATACTCTTGAAGAAATCAAGCAATCCACTTTGAGTGCGTGTTGGAGAAAATTGTGAAGGGAGACAATGAATGAATGAATTTTGCCCTCAGTGGAAGAACAAGTTCGGAGGATTGTGAGTAAGCGGAAAGGGTATCATCGATCTCTAAGAAAGATATGTGAAAAAATCCTTGACTCTCATCATGAGTAATTGACTGAGGAAGAGCTAAACGAGATCATACTATCTAACGAGGACTGATGAGGAAAAATACAATATAATCATTAATCCAAAACTATTTCTCAAGACCACGGCGTGATATCTTAGCAATTTTAAGGATCTGGCTTACAAGGCCTAAAAAGTGGAACCTATTATGGAGCGGAGCATAAAGTTTTGAAGAAAGTTGGAGGTTATCATGTTCACTTACTGCGAAAAATGTGGGGAGCACCGATAACGTGATTTTTCAATAAGACTATTCCAAGTTTGCCATCCTCCACTGCAGCACATTGTAGGCCTCCATCCCTTCAGAAGATCCTCAAATCATTGTAATACACGCTCCAACATTGCTATTATTATCGTCGAAATCTCAAATTTATCATCTTGAACCATTTTTGGAGAGTTAATGACCTCAGCATTTCATATTTATTTATTCGTCATGGAGTAAAAAAGAGTACGTTCTAATTTTATCTCATTTTTAATCAAACGTGTTTATGGTAATTTAGACTCTAATACTGTGTCTTGCTTCCTTCATCAGTGGTCCATCTAATGCCTTTCATCCCATAAGTTTAAGTTGTCAGCGTTCAAGGTTTCGACATTAGCGGTGCACTCAAGAAACCTGAGGGGCTATTGTGTTTGAGTGTGTGTGTCTGCACTCCGCCAGGAATTCGCAGATGATATCGTGTATAAAGAAATCAATTTCATAAATGAAATGCCAATACTACTATACTAAAACCTCTAGAAATTGGTGTGTGCTGTAATAATTCACAAATAAACTTGAAACTAATTAACATTTCAGGAATTTCTTTCTTCTTCCTTATAAATTGTGAACTTATCCTAAAATAATATTTTATTTTTACACAGTGAATCTAGCTAGGAACTCGTGGAAAATACAAAAGTGCCGGCAGACATTCCTCAAGCGATATTGTACTGACTGCAATTAGTGTGAAGGAAGTCGGATATAATGCATATTGCGGCGAATCAGTAGATGTTTAAAGCGAGGAAATCTTCGAGTAAAGCGCGGTAGACTTATATAACGAGTACAGAAATGCAAGCAGGGCCAGCCGATTCATATACCATCATAAAATTTGCGAACAGTACCGCGAACCGGGACACTCTTAAATTTATAATAGCATTTATCTCTCGGTCTTAGTCAGCGGCATCTGTAGTGCAATAAAAATAATTGAATAATATTTAGATTTTGTAAGACTGGTTGAAATTTTTTCAAATTATATTCGTTAATCAGTTGCATCAGTTCAGTTTGCATTTTGTCCCTGAAATAATGATCACGAATGGCCGAATTATTTATTATACCAACATAATCGCCCAATAGAGGATGACATATTTTAATAAGCTCAACAGGACTTAAAGATATCTATAGTTACGCCAGAAACTGGTAAATATCTAACAGGCTTTCAAGTGCACCACACAAATGCACCTCTCCAATGTCAGCTGATTATTGGATTTTTTATCCATTATTTCATAATTATGAAGACAATTTTCAATTTAAATTAATTTTCATTTAGATTCAATGTGCTTTGAGGGTTCCTGTTCTCTGATCGGAGTGGAATCTTTCAGTCTTACAACTATCGTCACGAAATTTATTTATTAAATGGGAAACACCTTGCACCCGGGGCAGGCATATCAATATAATCGAACTAGGCGGTCGCATAGGACGGCGAGCTCGTCGGGGCGCCAATTAGACAGTAAACGACCAGTTTATCGAAAACGAGTTTGTCGAATACCACTTAATCGAAAACCAATTATTCGAATACCTATCCATAATTTTTTTGAACGATCAATCCATCAAAGTACAAATTTTTCGTATAGTGGAGGCAAGTTTTGCGAAAACCCGTTCATCGAAAACGAATATTCGAAAGGTTCTTGAGAAAATTTTAAAGTATTTAACCTTTTAATAAATGCTTAAATCATATAGGAATTTTATGGTGATTGTATATATTTTTAATTCGTAATAAATACTAAGAAGTATTTTTACAATTGAATAATTCTGATATTAAAGTATTACAATCAACATGTGGAACCATAGTGAGAAACTAAGTAAGCGATTGAATTAAAAAATAGTATAGCCATGTAATCAAGTAATTTTTGATCTAGACACTCGTCTTCTTGAGGAGCTTGAAGTTTTTTAAAATTTGTATAAATGTTTTTATTCCTGTTGGATTATGTATCTATAGAAATGATCAAATGAATTTCGTAGCTCTTTTATAAAGATAGATAGATAACGCAACCGTATACGATTATAAATTTTACTTAAAGTTTTAAATAACGTCAAAAAATTATTTTCTTTAAATTACCAATCGGCTTTCAATATTTTTGGAAATACCAGTCCATCGCTACCATATATTCATTGGAGCGTAAACTTGAAAATAAATTCAAAATAAATGTTTGGCGGTGTTAGGACTGCATTTATTTTTCTTGAACATCTCATTAATAAATAAGAAATAAAATTAATATAAAATAAAGAATAATAGTTTTGTATTTATCAAAAATTTAATGTCTACAATTTTCCTTAAATTTTCAAGCAATACCATCAATATATTTCAAAAAAATTTCTTTCTCTTAACACACTTATGGAGGAATTACTTAAAGTACCTTTATTTTTTAATAAAATATATCGTTTGAAATATTTATAAATTAATTTTCAAAAACTCAACATTTTCAAAAAGTGTCCATTCTATTAATTCACGGTGGGAAATATTGGTTTTCGATTAATTGTTTTTCGAAGAAATGGTTTTCGATAAACTGGTTTTAGAAGAACTGCTTTTCTAAAAACTCGATTTCAAAGAAATTACCTTGGGCCAATTAGACTATGGATTTTATTTTCTCTATATAATCACTAAAATTCTAGATAAATAAAAATATGGTATACCAAGAGAAAAATAATAATGGCACCAGATATTGAAGCGTATGGTTGCTTTCATAAGTGTTCTTTCCGGTCAAAACGTGAAATTCCGCGGGACTAATGAAAACTTTTGCAGTCCACGTAATAGAAAATTCATAAAATTTCTTGAATACCTGTCTTCTTTTCATCCAGTAATGAAGGAGCATCGGCGAAAGATAAGTTATCATAAACACATATTCATATCATAAGGAGAAGGCTACAAAATGAGCTGAATCAACTCCTATTAAATGCCTTTGAAGTGAAAATCTAAGAAGCTGCTCATTCTGCAAAATAATATACTTCAATTCTGAGAATTACACTATATGTGATTCATGTTGAAAAGATTCAAGTAATAATTCGTTTTGTATATGTAGCAAATCTGCAGATGAGGTGATCATAAAGGAACATGTTTTGGTGTTTGTATTGTTAAAAAAGACGACTGGTGATTTTATGACTGAAAGTATTCTACAATCGCATAACGGAATGACATTATCTCCTAAAAAGATACGTGACAAAGGCTATGACAATAGAAAAAATATGACGGGTAAAGACAATGCTGTAAAAAGCAGAATATTAAAAATTAATCCTGGGGCCTATTCCTTCTTGCAGTATCCATTCCCTGAATTTGGAAGCCAGTTATTCCGCCAGAGGTTTTTTGAATGCAAGTAGTTTCGTTGATATATTGCAAAGCGTTCAGCTGATTTTCTCAGGTCCAACACGACATTTGGAAAATCTTAGTCGCGATGAGCCTTCTCCTACTCTGAACCCATTGATTTAAACAATATAGGAGAGTCGAATTGACACCTTGAAGCCTGTTTGCTATGAGCTTGGAAATATCCACAATGAACTAATGAAATTTATTATTATTATACCCTCACATTATCCACTGACAATATGACACGTGAAAATGCAGATGCTTTTTGAAATGGCGTTTCGAAGTCGAATTAGTGGTTTCACTCATTTTGTGGTACAATAACCACTTTTCAATTAACCTTGCTGGTAAGCAACTTCAAACAGAGGACTTTGACACACGTTCAGATATCCTACAATTCCACAAAACAAAAAGGATCTTAAGGAATTCTGGAGTGATAAAGGGTTCGAAAGGACGTTCATAACTGCTCGTGAGTTTGATCTACCAACACAGATTGTACCAGAACCAGTACTTATTCGAAGAAAATAGCTGCTATCATTTGAAGCAAATGATGAACAAATTCAGGAACCAAAACAAAAGTTCAAAGTGAGCTTTTCCTAGTGAAACCTCGAGACTTCAATCAGAGTGCGATTTGAATAAAGCCAGCAGCTTGATTCAGTGTTTGGTTATCTCTACGTTGCACGCAGTTTGCAAAATAAGGCATCAAAACAGAAAATAGAAAATTGATTGATGCTAGAATCGGCATTACAGCATGGATACTCAAAATATGTTGTTACTAAACATTTGTGCGTTGACGATTTGAAAATGAGTTACACCTCAGTATTTACGGATATTTATTTCTGAGCAGTAACTGAGAGGTAGTTTTCCGAACATCTTCATTCCTCTCTGCATTCTCTTGACTCATCCAGTTTCTGTTGCTAGTGTGGAGCGTAGCTTCTCAAAGCTGAAGTTGATAATGACATAACTTGAAGGTCAAGGCGGGAAACTTTGCGAGATTCCTCACCATTCCTTGTCATGAAGCGCCGTCTTGTGCTGCCATTCTACCGTCGGTCTTGCCTGCTCCGAGGAGACGAAGAGCAAAACGGACAATTCGCTTCGTCGAACACGTTTAAACCCTTGCGATGACTCTAGTAGGTGTGTATTATATCAGCCCTCCGACTCGTTATAGATCCAAATTTAAGGCAATCACTCCACAAAAAGAGTTTACCATTTGAGAGTTTTAAGGTCTAAGTATTCGCTCGAACAGTAAGCAACTTCGGATAGGGATATGAGGGAAACTCGAAACGGAAGATATCTGAGCGGTAGAGAAATTCTATCTTTTGTGTTCACATTTTATTCGTACCTAAATAGAGGAACAAAATGATTAACGGATTTCGGTTTCGTTTCGGGCTCGGAATTTTTTTCGGTTTGGTTTTTACGTTATTGTTATGATTCTCTGTTTCCTGTGTCATTTTGAAGACAAATTTGTGATAATTTATTTATTCTGTTTAATAGCTTGAATGTGCGCAATTCTGCAATATCGGATGACGAAATAGTTTTTAATGATAAAAACCTAATATTTTTATGCATGAAAGACATTTACTGTCAGATTAGTCACGCATTAAAAATCGACAGTTAGCTAAAGAACGTATGGTTTTCATTCAATTGCCGACCTTTAAAACGTTAATAAGCTTATTTTTCGTTTTTTCAGCTAAAAATATTTGTCTGCGCGGTATCTATACATACCAGCGTCAAGAATTTATTTTACGGGAGATCGATGAGAAAATACGTAATTATATATATATATATATATATATATATATATATATATATATATATATATATATATATATATATATGGCATGTTATAAACTTTTAGAATTTTATTAAACAAAATACGGTAATGAGAAAAATTTCTTTATCAATTGTCTCGTAAGTATTTTTCCATTTCTGACCCTATATAAAAGGCTATCGATTCTGCAATTATGTTTACAAAATAACTGACTCATATGGACGTTTTATCCAAGATAATTATTGCTCCATTATTGCCGTTCGGCCATTAATCATCTGGCATCATAAGTATTTTTGAACGGAAAGTTGATTGTTTTATAACCAATAATACCTGAATAGTCTCCAAACTTCATCATTCAAAGACGGATTCTGTCAATAGACTTCTATGAAGTCTTGGTGTGCCCTACAAACGTAGGTATATCCACGCCTGTGTAGCAGGCAGGGTAGACTACCGGTAGGTTAGACTCTGAGTCCTCTCTATCTAGGTACGATGGACTATGGAGTATACCCTACCTGGCGGCCTACACTAGTCATCAGGTAGAATAGACTCTAGGCAGCACCTTGGATTCATTAACTCTAAAACTCTATGAACTTTAAATTTTGATTTGTTAAAGTTTATGGGTATACTTGAATTTTCTCAAACATCTCAAGATTCGTCGAGAAATATACAACGAGATAATTTTGATTTTGTTGGTCTCTACATTTATTTTTTTAAACCTATTACGAATAAGAATTTTTTAAAGTTTAGGAAGCATAAACTATTTACAGATTTATCGGTAGTGCTTTGTTGACACATAATTTCCAGAATTACATAATGCTTTCTTATTTTTGTTTAAGAGTAATTGAAAATTCATAACGTATTAGCTCAAATGATTGTTTTTTTCGGAACAATTGTAATTGCCTTTCAATAAAATACAACTAATGCTTTTTATTGGGTTACGCATGAAATGTAACTATCCATTATGTCAATCTACTATGTAAGACATTTCTTATTGTTTTACATTATGAAATGTTGCTCCTCTAAAGTTAAGTAAGAAACATTGTATACAATTTTAAGTATAATTTTGTTTGAAACTTATTATCTAGATCGCAAAGTTTGTTTAATTGTCAATTATCGAATGTAGCTTCTTTTAAGTTGAGTCAGAAATTTTGAGTATAGTTCATTTGTAACATGTTAATCAATTATCGAATTTTCTTTACTCAAACAATGTATGTAATGTTGATTATTGCTGCGTTTAAAGCGCGATAATTAGATAGCGAAGTGAGAGGTGAGATGTTTTCAGCGATTCAAGTTAATCTGTTGAGGGAAGTTGTACTATACTGAGTTTTTTATGAGTTTGACGAAATTAGTGATTCAAGTGGATCGTGTAAAGATATTATCAAGGGTTGTGTTGGGTTGGGTTGGGTACGCACGAGCTCATTTAAATTTTAACCCGCTCACGGAGGGCATAGTTAAATTTATCAGATGTGCAGATGTTTAACACCTAATATGATAGAGAATATATTTCTCCTAAAATGTCTGCCGTATTATGATAAGGACACTCGAGCAAAGGCCACAAGAAACGTAACGGAAAATTATTGTCCATCAGGAAACAAGAGCCTCGGTAGTGAACGTCCCACTGTCCTCGACGTGATTTACCCAGCCCATTGCAGTCACGAGATCCTTATCTCGGGGCTGCAAAAGGAGGGGGTGAGAAAACCCGAGTTGGAACAAACCACGGAGAAGACAGAGGAAAGACAAAAAATTAAATAATAAAAATATCTTATAAATTTTGCACTCAAAAGTCAAAAATAAAATTTTATTTACTGCACTCAATTTAGAAATTTTGTAAAACCTATTTGGCTTTAAACCTTCTTACACTTTTAATTACCCTAAACACATTTGTAAAAGTTACACAACTTTCAGCTTTCTTACACTTTCAAAATGCCATACAACTTTTACAAATTTCCAAGGTTTTAAGCCAAATAAGTTATACAAGAATTCTAAATCAAGTGTACTAAATCAAAATTTATTTTAGATATTTAAGTCCAAAATATAAATTATTTTTATTTGTTTGTTATTTATTTTTTACCTTTAGTATTATTTCTAATACAGAGCACAAATAAAAGTAATTGGTGACCCCTGTTATGGTACATATAAATTTTTAAGTTATACATATAACTATCCATTGCATTACAGGTTGATCAAATTCTATGAAAGTACAAAAATTAACCAATCAGTAGAAGAAGGTTGTTTGCGGAAAAACAGAGAAAGAACTGTTTTGCAGGGACTGATAGGCAGCCCGCAAAGCGTTGGCAGCGAAAGTCGGTTGGCTCTGTATACCGTAGGCGAAGCGCAAGGCGGCCGACTAGGTGAGTTCGGGATTCTCGGGCTCGGGTTTGGAGAAAACCATGCTATATTCAACACGGTCAGGGTAGCCAGACCCCCTGAAAGACCTAACCTTTTGACAGGCTTATCGGGATATTGGAACTTGTTCTAAATTGTTGAAATTTCTGGGTTTCTTCGCGGAAATGGATATAGCTTGGAGAAATCGGAAAAAAATACTATAAGGAGGTTCTGATCGTGATAGTTTCGGAGATATCATACACGGAAGTCCAATCACAGCCAATAGGACCCCCCCCCCCCCCTATAGGCCGCCGGAAGTATGACTGCTGCTTCAGATGTAAGAAAACAGGTTAATTATCGTAATTGCTTACCTATCTAAGGAGTCCGCTGTGTCCTGCGATTTATAACTTGACTTAAAATGCATTCTTCCTTCAATAACTTTAATAACAAATGTATTAGTCTACTATGTACTCTCTGAAATGGACATCGTCGAAATGCGCATGACGCCATGTCTACCCAATACAAACAGACATGTAGGTATCTATGGCGTGATATTAATATAAAAGTTATTAATAGGACCCAACGCCAACGAGTGAATGATATTTCGCCCGCAAAAATTTGAACCCCGAGCAAGATTTTATGCGTTTTCCTAATTCGAATAATATCACTCTCAGGCTGTTGCATAAACATTACTCCACAAATTCTAGACGTTCATTAAGGTGTGTAGTAATTGCCAATAAATACACATTATCTCCTATATAGTTTGAACGAATTGGTCAGTATATGAAACAATTTAGTTTTCAAGACAATTTATTCTTTTTTACAGGCACATTAAAACAATGAAATGTGTTTGGTATAAGTCGAGAACGAACATGCGTACATACGACAAAAAGCACTTTTTAGCCGTCTTTTACATGAAAATTGGAAGTAGTGGAAAGCCTTATGGGCAAGTCCCGTCCGTCCGTCTGTCTGTCGTAACCTTCGTCTCCTAAACTGCTGGACGGATTTTAATTAAATTATGTCTTAGTGATCGTTATTAAAATTTTTCTCCCAAATGTGATTTTGAACTGCATCTGTCAATTAAAATTTCCACTTTATATAAGCAAATAAATAAACTTTCACACGTATCTCGTTAAATGGCCCCCGTAAAGCAACATTTAAACAATAATTTCCCCTGCATGGCTCTCTTATGATCTTATGGTATAGATTAAAACATTTATTCGGATAGAGGACAAAATTTTCCACAAAAAAGTCTGCAAGACGACATAGTTACTTATAGTATCGGAGATAAAAATTCGAGAAAATCTCAAGCATAACATCGCATGATTGGTTTAGAACGGTCGATACAAAGATTATATAGGCGAACAACAATTAAAAAACCACATTTTGTGTCCCGAGCTCTTATATAAACTATGAGGTATAGATTGAAAAACTATTTCAATAGATGACAATATTTTCCACAAAAAGTACGAAAGACCAAATAATTACGACTTATAGTTTCGGAGATAATAATACAAGAACCGCCCAATCTTTTGATACCGCTTTATACGCATTTCCCATAAAGATCGACTTTGAAATCTTTATGTATTCCATTTATGGAGTATACTCTTCTATCTTGTTATTTTCTAAGCAAAACGCGTCAAAAAATTGCATATTAAAACCTTTTTCACAAAAATCGAAGGATCGTATATACTTTCATATGAAAGAGAATAGGTATGCTTTTGGCGTCATAAATGTCTAAAAAAGCATTCGTTAACTTTGTAAGCTAAACTAAAACTTCACATGACAAAAGCCTAAAATAAAAGAAATATTTTCTTAAACTTTAAAATTTATAGGTGTATTCTTGTATTAGTTTGTGTTACACATAAGTATTGACGAATCATAAGAAAACATTACATATATGTTATAATTAGCATAAAGAACTTTTAAAAACTATAAAATCGTCCCAAAATGAATGAAAAGCTTCAATTTCTGGAGATTTTGTGTTCAAAATATCTGTGAATTTTTTGCTTCCTAAAATACTTTCAATGAAAGAAGGAAAAAATAAAATAAATAATAATTTTTACAATCTATGTAAATATATAGTGATTTATTATTAACATGAGTTCTTTGAGTTCAATTCTTATTCGTTTGTAAAATAGTTTATAACAATAAGTTTTGAAACCATCAAAATCGAAATTTTGTTATCGTATATTTATCGCGAAGTCTTGAGATATTCGTTAAAATCAAAATAAGCACTAAAACTTAGACAAATAAAAATCTATATTTCATCGAGTTCACACTGCCTAGCCCAGGTAAGACGGAGACCAAGTGCCAGCTAGAGTCCATCCTACCTGATGACGGTTTAGGCGAATCGGACTAGTCCACCTGACCACCAGGTCTACTCTGCATGGGACGTCCACCCTGCCTCCTGCACAGGTCTGCCTGTGTACTAAATCAATTCTCACCTGTTTATCCTTCTAGGATGAAAGGTTTTACACGTTGTATGTCCAGGAATGGTTTGTCTTTTATAATATCTCACGCACTGACAAACCACGAGCAAAATGCAATTTATGTAGAGGCCTTAACATGTGTGCAAGCCGCCTTTGCGAATTTCAGTTTTTGGATGGAAATGGGCATAATTGAAAATCCGGCAAATATATGACCCAACGAATGTTGACAAAAGGCGGATCCTATTGAAGAGAAAAAGTTTGGTGTGACCCATGTCACGCTTTGGTTTCTAAGCACCTGGGGGAAGGGTAAAGGATTAGTCCTAACAGCGCAAGAAAAAAATTGCTTCTCGGGAGCTCTTGAATCAATGAAAACCCCTGAGGGAGTCCCTGGAGACCGTCCATTATCTTCTTTCAAGAGTAAAAGGAGCCTCTCAACACGCCCTGATTCAAGTCCAAGTATGCAGAACAATGTCTAACTGACGCATCCTTTTTCAGTTTTAAGGCTGGTTCACACTAGAAAACCGGTAGGGTCATGTTAGACCAAACATTAAAATTCTATTTTCAATGGGAATTCAATTGGGAAGGATAAACTGCGTTCACACTCGTAAGGCTGGTTCAGATTATAGGACCGGTCGCGGTCGGGTCATTTTTGACTATATATAAAAATCTTATTTTTAACGTGGATTCTGTGGAAAAGGACAAACTGCGTTCACATTTGCCGAACAGGTCGCGGTCGGGTCTCGGTCGGGACTTCTTGGATCGCTCGAGGAGGCATCTTTTGTCACGAGATCCAACCTCTTTGGTGGCTATAGGCAATCCTCGGTGACAGACGAAGTAAGCTTAAATCTTTCTGCTAGTTAGGGGCATCCATTAACTCCCCTGGCCAGAATGTGTCCGTGCCCCGGCCGGGACCTAACATACAAGTGTGAATGATCTACCCAAAAGGAGTCCTTGCCCTGACCGTGTCCCGATCGCGACCCGGCCGTGACTGGTTCTCTAGTCCAGTGGTCTCTCCAAAGTGGGGTGCGCGAGGCGATCCATTGGGGTGCGCGAGGCGATCCGCGAAAAATTAATATTTATTTTTAAATTATATTATGTTCACCGTGCACTTGACAAACGCCATGCTTCTCAATAATAACGCTCATACGCCAAGACAATCAAGATATTTAACAATGTTTCAGTCATTTTTTTTCAATAGTCATCATCATGTCGCTGACTATTTCCACTCCATGCAATGGCCACCATTTACCATTGTGAATACAGATCAGACATGTTGCCCCAGTCCTACGTAAAAATATCTTTCAAAATTTCTTTCTAATTTTAGGTGCTTTACGTAAGCGGCCGCGGGCCGCAGAAAATAGCGTAGGAAGCTACGAGTTGGGTGCCACCGCCCTAAAGTCTAATGAATAAGGCACATCATATTCTGAGCCAATGTTCCGCGAGTCTCCAATTTCCAATTATACCGCGCATTCATGCATATTGCGCAGGTTTGGCTACCGAGTGATTCGTTCAAATTTTATCTTTAAAAACTCATCATGCAAGATTAATTTAAACACGATATAAAATCCGTTCTAAAAAATGTCATCAGCTCTTAAAAGTGGAATATATATAAAAAATAAAATACTGAGCTACGAAGTCCCTTTCCTGAAGAACTGATGTCTTTGTATATTATGTGTGACAAAATTAATACATCAGTTGAGCAACTAAAAGGACGTGAGGGTATTAATATTTTCTTATCATTGACAATCGATGGAGTTTATTTTCCTAAAATGGCCATTTTCAAACAATAAATACTTATTCCAAAATAAAACTTTCTAAAGAGTGTTATAGCTTGTAGCAATTCTAAGGACTGGATGAATTGTGAAACGCTTATAACATGGCTAGAAGAGATGGTTCAAGGTAAATTCTTGGAAAATCAATTCTTCGAAAGTCAATTCTTCGAAAATCAATTCTTCGAACGAGCCACTCTTCGAATCACATTTTTTTCGAAAACTGACGAGTATTTCGGAAATGTATTTAAATATATCGAAAATAGTTAACTTGAATAAAAATTTATTTATTGACAAACACTTTCTGATTTCAAAAGTATTTAATTTAATAACCGCTTCCCTGATTATCCCGAATATATTTGGCCAATGAGAACGCGTCAAGGCGGTCGGTCATTCATTACTATTTAATGCAATATTTAAATTCATATAAATTACAGTAAAAGTTAATATTTTATTAAAGTATATTTTCAAAGCAAGATTCATTGTTTCCTTTCTTTGCAGGCTAAAAGTATTTCAAATCAAATAAACAATTTAATATTTCAAAATACATTAAAATATACGTCAGACTAGGATTCATAAACTTTATTATATATGTCAAACATTTAAGAATGTCATTTACTGGACAGATTTTATTTGATTTTAAAAGTAACATCTATAGCAATTAGACAAATAGTCATGGAAAGACATATGATAATTATTTTTTAATGTTTCTATTTCATTATAAAAATTCAAATTTTTGTTACATTCGTAACTACACATTATCATAAAAGAATAAAACGCTACAATATCCAATATTATGTTCAACAGCACGCAAATAATCACAAATGTTTACGATTTGAATCCAAACAGCAATAACTCGCCTCAACCTTTTCGAAATGTTCCGATATTTTAAGGCGTAGGCTTTCGCGACGTCCTGCTGCATACTGCAGCCTACTGTTCCGATATTTTCTTCGCTAAAACGGTGCTCCCTTGCTACTGATGTGCTGCTCTTTGTTCCGACTCTTCTCCTTCTTGTCTCCAGAAATAAACTTCCAGATACTGGGATGATCCCCACAGATTTGTTGCTGGAAATCTCGGTGCCATCCTTCAACATCGTTATTAGTTTTTGGCAGTCCCTGAAGCACGCCTTCGTAACAATTCCACATTTGATGTGCATAGATTGGAGAACGGCGACCCGAACGATGATCCGGACGCCCAATCCACGTGTCCTCAAAGTAATCAATAATTGATTGAGTTTCTTCGGAAAAAACCTTGCCGAGCATAGAGAGTCAAAAGAGTTCACTATCTCCGCAGTGGGAACAAAAGCAGGAGCAGGAAATGTGCGAAGCTTTAAAGAAAATTCAGCGTCATTCTCATATCATTCCTTTAAACCTTTTGCTTGTATTCTCCGTAAAATGAACTGTCAAATTGGAATGAGCAGCCACGATGATTAGCAAAACGTAAATTACTGTTTACTGCATTAATCATTGACAGCTCAGTCTTTCATAAAAGAGATAGGTGCAGAAACTGGCTCGAATTCTTTCACTTTTCTGGAAAGATGGGCATGTTTCTTTCTTCCTGTCTGGTAGAAGAGCATACACCCAAGGCACGGAGTCGTAGTTTCGAATCCATGGATTTTATATAGCTGCTGAAACAGAGGTGGAACAGTTTTAGCGTTTTATCAGCATACTAATGATTGGAACGACAAAGAAAATTCAAATTTCTTCTAGTGAAAAATATTAAAGTGCGGTCGTTATGAGGTCCAGAGTCATAGAGAAGAAGGATTTTTCCTTCTATGGTCGGCTTGTACTCCTCTGGAAGCACAATATCGCCACAGAAAATTGGAGCAGCTGGTCCAGCAGCTTCTATTTTACGAATATTTCTGATGGTGCGTTTAATGTTCGATACAGCGGGTAATTTTGCTGCAGCAACTAGACTGGCTCCAATTGATTAGGAAGACACTCTGTAGGTTTATTGCCATTTCACGGATAGCTGTTACTCAAAACAGTTTGAGTTTTTGTTGTAGCTTTTGCACCGCACTTGGTAGTTATGCATGAGAGTTTGGGGTATTTATATATCTAATTCGGCAATAGTCGTCACCATGGCAACATTTCAATAAAAAGCGATTTCAAATATCAAAATTCTATTGTTTACTTGAGATTCAAGGTAATAATATCGATTATCACAATTTGCGATAAGAATTACAATTTAAGTTCTTTTTCCCTTAGAAAAGTATAAACCAAGATTCGATATCGTAATTATAAGATATTTTAAGGTACTAAAGAAAAAATCTCTCCACGATGGATTTGAGACTTCCTATTTTAATCCAATGGGGAAAGGTCGTTCATGTAATCGAACTCGAGACTCCAATCTTCGCTCTGAGGTCGTCCCTGGTAGCAAGATCCGCACACCAACTGTTGTGAAAATCGGTGATGCAAAATTTGTTAGTGGAGAACGGACACAAACACAGACACGACCATTTCATGAAGCTCTTTCCTTCGGATACCACGCTTAAATCTCATTTGATCATTTCATAATTGACGCGAAATAGCTGTGTCAAATATTTTTGGCCGATATGAGTAGGTACATTAAATACAGTAAGTAAATTCAGTTTGATTCGGATTAACAATATTTGAATAAATTATCGCTTTCTTGAATGATTTTTCGGCGGATGAGGGAAAATGCCGATGAAAATGATGGGCCCCTAGGACACTTCGGCGAATTCCCAATTCCTTGCGTTAGTGTAAGTATTTCTTGCAATCCCTCTCCTTTTCTCCTCCACTCCCATCACTCTTATTTTTATCCCTTGCATATTATCAGTCTATACGAAGGTTCCACTCGATTGACGCCTGTATTGCCTATGTTTTATGAGAATTGCTTCCAGCCCCCTTCCTTGACCTCACTACACTATTATTGATAGGTGGTTATTCTTTCATATTATTTATCTGAATATAATTCGTATTCTATTGACAACTATACTGCCTATGTTTCATGAGGATTTCCTCCAGCCCCTCCCCTCCCCTCTCCCTTTCCCCATTCCCATATTATTCATAGGTGGAAATTCCTTCATATTATTCATCTAAACGTAATTACCATTCGACTTACGCCGATATTTTCTGTTTGGTGAGGATCGCTTCCGCCCCCTCTACTTCCCCCTTTTGCCTTCGTTATTTTTCCCTCCATATTATCAATCTATCTAATATTCGCATTCTGTAGAATAACTCCTATATAACATGAGGATATTTTTACCCCGCCCCAAGTCACAACAATTAAACACAAATTGATTTAATAAAAACACGAAAGTTTGCACGAATTATCCCGCTCCCAGTCAAAAAATGAAACATTAGTTAATTAATAAAACAAATATATTTTTCGATCCAGACTTTGCAAGTCGGCAAACTAAAGTTCGTATGTTTAACCCCCACTTAAAATTTCTCCGTGGAGCGATTTTTGAGTACGAACTGTTACTACAAAGTAATGAGAATAATTTTTATGCATGACTTCTGGAAGACGAGGAGGAATAATGGTAGCACGGACATGTTGGAACCTGTTCCAACTTGGAGCAGCAGCAGTTTTAAGGATGGCTGGTCAGACCTGTGCTAGTAGCTGTAGTGAATACATGGGCGTGTTGATTCGTGTTGGCACAAAAATGACAAGCCGTTATTTACAGAAAAGGATTATTATCAATTTATGAGTGAGGTTAAGCAAATGTGCAAGTGACACACATGGTATGTTAAAAGAAGCCTAGGTGGATTAAATAAAGTCAAGATCAAGAGTTTTAACTGGCAAAAAAGATATAAAGAATGTGGGGGAAATGCCTATGATGGTGCATCTAATCTCCCTCAACACCGATGAACATGTTGAAAATGTCAAAGATTTAGTTCGTTCAGATAGACAACATTGAGAATGATGCCTAAAGATTTAAATTTACATAAATATACAATCATTATAAAAGGAAATTTGAGTATGAGTAAAGTTTCTGCGAAGATTGTGTGACGCATTTTGAGTGATGAGCCGTAACAGCGAAGATTTGACGCAACCGGTAATGAAACATGGTGTTTCCAGTTTGACCCGGAAATAATGCGCCAAAATTTGCAGCAGAAAATTCAAACGTTCATGAGACCCAAGAAAGCACGAATGTCAAAATCACATATGGAGAAAATATTGACATCAATGGCATGGTTGAGGGAAAATTCATTTCACATAGTCAGACAGTCAATCAGGTTTATTATGCAGTTAATCGGAATTCTTTGCGGCACAAAAGGAGTGAATTCTGGCCCAATGAATGGCTTCACAATAAAAAGGCTTCGGATCACAGTGCGCTTACTGTGAAAGAGTTCATGATCAAAACGGTATTACCTATCTTCGTCACTAACCTCATTCGCTAAACTTTGCTCCGAATGACTATTGGCAGTTTCCAAAAATCAAATCTTCCCTCAACATCCGAAGATTTGCCACCATTGAGGATATCCAGAAAAATTTGATGCCGGCCTTGAAGGCAATTCCCAAAGAAGAGTTCCGAAAATGTTTTGAGCAAAGACGGCATCGTTGGAATAAGTATACAGCCTCCAAAGGTAACTACTTTGTAGGGGACAACAGTTATTTGGATTTATAAGTTCAGGCATATTTTTTACTACTAGATGGAGCATTCAATCCATCTTGGAGGACCAAGTGTGCCATTTTGACAAATGCCTATGCTATATCGATTTCTGTTAGTTTCTGTCTTCCCAAAACTCAATATGCTCATACTTTTACCTGTTTTCAATTCGAGAATCATAAAAATTACTTAATTAAAAATATTTATTTTACTAATTACTAAAATGCAAAACTATAAAAAGGTAATAACTACAATTTCAGTAGATAGGCAATTAAAATTCGTATAATATAAATAAAATAACAGATGCACAAAACAAACAGATTTTATAATATAAATCATAATTATACAAGTGTATTGCCCATAAAATAACGGAGGAACTTAGAAATGAATAATAACAGCTGTAATTATTGAGTAAGAGCCGGTATAAGATTTGCCAAAATAGAGGTTTGTGAGAATTTCTTTCTGATTCTTGTTTTCTCCAATGTTGAACCCCTTGACCAAAATTAAATAATAAAATTTACAATAACATTCCCTCCGACTCTCTCGCCGTTCCTCCCTCCCTCTGTTTCTCTCCCTTTCTTTATCCTGCCTTCCCTATCTCTGTTAGTCTTTTATTATCTTAACCGTTTTTGATGTAATTTAATATTTTTAATATAATGAAACGTAACACTGACGAAGGGTTAAATGTAAGAGTTGACCTTATGGTCTAAATTTCACCCGAAAAAGTCATCTATTTTATTATCTATCTCTTTCCCTCCCTCTCTTTGTCTCCCCTTTCTCCCACCTCCCCTCCCTCTCGTTCCCTCCTGTCACAATCCATAGTTCTCCCACTTTTTCTCCGTCTCCCTCTTTATCTCTTTCCTCCCATCCATTTCTAATTCTATACCTCCCTTACTCTCATTGTACCTTCCATTCTATATCCCTTCCCTTCGATCTTCCTCTTCCATCCCCCTCTCTCTTACCTTACATCTATATAGTCGTTTATATAAGCAAAAGAATCCAAAGTAAATCCCAGTCCCATTAGGAATACGTATTTTCGCGAAAAATCTTACTATAATTTTAGGAATTCTATGCACTCGTATGCGGGTTGAGACAACAATTGATTCTCTAAGTTTAACAATGACGTGGTCGGCAAGGCAACATCCCGTTTAAAAGCCTATATTTCCCAAAATATATTATTTAAATGTTTAATATGAGAGATTTTCAAAGATAGGCGGAAAAAAGATGAATAGAATAAGAAACCTTATTAATTGTCCTAAAATAAAAGTTTAAATTTCAAGATCGTATGGCAATTCTTTCTAATTTTAATTTCCAAAAGAATAAAATCCTGCCTTTTAAAAAGTTGCTTTTTACGTGTTATCTCACGGGAAGTGGAAATCGCCCGCCTGAAGTCGAACCCGGATCTTGTATCGTATTTTTTTCTTCATTTAATTTTTATATCTATCTGAAACAAACATTCCTGCGAAATTTCAACTTTCTACCTAATAGGGAAGTTTGTTAAAACGCCTTAAAATGTGGTATTGATGACGTCAGCGGTATACAAAAACACCTAGGATTTTATTATAGGTATAATCTTTAATAACCACAGTATAAAACACACATAACATCTTCACTTATTTACATGTGTACCAGACAACACTCTCCTAAACACGCGTCACAAGCAAATTTCTTACAATAAATGCAGGCAGTTTGACTTCTCTGTGGTCTAGCAATGCTTCCTCTTTGTATCTTGGGTGATGGAGGTAGGGTGTACCGCCAATTCGTCGCGGGAAATTCGTCGCACAGCCATTCTTTGTGGGAAACTCGTCGCAAGGCAATTCGTCGCGTTTCAGATTCGTCGCAAGACAAATTTGTCACATGGAAAATGCGTCGCAAGATAATCTTCGCAAGGCAAATTCGTCGCATGGCAAATTCGGCGCATGGCATATTCGTCGCTAAACATATTCGTCGCATGGAAATTTTGTCGCAAGACAAATTCATCGCAAATTAAGGAGTCGGGGAAATAGGAAATAGTATATCTTTTTCTTCATTAATCCTGCGATACACGATACTTAGTGTATGGGAAGGGTTGACGATGCCTCGTAATTTCTGAATAAATTATAGAACTTCTGTGCAGATTATTCACAACAATTATCCTAATAAAAATTCCGGAGAATATAATTGATGAATTATTTGTTTCTAATCGTAGACATCGGATTTAGTTATACTTTCAAAGCCTGCTATAGGAATGTTTGGTGATCGGTATTAATTCAGTTTTGGAATATGTTTCTCTTCGTATATTGGAGATTGTTGGCAGAAATTATATGACTTTTGAGAAAATTGAGTATGGAGACTGATCATAACGTGTAAGTGACCAAAGTTGCTTGGGGATTATCAGATGTGGTAGAGATTAAAGACAGAGTGCAATAGACCGATCATTTTATACTCTCCCATACCCGTTTCAGCTCACATAAGGGTTAACAGCTTTTATAAAAGTGTGGGAGAATCGAGAACTATTTTTGACTGATCGTGATGGCATTTTTGTCAAAATTTTTGTGTAGGCAGAAGATGTAAATTTGGTAGGAATGTGTGATTCTTATAGTAAAAGGATATACGAAAAGGAATCACCAAAAAATACCCTCGTTCGTCTCCAGTAGATAACTTCTATTTCCCGTAAGGTAACACGTAATAATCAATTTAGCAACGTGCAAGCTTTCATCCTTTTGCGTAAAAAAATTAGAAAAATTCACTCCAATCTACAAACCGAGTATGTTTTAAAGAAAAATTAGAACAGTTTCTTGGTCTTATCGCCGATTGTCTTTCTCAGTCCGCCAACACTGGAATTTAACGTTTAGATTACTTCTTTTGGACATATTTTGCGATTTCTTTAGGATTTACGTTAACATCCATGCCATTGTCGAAATCGAGACCCCATTGTTGTCTCAGTACGAGATTTTAAGTTAAATAATATATTCCTTCCCGCCATATTGAAGGCTTTTATACTAGTCAACTCGTAAAGTGATAATATACCATACACGGCACCCTATCCTCCGTTTCGACAATGCGGTGGACACCAAAGAAGTTTAGTGAGGACGGCACGCACCTCGTTGCCCCTGCAGAAGGTGGCGAGGTTTCTCCACCCCAAATCCATAACGCAGAGCCACATTTCACCCGCGGACAAATGCTACAAATAGTCAATCCCAGCTGAGTAACGGACTCCTCGTGGACTTGCTATTCTACAACAGATTCTCGGGTGTTTCTGAACTTCCTCGGAACCCTTCCTCAAGGTTTAGATGGTCTCCATGTCCCTCGCAGCACGTACAAGCCTGTTTCCACGACAAACGCCCTTTACTCCTTTTTTAACTAGGCACCATCAGAACACTTGCTCAAAAATAACCACTCGGCGCCATGTATAAATTGCACGCCGGACATTGGAGCTACCTATTATTAGCTGCCTCGTCTCTTCTAGACTCCACGGAGAAGATGGGGAGGGGGTGAGCGCAAAGTGTCTGGAATAGTACTTCGGAAACCTCGCGAAAATAGGCCTGACAGTGAGTGATTCTGTAGTAGCGTTTTCTCCGCCGCACCCAGAACACCATCCCACGATCCCCCCGACTGGATACAGGGACGAAGAAATAATTTCATTTAGCAGGCCATAACAAATGTCATTGTGCTTCATGCGGGCCATGCATAAAATATATCATCACATAAATATATATTATGAGTTGATATAATCGTATTTTTGCTTTAATAAACGAATGTAGAAATAATCCCTTTGGATCTCATTTAGATAGAAATCTCATAGAAGCTCGTTTTAACTAGCACCGAAAACGCTGAAATGCCAGCAAAATAAACGGTGCAATATACATTGCACAAACTTTCTCGTATACGTATATACGTTTGGTCGGCTGTGTACGTTTGTAAAAGAAAAATGCTTATAATTCAAAGTTAACCGCACGTTAGCGTATATTTTAATGTGTCTGATCGATATTTAGTAATTCTTTGGGATATATGGCTTATTTAGTACTATTTGTGACATCAGGCTGTACGATTGGATGGATTTTAATCAAAATCCTTATTGCCATTTTTGAGTAACTCGAATTAAAAAAAATATCCTAGTATAAAGTGCCCTTAATTGTTGCGCAATATCGTTTATCTCTTCAGAATGTCTTTTATGAATTATATTATCCATAAATATAAGATATCAATCGATTTAGTGTAACCGTAAGGCAGCAGTAAGGTTTTGAGTGGGTCGCTGTGGAGGAGTGACGTCATACGGCTTAGGTAAGGTAGCTCAGCGTAAATTTTAATGTCACTGGACGCCATATGGTTACTTTTTGAGAAATATGAGTTACAGAGTATTATTTATAGCATCAGGCTCTACAATTGGATTGATTTTAATCAAATTCTATGAAGCCATTTTTAAGTAAATCAAATTTTTCTAAAAATCTCCAAGAATAAACTACCCTTTATTTTTGTGCAATATCTTTTTTCTGAAAAAATAGTCTGCAAAAGATAATATGTTGCATAGATACGAGAAATAATTCGATTTAATGTTCGCGTTTGGGCCCTAGGACGGCGAAGAGACAGACAGATGGCATGGCGAAAAACACTTTTATGGAGTCAGTGACACCTTAAACGTCAATTCCTATCAAAATCTCGAAGTCGAATTTTTTCACGATTACAATACTTTCTCATATACGTAGTATATTGACAAAGTAAAAATCATCAATGCATCGCATTTTTGTTATATTTCCCTCCTTTCTGCAGACATGGGACAAGCCTTTGGCCTCAGCGCGTCCAACAGCCACCACTGGGGGACGTACGGCACCAGCCCCTATTCTTCCTACTTGAGTGGCGGCCTGGGGGGCTGCAGCGCCTCAACGACCAGCTTTAACGCCCCGACACTCGGCTTCCCCACCTCAGACCTCAATGGTCAAACCACAGGCGTATCTTCCACGGCAGCCGCATCCACGCAAGATGCGTTCACATCAGGAAGCACCATATCCTCGTGTGAGTATCACTATGACTTTTGATGCTCTTTAGTTACGATTGCATCAAGGAGAGTGTAAATTCGGCGGTTCTGCAAGTTTGGTAGAAGTATTTAAGTGTAGTATTCTGTTACATGGATCTGTAATCTTTATATGTGTGATCATTATGTTGTTTTTGTTTAATTAATTGTTGTTGTTTGTTAGCCGTTTGGACTTGCGCATGATATAAGAATAAGGCCGGAATGTTTGTGTAGTTTATTTACTCTGATATCACTGTTTACTGCCGGAAACGAAACATAGTGAGACAAGGCTAGTCCTAAAAAAGGTCTAACTAATTGGCGTTTCAGTAAAGAAATTGCAATAACACGACGAGTGAATTTGTCAATGTTACTCATGGCCATGAAAAAGTATCATCAACGTAACTTGATGCACAGCGTTGTGATGACTTTAATAGGATTAACTAATATTAGCCGCCGCAGGTTTTAGATATGGCTTGTTTGACTTAGCCTGGGACTCGCGATATTCGAAGAAATGTAGTTTAATGTCATAGGTTAAATAATAAACGGAAAAAGAAAAATCTTTAGTTTACATAATCCATGCTTACCATGTAATGGAAAACAAATAATACAATTTCTTGCAACACTTGTTTACTAAGTGTAAATTATGTTAGGAAATGGTACTTACACCTTTAACTAGCAATAATAAATATGAGTCTATTAACTATTAGGCTATAATTTCATATTTACGAATTGCAAGGAGTTTTATCTCTGTTAAGCTCAAATAGAGTTTCAGGAATGAAAATAATAATTGGACCGTTATCTTAAATAATTTACGTAGAAACTTAATTGTAAATTACGTCTACTTTAAATCAGTTCGGTTCTTTTTCCAAATTTTATTCTAACTGCAAGATTTATGTCTAAATGACACGATGGATCAATTATATAAGGTAATTCTGGGAGAGGTTCCAGATAAGAAAATATTTTTTTTAATATTCATTAAAAACGACTACTCGAGTTCTTATCATTATTGCTTGAAAACTCCCTTAAAACATCAATGTTTATTACAATACTTGCAATCGATCAATTATATTAGTTTCTTTTCAAAACAATTAAAATGTACGTAATATTTTTAGGTATCAGACCGGATGTTACATGAGAGACTCTCTACTCTCAGGAGAGAGATGTACTAGAAGAAAATTCTTCATGTAGCTTCAAAATAAATATTTTCAGTCCAAGATCAACTTCAAGTGCATCTAACTGAAAGAAAAATTGCAAAAATTTCTCAAAAATTGTTTAATGACGTAAAATTTATTAAAAACAAGAAAAAATAACGTCCATATGAACAGTTGTTGAAGAAAATCACGGGTTTATATTTTAAAAACTTACAACATCTGATCTATGCTTTCTGGATGCGTCTATTTTTAAAAGGAAACAGCATTTTCTATTAACAATTTCTCTCTTTGTCTGTATAAATTAGTCTATACACATATAATCGGAGATATACCAATAGATGAATTTCAATAAGCTTTAGTTGTAGGATTTATGTTAAAGGATAACACGAGTATGACACTTTTCAAATCACCCTATCAGCGTTAAAACTGAAACAAAAAGTAAAGTTTTCCATTTAGTTCGGATAAATCTCATTCGAGAAAACATGTTGTAAAAATACTACTTAATCATTTCTTCCTAATAAATTTTTCGATAGGATTCATAGTTTTGGAAAAAATCGCGAAAAATATTTTTATTTCAAATCTTTGTACTACGGACGCATGCATTTTAACGTTGCGTACTTTGAAGACTATTATTGATATAGATGAAAAATTGTATATCTGGGTCATACCAATCAATCAAATCAATGCTGCAGTATTTCAATTTTATGAAAATACGGGGTTAAAATTTTATATTCGAGCCACGTCATTCAACCAGGGAGGGCATAATGCCGGAAATCAAAATGAGATTCTGACTCACGATACATATGGCACAACTTTATTAAATTCGATATTTAAAAAAATATTACATAATTTGAAAAGTCACTCCTTAAGGCATTATAAATTACTGGAAATAAAAATCCAAATCACAATTGGAAACAAAAACGTTTCTTCCCTACTCCATGTGGGGTCTTTGGGAGGTGGGCGGTAAAATTTTGGACCCTATATGGAGTTTTTGGATCGACCCCGGCACTAAGACATACATCAAGAATTCCAAAATAGTGCTTAAGTAATATATCAACTTAAAAACAAATTTTAATTATCTCATACTCCATTAATTGTTGCAAAGCAATTCAGAGGCCATAAGATGGTAGACTTTGATGTACGAACTCTACTGTTGCGATTTATGGTAGAGAACATCTAAATAATTTCGGGCTGGTCGCTTAGAATAACTAGTTAGCATTAGAGAACACGATTAAAAGGGAAGAATTTTCTAACGAAACCATCATCGCATCTTACGCAACTCCTGACTTCTCAGATTTTTGTACAAATAAACAATGCTTAATAATGATTCTAAATAGAAAACTTGGGCGTTCCTTTCGTTGGAGTATTATTACAGGTATCACCTTAATAAAATCTTAACCATACTTTTTTTTTTCAAAATATTACAGAAGGCATGTGATTTAAACCTTTGTAGCTCTATTGATATTTTGGAGTCTTCTGTCAACTGCACGGTATTTTCATCCATTTTAAATGTTGTCGGAGAGGATTCTTTAAAAACATCCCATAGTACAAACCAATTAAACAGCTGAAATAACGTTATGTTGAATGAAATAACGCAGAATTATGGATGATTACTTGCTACTGTTTCCACAAACAATTATATTCTTCCGTTTTTTTCATTTATTAAAATATTATTCCAATTATTTTGATCTTAACCCTTAACCGGCATAGTTCTCTAAACACACGTAACTGATATCGTCGGGTCAAATTTGACCCGAATTTTCAAAACTACACTACATAATCCTAACATTAAAATGAAAATTATAAATAAAACCTTTTATATAAGCGAGAAACAATGTTTATTGATTTTTAATGGAAGCTAAGAAAGAAAAAAGAAGATTACATCACAGAAATGGAAACACGACGAGTTTTGGCATTTTTAAAACATGCTCAAAAACAATAAAATACAAACAAAAAGTATAAACAATTTTTTTTAAGTCATAAATTACAGCTTTCTATGGAACAACGTTGTAATCAGGGAAATAAAATACGACAATATGTTTATAGGAAAAACAGTTTGTTTGTTTTGTTTGTATGGAATTTCTGGTTGATCAACCTCTTGTATTGTTATAGCCATTACTCAATCCACACCGAACTCACACAAAAGGGAAGAGGGAAACCCGGTGCCGGCATTAGCCTACTCTTAATGAAGAGCACCAAGAGGACCAACTGCTTACCGTCCCTTCCAAAGGACAGAGCACTGACTGGCGCGGACTCCTAAAATCACACAATAGAGGAAGGGACGATCACAGGTTGAAAAATAAGAACTCCACCGGAATAAAACCTGGGACCATTGCGTGGAAGGCCAACGCTCAATCCACTCTACCACCGCCACCCTTGGGAGCGACGTTGGAGATTAGGCTCGATAAGGCTTTTCCCGAGTTGAATAGTAAATGTTCGTCTAATAGTGTTATCTATTCTAACAGAAGCAGTTTGATGTAAAACATTCGAATTTACTGATGCTTTATTCATATCTGCGATCCATATTGCACACTGCTATCTTCTAGTTCTTCTACTTCTATTATAAACTGCATATTTATGGTCTAACGTGTCAACTCCACCCTTCGTAGAGTTCTAACAAAGTATCATGTCAGGCTTTTGAGAATCTTAGTCAATTTTATTGTCAGGGTGAATGGAGGACAACATGAGCAGATATTTATTAACTTTGGGTGCGTAGGACACCAATGTTTCGTCTCTAGTAAATACAAACTTCGAAGTGTCGACTGAGTTGATTTCAATGGTATAATTTCTTTCAGTATTTCTCTTAAGTTTTTGCGATCAGTTCCTAGACACAAAAGTTAAACTTTATTCAGGGACTTCATTTACCAACTCCACCGACGTAAAGCAATTATTGTCTGTTACGTTTCTGTTGGTCTTTTTAACAAGCTGTATGAGAGACATCACCGAGAGTGTAGAAGGGTTATTTGGATTATGCTGATAGGTTCGTCCAATATATACAGAAGTATTTAGCATATAATGTCTAAGAATCACAGACGCACATAATTTTCATTCCATACTTGCTGGGTTTGCTCTTCACGTCCAACCTACAGGTGCATCTTCCTCTGAATCCAACCAACATTTCATCTAATGTTAAACATTTATCGAGGATGTATTTCTGGAAATTCACAACAAACAACTCCAAATTATCTCTAATCTAATCTAACCTGAGATCGTCCCGTCCCATATTTGTGTGATTTGAGGAGACCGCGCAAGTCAGCGCTCCGTTCTTCGGAAGGGACGTTAAGCAGTCGGTCCCTTTGGTACTCATCGTTACCGACACCGGGTTTCCCTCCTCCCTCGTGTGTGTGTTCAGTGTAGAAAGAGTATTTGCTATAATAATGCAAGAGATTGATTAGCCAGAAATTCAATACAAACAAATCACATTTCAAGTCTGGTAAATGCAAAACTATATTGTGAGTTCTGGTTCTTTCAATATGGGGAGGCTGTGTTGACCATTTATATCTATTTTTGCCATATACAACGTTTAAAGATGCATCTAAAGGCCACTCGTCTTTTTCTGTAATGCTTTCATAGTTACACGTTTCTACGAGCTCCTCCACCTCATTTTCAAAAAAATCCAATTCAGAGTCATGGTCACCCACAATCGGCGATGCGTCACTCAGATCGTCTTCTTCGTGGTTTAATATGACCGCTATTTCTGCTTCTCTTATATTCCCTCCCATGATAAAAAACACAGAACTGGTAGTTTAAATAAAAAACTAGCGTAACTGGTATCGTCGGGTCAAATTTGACCCGAAAACGCAAAGAAAAACGAAAATGTACACAACACCATAAGTATCGACGCCCTCTATAGTATTTATACACTTATTAGCAAAATAGCTGGCGCTCGGGTTAAAAATTACCCGACGATACCGGTTAAGGATTGGAATGACGTCCACTGCAGTGGATTTTATAGATATCTTGAGTTTAGCATTCATTTAAGAAAATTAGTTTTGGCCAATCATAGATAGGGGATTTTTAATTTTATGCACTTTATTTAAAAAATTCGCCTTTTATTGGGTCCTCCCGTTGGTATTTTTGTCTCTGTTTGATCATCAGTTTTTCCCGCTATACGCGCATGTAGGTTATATATTCGCTGGACATGTTTTGATATAATATGATATCAACGACGAATATTACATAATTGGTAAAATCCAATTTTACAAACAAAAATAAAAGTGTTGACATAACTCTTAAATATTCATCTGAGAAGTTACTTACTTTTAGTATTGCAGAGCAGAACAAAATAAATGCTTTTTGAATGCATTTCTTTGATCGGATAAGTTATTTTTATTAACCCTCGAGCAGGCTCTCCATAAAATTTTATACGAGCAGGCGCATGGAGCACTTTATATCCCACAGCATATTTTTAGAGCAATTCATACTTATATGAAAAAAATAAAATATGTTTTTACTTTTATTTCAATAAGAGTTCAGAGCAATACAGATTTCACATGTCTTACGAAAACCAAATTAAATAAAACAATAGACAATTGTAACTAGTATAGTATCAGTGACACGAAAATTGTCAGTGGAGTACTTTCAGTATTACTTCACTAAAATTATTGAAAATACATAAAGAGTATAAATGAACAATAGCTGAAAGTAGAAGCAAACAAGACATTCTATTCTTCAGCTAAAATCTTGCAAAAATGATGAATGTATTCGCCCTCGTTATTACAGGCTTCGCATGCATACGTTTCTTGTACATGTTGTTTACAAGCAAACAGTTTGCATAAACCACATTTTATTGTAGTGCTAAGATCCTTTGCTCGGCCACACATACCACCTCATCCACGTTTCTTCCTTGATGGTTTTCGAAAAGTATCTTCATTTTCCCCAGATCTTAGATAGTTGGAAAGAAATTCCGAAATATGGAAGCGACTTTATTGTAGCTCTTTCTATAAGATTTAGCTTCATCAATGACAGTGACAAATATTTCAGAAAATTTCTTCAGAATGGTTAAGGATTAATAGGATTTGAACAGTAGAGCATTTGAGCATTGATACCAGTTATGTTCATCAATGAATAGAACACTGCCATAGGCAATCGTCGTGTGATACGAACAACATTTCACGCATTACACATCCGATCGACTCTATCTATTCCTCCTTTGTTGATGATATAATCCATTAGTAAAACATCTGGTTTTTTAGCATGATCGTAAATAGTTGGCGAATCATGCATTGTTGATAACAGTATCACAATTTTCTTTTTCTTTTGTACGTAAGATATGAGCATTATATTTTTCTGAAAACCAAAAAGTGATGACCATACTTCTCGAGTTTTGTTTGTCTGAAATTCCGCAAGGATCACTTTTAGTTTTTCATTAGTGTGCCAATACAAGTGATTTTCTTTTCCAAGAGAGATTTTGCTAGAGGATAAGTAGTACCTACTACCAGTTTTCAAATATTATATTCCTATTATTTCCTTCAATATCATTAATCAGTAATCACAATTTCGTTTGGCTTGTTGGACACTAGGAATGGACAATCTTCTTGTTTTCTGCTATATATTACTAAATATCTTGTAAAAAACCTTTTGGGGCACACATTGCAAACATTTTTATCCCATATATCGCGGGTTTGTTAGGAATACACTGCAAACAACTGCATCGTCCACGGATAGCTTCTAACATCTCGTCAATTGTGACAAAAGTACCAACTTTGTTCGAGTTCCTACAATTCAGTAAAAATGCTTCCAAACACGAACGCACATCACCTAATTTATCCGTACTGTGTACACCAACAATGAGTTCACATAAAATAATCCTACTCCTTAACCGTCGAGCTGCAAATACAGAAATTCTAAACTTCAGCTGATTGCCATGACCACGCTGAAGGAATAGCAGGCGCGCGATATCCTATAAAAATATGCCAGTGATGCCACATTGCAAAAAGTAAAAATGAGGTACTTTATAATCCAGCGCGCCTGGTCGAGGATTTAAAATCCATGAGATATTTTATACAGCATGAATGCATCTGTTGAGAGTATCTCTTTAATAGTTTTATTTGAGACATTGATTATAATGCGTAAAAAATGCACACGTATGCGCCCCTACAGGATAGGCTAAAGATCTCTATCGACGCTTTTAATTTAACCTCGCCTCCGAAAATCCTGTTCATACTCACACGTCATCGGAAGCTTGTAAGACCACTCACTTACAATGAGAGGTTCATGCATTAGATAATTATTCATGACGCGATCAGCCTGCTGACAGAAATGTGTCTTCATAGAGCAGAGCAGGGCCAAAACAACAAAGCCCAGAAAAGACAATTCTTGTCGCCTTTTGTTTTTGCCAGCACAAAATTTATTTTCTCACACCGTGCTAGCTGTTAAACTTCTGAGTCAGAACTCAAGCAAATCTGGTCCGTCGCGGGCGTTATAGTTGTTGAGAGGCGCAGTACAGTGTCATGCACGGAAACGCTTCCCGACCGTCTTAAATTTATTTGGACATTTCTTTACAGTTACCTACTTTAGGAGGAACAGACTTTCTATGTCCAAAGTTTTCTTAATAAGGAGCACAACATTTCTGAACCAGAAATAACTTTATGCTGAAAAAAAAGTGTAAATTTATATCCTCCATCCTCTGTTAAAATTTCATAACATATAGAGATTAAAAATTTAAAAATACTTATCATTTATTATTTTTTAAATTTTGTAATAATTCTCAAATGAAATACAGACAATGTTATCATGGGACATATAAACAACAATAAAATAATGCAAATCAACATTTAATAAATGCAAAATAATACACAAAAATTAAATGAACGAATCTAAACATAGAGGAATTGGGCACGTTTTTTATAGTGATTAGTCGTTTACGGAAAGATAGCGGTGAGATGAAGTGGACAAAATTATGCTGCATCCTTGCATATTGATGCTGGGGCAGTTGTATTTCCAAATTACTAACTATAATAATGGGGCATTTTTTCCTGTCGCAATTCCTGTAAACTATTCCCTTTTTAATCCATAAAAAAGGCAGGAAAGATTCACACTTCATGTGTTCACTGATGTAAAGCAAATTTATTCTTAATGAATTATTTATTGAGTTTTATTTAAATATAAATTAATGTACAATAAGTACAACAAAATTTATTCTCTAAAATACAACATTATATAATTAACCTATATACAGCATTTTCAGTTTGAATAAAATCTTTAAATGTTATAAGCACTTGAGGTTCCTTTATTGAGATTGATTTGGAAATAGCGACGTTAGGTTGCCCGAAAGTTAATAACAGCTAGTGAGGAATACCCCAACTACGTGGAATTTATTTATTATTGCTATTGCAATTGACAAACGTAGAGAAATATGATGCCGATTCAGAGTGATAGGAACCTGGGTTCATTTTATTATTACACTACTATTTACTGGAATTAATAAAAACATTGAATAAAAAACGTACTTACGTGAAACAATTGATTATAATTTTAAACATACCTCACCTGAGTTAAGTATTTGTGATGTAATTCCTATGTTTACGTTTATTTATTCATCGTAACATCCATTTTGTTTCACTTAGAAAAGGCTCTGTGGGCACGATAAGAAAATAAACGATTTTCTGCAAATATTTTCTTCTTTCCTCTCACTTACTAAATGCTGTATGCACAAAAAAAATTACGCGTGTTTGCGTAATTATAGCATATCTTCTTTACTTCAGTTGTCACGAAGATTGTTTTAGTAGGCCATAATTAAAAAACAATGAAAATATTTTCTAATTTCAAAACGAATTACAGTATTCTTTGTTCGAGTATCTTAAAAACGGTTACTTCTTCGATAAAAATGTATTAGGCAAGAAATATTTTATTTAACTAATAGTTGAACAAATTTTTAAAGACTTTTTAGTATGAATAATATTTTACTAGATATGACGGAAAGTTCGCTTAATATGGTTATCTGAACCAATTATAGTTGAAACCACTTAACACGAAAACGGATAACACGAAATATCGGTTAGCACAAAAAGAATGCTCTGTCCATTCCGAAGTCTATATTTTTCTGTGCGCAATTATTCGTTAACGCAACATGTTTACAGAAAATACCATTTAACACGAAAATTATCCTGTTCCAAAAATATAATTCTATGTTAATTCCTTCTAATAACAAGAAATGGTATTTGAGAGAGCTTCCTTCTCCTTAAACTTCTATTTCATATTGTGACCAAATTAATTGGACACAGTGTGGCATTTTAGATTCTATTATACCTGATACATTAATCGATGTTGAAAATGATGAAGCTGATAAATGTAATATCGAAGTGATGTCCACAACAAGTGCTGTGGTTATCTGCATGGTGCTTAAAACTGTTTGCTGCTTTTTGGAGTTCGATTACCTAGATCAGGGATCCGCAACCTTTTCAATGTGGCGAGCACCAACTTTCATTCTTGAACATTCATCGAGCACCACTATAGTTTTTCAAAATTAGGAATGACCATAAATAAAATCAAACCAATGTCAAAGTGATTAAAAATGTCCATTAGTTCGTTTAGAAAGAAAACAGGTGAACAAATCAAACTATCTGTTCTAAGAAAGACGATTATTGACATCGTAGTAGTGTTTGGTAAGATTGTTAATGAGCACCGCGGCTCGCGAGCACCAGGTTGCAGACTCCAGGCCTAGATGGAGAAAAATATATAAAATTTTGAACGAGTTGGAACAAAAATAAATTTTAACGAAGTAGAGAAGAAAATTATGAATTTCGTTGCTATAAATAGAGGTTAATTTTATATTAATAAATTTATTAGCTGATTTCATTTTATTTTTTTATAAATCTTAGAGATGTATATTATCATAAAGAACGATGCCTATACCAATTAAATTAATTGATTGATATTAATTAGTGTGATTAATCATTGAGCATATTGACTCATCATTGTATCATGGATTAGATTGCTTCATATTTTTAAAATGAAAATTTTAGCATCAAATTTTTTAACATGTAATTCGATGAACACGGATTTTGATTACCATCAAAATGTTTGTACACCCTACATTTCGTCCTAATAGATTTCCACTGCATATAACTTTCTGGTTGGCTTTAACAAATTTCGTCAATGGTTTCTCAAACGTGGACGAGCGGACATGACCTGGCCATAACGAGTTCATTTTTTACATTAGCCAAAAATTCGAAGTGCTTGAGTACATTTCCTTCATTTTGTCATTGGGCTTCTGTGTGATACATTAGGTCACTGTGAATCTCACTTGTTAGTGAAATCAATTAAGCAGCCTATGTCTGAGTTCTCCAGCTCGAATAAAATGGACAGGTTTACTAACCTCATCCGTCGCATTACTAATCTTTAGAGTTCCACTACGTAATGCTTATTGATATAAAATTCAATGTAAATGATAAATTTGTGGTATTGTTTGTGGAAAAATCAGCTTTTCTAACTACCATTCGCGGCATCAGTGACTAGGCTTAAAGATCGTGACCAGTTCACATCTCTTCTATCAAAGGCTCCAACTATGATATTGAAAGCGTCATCAACTGTTGCTGTGCTTTCATCGGAACCAATTCTGTAAACTCTTATGTAATCTGCATATTTTCCATAACAATGATTACCGCTAAAAATGAAGCATAGAATTTAGCTTTCTCTCTGAGTTGACTGTTCACGTTGTCAGATAAGTAATTGGTTCTTTCTCTAACTGTTTTTCTCAAGAGACTTTTATTTGTGAATAGTTGACTCTTTACTCCGCAGATCAATTTTTTAGCTCATAATAAACAAGCCTTCGCAAATTCCCTTCAGAAGTTAGTTTCAATGGCATAAGTAATTTATAAACAATCATCATGCGTCAACTGTTTGGGATCCTTACGAAAAGCGACTCAGGAGATATAAAAGGAGCAGACAATGCAGCTAAATACGTAAAGATGAATTACGATAGTAAAAAAGCGTTACGTCATTAATAGAAAATCAGAAATGGACTTTGTTAAAGAGACGTAGGCTGCAGGCTAGATTTTTGGTTTTCGAGTCCAGTAGATTCGCCTTTTGCTTACCCGCGTAATCGATATCTAAGAAGTAGTGCAATGAATAACCAGAAAGAGAGGAGAGAAACCAGGTGCCGGCGTTTAGTCTGCTCTAAAAACACCACGGGGTCCAACGGCTTAAGGTCCCTTCCGAACAACGGAGTGTTCTCTTTTCTCATGTGTTCGTCCTTGTCTCCTTAGTTCCAACACGCACGAATAGGTGCCGGGCGTCCTTCAGAAAAATCCTCATAAGGATTCGAACCGGGTGTCGCTTTTAGCATTTTAGCAGATCACAATGGGGCAACACTCTAACCACTACACCACCGGCTCCACCCTGCTTCCCTTCCGAAGGACGGAACACTGACTTGCGCGGTGTTGTCTTCACGTCATTTTGCAGTTTATTTATTTTACTTTTTATAGCATTTCCGAACGCTATATTCAGTCTCAGCAGCTTTCTCGTGCGTATAAAACAAAAGTATTTTCTATCCATTGATTTACACAAAGAAATACTTTTACTTTTCAATAATCACGCTACATTTCTTTTTTCTCTTTTTCATTGCCCACGAAATTATCTCTTGTAACTGTTCAACGGAGAATTATCGAACTCGTCTTATGTGAAATCGATCCAGCCGTTTTTGCACTAATGCCGGTTTTTTAGTTGCTCCCTCCACACAACTCCACTCTTGATTGAAATTTTGATATGATATGTAGCCTAAGATCTAAGTTTGATCGACCGTTCAATACGTTGCAAGTTTCGTAAAAATCGGTTATGCCGTTTTTGCGCTATCGCCGGGTTTTACTTTCCCCATTCCCACAATTTAAATTCTGATGTGATAAATATCATCAATAAATGGCGACCCAACGCTTCGATCTCAAATTTATTATGTGCATGCACATCTACATGTTAAGACCTTTCTTTTGACACCTCAACCATATTCCTAGGTGCTGCCGTTGTCTCACACGTTCTACCAGAGGGAAAAAGCGATTTAAATTAATATATAGATTCACTAAAAAGAGGTTTATTGGAAATTAGATAGAATGTGTCTGATTAAATCGCTTTTATTTTCTGCGCCCTACACATCTTTGAATGCTATATGCCCTGTACGTTGCTATGAACTTTTCTGATACTTTAATACATACTGTTAATTCATTAAATATATACTGTTAATGTTTAAAGAAACTCCTTATATACTCTTCGTGGTATAGTCTTAAGACTTATTTTCTGTGAGGCACCTTGACAAAAGCTTTCCTGAAATATAAAAAACGGTTTCAAATATCAAAATCTACATTTTTAACTAGGTCATACCTTGAAACTCCCCTAAGTTGTGGGTGGAAGATGGCACAATTCACCAAAACTTCCCTAAAAGTTTTCTCCCGCAGATTTCACTCTCCTGTTATGTTTCCGTATTGTTCTCAGAAAAACGAGCTTCTATTGCTCAGTTCTACAATTATTGTTACGCATTTTATTGTCAGGAACGTACCTTTCAATATGTGTGTGTTTTTACTTTTTCTAAACCCTCCACTGGAGAAATATTTCAAATACTTTTTCTAGAATCATACTTAGATCTTCCGCTTCAAATCCATTAATAGTGAGGTTATGCATTGCTTATGTGAAAACATTTGTATAACAAACCTGGTTTCTCATAGTTGGAATTTATCTTGATTAAATGTGTAGCCCTTTTCTTACGGATCGCATATACTGGAAAATTGTTTTTCTCGTAGTCTTACTATTTTCAAATAACATCTTTCTCGACATTTATGTACTATTCATATTATGTCGGTAAATTTCTCGTTGGCTTCGAGTACAATCCGACGAATGAGCATGCCACACGAATGATTGCGACAAACAGTGACAGCCGAATAATTGACAGACTCAGCTGCTTGCATGCTCAGTCCATCAATTTTATACTCCAAATCTACCAATCTGTTCTTGCTTTTCTAGAATGATGCACCGGAATATTTACAGTAATGGCTTTTAATTTTCTTACATTGGACGTAACTTAGAGCTACTGTGATAGACTATAGGTCAAATTGATAACTGATATTTTGGATCCTAAAATTCAGAATAATTTCTAACAATGGTTATTTAATTAACAAGAATGGAATTGTCCTTAACATGTTTTATGTGATGTTTTCCATATTGTCTTTGCGGGTTGTAGGTTGTCCACCACCAGTATAAATTATGTGTTTATGTATCCATTACGGATTTTAATTACCTTTTATCGGATATTGCGCTTAATCTTGATGTTCTGTACATTAGTTCAAAGCAAAATTCATAAAATAGGCATTGTCGAATAAAAATAACTTGTGCCTCGGTTTGATCTTTCTTTCAGTTAATTGCATATTAAATCACCACCTATTTAATCTTCAATTGCCTAATCACTCTAGTTAATTTCTGACTAATACATCCAAATAGTCTTCACTCGCGTGGGGTTCCTGCTTATTTAACAAAATTCTTTAGTGACAGATTCAGTGAACCATTTCCAACAACAAAAACTTTTAATGAAAAAACACAATTACCAATGTCGTGCTAAAACTAACCCGTAGTATCTCATATTTCTTACGCTTTATAGGAATTTTAACATTGTGCTTCAATAATTAGGATAATATTGGAAAGCAAAATCTTTCGTGTTTTTTATTTTTACAGCTGGCACGTACTGCATGCAGGATTTTTTCTTCTTCTAGTATCTTGTAATAGCAACTTTTCATAAGAATTCTGAAATAAAATTACTATGGCAAATTGTTTTCAGCGGTAATATTTACGTTGTTAAATTATATCATAACGACATTCGCTATAATGAGATTTCGCTGCATATCGTTTGAAATTTTCAGAATCTGCGCATGTTTAACGTCGGGTTGTTGTTATGCCTGTTATGACTGTTCAATAGAATCCAAGAGCACCCAAATTTGTGTATGCTAATTACTGATGGCACGGTCGCGTCTCTACTTATTCGTTCGTTGTTCCGAGGTGTTGGCATGCCACCTCCAGCTTTCCCTCAACACCGTATGCCTCTGCCTACACCCGGCTTTCAACCGCTGCTCTCGCGGTTTCTGGCTGGCATGCCGGTGATAGCTCACTTGCCTATGTCTCCACAGTGATCCCGGATAACGGAGTCCCCTCCGGTACTCCTGCCGACTTTGCCGCCTCCACGCCGAGTGAATCCCGACTCAAGGGGAGCGGGGGGCAGGTGGAGGCCTTGGGAGCTCCCAACCAGGACCGTACCCCTACGCCCCCGCCAGCCGCCCGCTACTCCAATTCGGCCAACGAATTCTCTCTCTCGCGTTCGCTATCCGACTCTGTGGGCTCGCCCATGTCGGGGGGAAGCGGGGGAGGGGGCGCCGGGAGCGGAAGCGGTGCGGTGGGGCAGCAGGGAGCCTCCGCTCTCTTGGGTAACTCCGCCGCCACCTCAGCCTCCGGCCACTTGGGCCCAAACGGCAACTTCTCTCTCGTGGGCCAAGGCACATACGGAGCCTCCTCGGCACCAAACGCGGGCCTATATCTCAGCACTCCCGTTCTGCCGGCTTCCCTCCTCTACTCTCAGCTCTACACGAGCGTCAGCCAAAATCAGCTCCACCTCCACGGCGGGGAGCTTCAGAGCGCTATGGAGCAGATCAATGGCGGTTCGGGCTCGACGGCGCAGCGCGGGGACCTTTTGGGAGGAGGGCAAGGCACCGGAAGGTCCCTGCCTCCGATGGGGCAGAGCGAACACGAGGCGGACCCTTCGCAGCACTCCGCGGTGCAAGGCGGCGGCGTGGGGGCACAGCAGAGGCTCGGCGCCATGGGACAGCAGAGCAGGACGCATACGGACGCCGGGGTGTGGAGGCCATACTGACATACCTGACGGCCTCCGACTACCGAGCCCTCGATGACGGTCGCCTCCGCAGCGCTCCCTCGCCGAACGAGCCCTTGTCGCGGCGTGTCAGGCGATGCGGCGGTCGGTCTTCTTCGAAGCTTTCCTGGCGGGTGGCGAGGGGGGGGATGCGGGCGATTGGTGGCGCGAGGAAGTGACGATCGCGTCGTCTTGGCGATCTTCGCTTCTGACGGTGTGACCTTCGGGTAAACATTATCCGCGATCGTGACGGGTCACACATGCTTAGTTGCGACGCAAAATGTTTCGAGGCCAAAGGGATGAAAATCCGAGTATTTCATGTTTACCTCTGGGATGTGCGTGAGACGAAGGAACACACACACACACTCTCTCTATCTATCTCTTTCTCCTGTTTCTTAGGAGAACTCGTGGAATATTACAGGAGTTAAAAAGTTTCACTTACTGCTTTCATTATTATTTGTTGTGGTTTCCATTTGCTAATTATCTAAAAATAGAAGAGCTCCAGACCAAAGAATAATGAAATGTGTAAAAATATTGTTAAGCAGGGTGTTCTATTGTCGAACATACATAGATCATCGTGACTTCGTTTAAAAGAATTTCGTGTACACTGTGCACAGTTTACCGAAGCCGGGTTTCTACAATTATTGTTAATGGATCCTATGGTGAATATAAGTTTTATTACCGGCTTTAGTGAATTGGTTTTTGCATGACACCGAAGATAATATACAAATATTGCTGAAACCGCTTCATAATGTCGGTGGAAGCTTAAAAACCTTGAAGAGGATGCTCAAGTGAACGACGCGGTCTTTCATCTCCAACGCATACTTTTCTTTCTAAATTGTTTGTCATAAATTTTCCTCGATGAATTCATAGTTATGTTAATATTGACTTTTTTATAGCTGTTATAATTTTGTAGTATCATTTGTATTGTTTCAGGGTCCAATGATCTCAGATCAAATAAACCATTGAATCCTCTCACCAAATTCTTTGTTTTACCTGTTACCAGCTGACGATTACTAAAGCAGCACTTGTTATTGCCCACTGCACCATTTCCATTCCATTCCTATCATCATTCCAAACTTTTCATGTCACCTATCTAATTTCTTTCCATTTCATTTTGATGGTGAATTATCTCCAGATTAACATAAAAAATAATATTAGTAAACAAGGCAAGATTGTGCTCAATTTCGTAATAGATGGTTGTGGAAAACAATTTCTTACTAATCTGCTTCTATAGTAATAAATAATAACATTTGCAGCTTCCATAGAAAATATATATTAATCAACAGATATCGCATTTTACAGCATCATCAGGTAACGAAAGGGTTTTTGGGGTTTGTACGGGTACGGTACGGTACGGAAGAGAGAATGAAGTATTGGAGGATTCAGCTAATGGGCAGGAGATGGGATTTCATAGGTTATGAGGGGTTCCAGTAGAAGGAGTAGGAGGGAGGAGAGTGACAAGCACAAGTTTGGTAATAAGCTTTAAACCGATTACCAGAAAACACAACCATAGCATGGAAGTAACAAAGTAACGTAAGTATTAAGGTATTAATTCCAAAATTGGTTTCGGAACAGTAATGAGAGCAAGCAAGAGTGCTTGGAAAAAACAAATTCGTTAGTAAGCTTGAAATCTACATCACGAATTTAAATTTCCAGCTGCTCCAAGATGTCCAATCGAAGTAATGAAACTTGGGGTCGAATGATCTGGCATGGCCCTTGTCTAACAGGTGCTTAGCGAAATGTTATGACGTGTTCCTCGGTCGTCTTGAAGCTTCTTCATTTCAGCCCGACGTAAACGCCGTGACAGTCTTCAGAAGATAGTTTATAATCTCCGCCTCTATGGAGATTTGGTACAAGATCTTTATCGTTCAGAAATAGTTTAGCAAAGGTGATGGAGGAATAAAAGAATAGATCACATCCTGCCGAAAAAATGAGTAAAATCGCTTAAAAAAGTATTTCCACCTCTCACGAAATTCCTAGCAAGAAATACTTACGGTAGAATGCCCCTGCAATTATGGAGAAGGTATTTCTTAAAAAAATGTTTTGTTAATATAATCAACCTAAAAATAATCCCATGAAATCAAAAATTAAAAAAGGCACTTATCCCAGATGTTTATAATTGCGACAAAAGGTTATGAAAAAACCCTATTTCTTTTTCAGCTGATATTAACTATCAAAATCACTGACGGCAGCTGTCTGGTTTCCAAAATGCACAAACCCTCTCCGGTCCAAAGCGGTGGAAACAGACCAAGAGTATTTTTATTATAGGAACCAAAACGGCTGAATCGTCACACCCAATCTTAGTCAACATTGTTTGTGATGGCACTGTTTATACCTAGAGTATGGATTTTCAAATATTAAAATAAAGTATCATTCGGAGGGTGATAAATAGGAATTTTTATTTAAACAAATCGGGTGAAATCGCGCTTAAGTAACTACTACTTATTCTTTAAAAATCGGGTTTAAATTTATATTTTTTTTATAATTCACGTACAACATTTGCATGACCAGTGTTTTTTCGGTAATATTAAACCTTTCTGACCTTTATTAGGTGGCGCAAATGGCCGAACGGCATATATAGCAATATTAAGGCAACCATGCTTAATGCTGATTGTCGACCTCCAACATAAATTCAAAACTTAACAATAATCAAATAAATATGCTGAAAATTCCGTTCAAATCTGCTCATCCACATCGCTATACAGGTCCAGAAAATTTGACGTCATCACTTGTATCTATAACCTGAATAAATTTATAAAATGTACTATCTAATTAGGATGCCCTTCCCGCAGAAAGCTTTAACGGTTGTATAAAGATTTCTATTATATGAAACAATCGATGTTGAACAAAGAACTTCCGAAAACTTTGATATCCAAAGTGATTTTTGTGGTGCTAATTATTGTCTCCATAACAACGGCATACACACCTATTTCTAGCGCTATCTAGGGGTTTCTTTTGCTCCTTTATGCGTATGCTGACAATGGTTAATTCGGTATAGTATTAGGGAGTTACTTTCACGTTGTTATTAGAAAATAATAATTTGACGTCGGTAGTTCGTCTAAAAATATATGCAAATGTATAAGTTATTTCATTGATTTCTACTAACTTTTACCATGAGCCAAATTTGAGCCTTTCAAAATTTTCTGTATAACACACCACATTTTAATAGATATTTTTATAGTTATCTAAATAAAGTAACGACTGCAGATAAAGTTGTGTACAGATGACTGCCTACTCAAACTGAATAATTTGAAAAACACGAAAATAGCACCTTATGTCAAACAGCTAGAAATTGAACTAGACCCTTGTAAACCGTTAAAAGAATCATTGCTTGATGGAGAAGAATCAATTAAAATTGATTGAACTAATATTGGATCTTGACCAATACTTCTCATTAATAACCAACAGCTTTTAGTAAATAATGATGGACCAAATTAATAACAGTAACAGGTGTTTCAACGCAAAATTTTGCGGTAAGAAAGTTTTGATGGTGAATTAGTAGATCGTATTTTTAAAACCGGTAAAACATTTCTGCTTCTGTTGCAAACGGGACCGGCTCAAGGGTAAATGGCGCCCATAGCAAACTACATATCTCGGCGGCCTCCCCCCCTTTTTTCACCGCACCATTCATTATAGAGGAAAATAAGAACTCTAGAATGAACTTTTACGTTTATGTATTTGATATTCGAAATCAAAAATATAACAATGAAAATAATTCATCTATCGATTTGTTCCGACTATGTAGGTATGTAAAATTAGATGAAGGTCCTTATGAACATTTTTGTAAAAAATTAGAACTTTTGTTATTTTAGACTAGCAAATTGAGCAAAATCTTTTTGAGAGAAAAATTTCCAGATATTTCACCTTTCTCTGTCCAACATGTTTTTCTTGCAGTATGGAAGAACGAAGGTATGTTTTTATCAACTTCAACTTTGAGAAGCTACGCTCCACACTAGCAACAGAAATTGGGCGATTCAAGAGAATGCCGACAGGAATGAAGATGATTGGAAAACTACCTGTCAGTTTCTGCACAGAAATTAACATCGGTACGAATTGAGGTGTAAGTCATTTTAAAGTCGTCGTGAAATAGCATTAAGTTAAACGCACAATTCTGTAGTATCAACTTATTTTGAGTTTCCATGCTGCAATTCCGAATCTGCCTTCAATCAATGTTCTATTTTCTGTTTTGATGTCTTATTTTGCAAACTTCGTGCATCGCAAAGATAATTAAACACTCAATCAAGCTGCTGACTTTATTCAAATCGCACTCTGATTGAAATGAAGTCTCGAGGGTTAAAAAGGAATAGTTCAATTAGAATTTTTGTTGTGTTTCCTGAAATGTTCATCATTTGTTTTAAATGATTGTTGCAACTTTCTTCGAATACGTACTTATTCTGGTACAATGTATGTTGGTAGATCAAACTCTTCAGCAAACTCACGAGCAGTCACCAGTGTCGTTTCGAACCCTATATCACTTCAGAATTCCTCAAGATACTTTTTGTTTTGTTGCATTGTAGGATATCAGAACGTGTGTCAAAGTCCTCTGTTTGAAGTTGCTTACCAGCAAGGTTAATTGAAAAGTGGTTATTGTACCACAAAATGAGTGAAACCACTAACTCGACTTCGAAACGCCATTTCAAAAAGCATCTGCATTTTCACGTGTCATATTGTCAGTGGATAATGTGAGGGTAGAATAGTCAGAAATTTCGTTAGTTCATTGTGAATATTTCCAAGCTCATAGCAAACAGGCTTCAAGGTGTCAATTCGACTCTCCTATATTGTTTAAATCAATTGGATCAGATTAGGAGAAAGCGCATGGCGTCTAAGAAATTCCCAATGGTGTGTTGAACCTGAGAATTTCAGGTGAACACTTTTCAATATATCAATGAAACTACTTGCATTCGAAAAACCTCTGGCGGAATAATTGACCTCCAAATTCAGGGAATGCATACTACAAGAAGAAATTGACCCCAGGATTTTTATTATTCTGCTTTGTACAGCATTGTCTTTACCCGTCATACTATTTCTATTGACATTGCCTTTGTCACTTATTATCTCAGCAGATAATGTCGTTCCATGATGATTTTGTAGAAGACTTTCAGTCATTTAATTACCATTGGTCTCTTTTAACGGAACAAACACCAAAAAATGATTCTTTATGATCACCTCATCTGCAGATTTGCTACATATACAAAGCGAATTATTACTTTAATCTGTTCAACATGACTCACAGCTGATGTAATTTCCAGAATCTAAGTACATTATTTTACAGAATGGGCAGCTTCTAAGATTTTCACTGCCGAGGCATTTATTAGGAGTTGAATCGGCTCATTCTGTCGCCTTCTCCTTATGAAATGAAAATGTATTTCAGGATCACATATTTTACGCCGATGCTCCTTCAGGGCTGGACGAGAAATGTAAGGTATTAAAAAAAAATTTAGAAGCTTCTATTACGTGAGTTCCAAAAGTTTTCATTAGTTCCGCGAAATGTCAGACTCTGCCCGCAAAGAACTCTTACGAATGCAACCATACGCTTCCGTATCTGGTGCCATTGTTATTTTTTCTCTTGATATCCCAATTTTTATTTATCTAGATTTTCATTTTTTATGTAGAAAAAATAAAATCCATGCAATCTAATTGGCTCTAGGTAAATTTTTTGAAATCAAGTTTTTAGAAAACAAGTTCTTCGAAAACCAGTTTATCGAAAACCATTTCTTCAAAGAGCGAGCAATCTAAAATCAATTTTGGAATTAAATGAACATATATTTCATGATCACTTATTTTACACCGATGATCCTTAATGATTGGACAGAAAAGTCAGGTATTCCTTAAATTTTAAAGAATTTTCTATTGCATGAATTTGAAAATTTTCCTTATTCCCTCGAAATTGCCCCCAAAGAACTCTCATGAAAGACGCTTCATTATCTGGTAGTAATGTTACTTCTGTCTTGATACCCCAATTTTTTATTTCTCTAGAATTTTATTTTTTGACGCTTTGACGCAAAAGGTGACCGCTTAGTTTGTCCATAGGTATTAGCCAACCGTGGCTGCGTGGCGTTTTTCCGATATAATAAATTAATTTCGTGACGCTGGCTGTAAGACTATAAGATCCCACCCCGATAAGAGAACAAGAACCTTCCTCAATGCACATTGATTCTCAATGAAAATGAATTTAAGTTGAAAATTGCTTTCATAAAAATCAAATAATGGATAAAAAATGCACTTTAACGCCTGTTAGATATTGTCCATTTTATGGCCTATCATATTTAAGGCCTGTGTAACTTATTGAGGTATTCCATCTTCTATTGGGCTATTACATTGGTATAATAAACAATTTCGATGGAAAATGAAAACTGAACTTATAAAACTGATTAGCGAAAATTGATTGAAAAATTTTCATCCTGTGGTATAAAATCTAAATATTATTCGCTTATTTTTTATTGCAATACTGATATCAGCAGCCAAAAACCACAGACGCAAGCCATTCTAAATTTCGGAATGATTCGATTCACAATTTTTGTTGATGGTTTGGTTCATTGTTCATTTTTGGCAGTGTTTCGGTGAGGTTCCATGAAATTTGGTATTTATCTTTTAAATTTTACTATATACAGTGTAAAAAAATACTGTTTTCATGAAGACATACAAAAAATAAAATATCAAAGACGATGGAATTAATATATAAACATCAAAGAAAAAGTATTTACGCTAGCAGTACCAGCGCAGTGAATGAGAGGTTTATATTAAATTTAAAAAAACAAAAAACACGTTTAAAGTAAGCATTTATCTGTATGTCATATTTTATTTATATTTTATAAGTTAATGTACATACACATGGAAACTTTTCATTGTATCGAACTTCTCATGCTCTTTAAAAGTAAGTTATTTTTTCAATTGTCACCCAAACAACTCTCTTGTTGGTGTCAAAATAAGTTTTGAAAAAGTAACTACCTGACTACTACCTGAATGTGCACCAGTTATAACTAGACTTGGTAGAATTCGATTTAAATCGATATTTATCGATAAACGTCGAATTCGTAAAAAAAATCAAAATCGATGAAAATGAATTGTTGAGTTTTTGCTACAAAATTTTCTATAAAATTATTCGTCAGGATTTTTAAATTTGCTTTACTACGCTCCGGCTTAATATATTTTAGCACCAAACGTTCAAAACAAATGAGAAAATCGGCATTTGTTATACCAGAGAGCCACGCATCATTCACTATTTCACACCCTTTCTAAGATCTTTTGTCTTAAGGATCCATAATGAACAGACACGGGTATGGCACAAAAAATATGATCGGTTTATTTCACTCTGTCATTAATTTCGACCACATCTGTTAATCCCTACGATCCTCTATACTCTCTTCCCCTCTTATGCGCGCGCAGTTGCCAAATTTTCCGTCAATTAGAGCCAGTGTCTATCGCTTTACACATTCTGTTTGATCCAGATTCCATGCTGATTCAGGTAATTTCACGACAACTGAATTTAAATATTTTCGAACTTATACCTACAACAAAAATATAATTTACAGGATACGCTGACTAGAGAACAAAAACATAGTTAATGAAGTGTAATAACTAACTTGGAAAAAAATCACGCTTTGTCGATGCACCACAGTTACTATATTAACACAATCTGCAAGGCGCACTAAATCCTATAATACATCACACATCCACTTGCTATGAACTCTCGTGCGAAACTCTTTCATCGTGTCTAACATTGGGTCCTCCCTTGGGAAAATTCTTCGAAACGCCACGTCAGGTTAGTCCCTTCCTTCCATCATAATACGTACATTTTACAGAGGAACCAAAATGCTGGCACATATTGACCATCTTAGAAATATCTGGGTGCACACCTCTCGTCTGTTCACGAAAGGGTCATAAACCCTCCCTTTTGAGGACTTGCAAACGAATTTGAGTCTGTGTTTACTTCCAACGAAGCCTCTTTCTTCATAGCTTGAGAGGTTGTTTTTTACTTTTTCTGCGTGGCATTCCTTTGATGTATTTTTTTGATGCTTCAAAACTGCTTTTGAGAATAAGGCGGAGGAACCCAAAGGCCAGCATTGTGAAGCGTTGTGTTTTTAGCTGCCCGTATGTACGAATTTTACATAATTAACCCTTGGTTATAGTTATACCTGTATTATTTAAAACGTGACATTTCGCGAAAATTCGTTAAGCAATGGAGTTTTCCTACAATGTAAAGCTAAACCCATAAAATATTATTTTATTAACCATGAACAAGGTCCTACGTAGTCTCTTTTAGATAGATTTTTTCTTTTGTTCCAGATCCGATTAATAATTTTCGTGGAATCCGAATTCTTTTTATTTATTCATTGATTTAAATTAATTCATTAGCCAAAATATATCTAATGCTTTGCAAATAATCTGTATATTACAATTTTACATTTACAGGTTAATTGGCGTAATACTTACTATTATACATGTCAATCCGCGACCGAAAATGTATGAACAGACAAACTTTTTATATAAATTTGGAGTCCTTTTCTAATGAAATTATTAAAATGACCAATATTCAGCTTTTATTAAATTATTAGAAAGCATGGCAATTTATTCATGGTGTATGCTTCTCACTTCAATTTTATTTGCATTTGGTGGTGGCTATCACGAAATATGTTGATTGGTTTTAGATAGCCTTTAATAAGGCTTTAAAGTTATAACGTGATAATATCTCTACCTGGCGCAGCGTCTCATCCGCCTGTCTGTTTCTATGCGCAGTACCGCGCTTTTGTTTAAATATCCGTATCATGAGAACTACAAATGTTATTGGATAAGAATCTTTTTCAAAAATAAATTTCAACAATTTTGCACATTTCCTTTGCTCAGTGTATCTCTCTACACCAAGTTGGTGGGTGGCAGGGGGTGCAATGCACCAAATCCTACCTAAAGATTGTCTAACGCAATTCGAAATTTCCTATTGTGATCTCGTATTGTCCTCGGAAAGAACGAGCCTAGATAACGCTCCGTCCTACAATCGATCTCACGTATTTTATCGTCTCGATCATTTCTACCTATATACGTCGGTGCCACAATTATTCCCACTACCTCCTCTTTTAGACATTCTGACCTATATTTCTCTAGAAGTTTCAACCTTGAGTGCAATCTACGGTCCTCCAGTGATGCCCAGTTCAAATCGCTCAATAAAGAGGTGACGCTTTCCTTATGTTCGTACTTTTGTTTTACAAATCTGGCTGCTCTGCGCTGTACTCTTTCTAGTTGAATTATGTGTCCCTTCTCGTGTAATCAATTAGAGAAAACGTTTCCCGCAGACCGACTTTTTCATGTCTCAAGAAATGATTTTTGGAGAAATAGCAGTGTAATTAAATTTTTAAAGAAGTTTGATTAACGTTATATATTTATCATTTATATAAGCGTGATAATCTATCCTTCAAGTGCCATGACGAAAATAAATTGTCCTTATTGGATCAGAAGAAGCCGAGATATGACGTATGTTTAAAGAAAGAATTAGCATACGATCTTAGGATATGGACTATTTTAAAGAAGCAATTACAAAGTTTCTTATTCTGTTCATCTTTTTCCGACAAAAGATCGAAATTTCTCATGTTTAACGTTTAACTCATTTATTTTAGGGAAATCTTGCCATTTTAACGAGATGTTGCCTTACCAACCAATAACATTGTTAAACCTTATAATCCTATTGTTATGTCAATACTTATGGTTGTTAGTGCTTTAAAAGCATTAATACGAGAGAGAGAGAGAGAAAGAGGGAGAGAAAAGAGATAAATGATGTTCATAACAACCAATGTAAACAGCATTCGTTGTGTTATTTGCGAGCATTTGATTGTAATCATTCGCATATAAATATTACTTAGAATCATCGTTGGAGTTTGATACTTGAATCAACGAACGACTAAAAGGACAAAAGTTGGTTTTCGTGACATTGATTTTTGAATATGCGCCAAATCGGTAAACAGATCAGATTTAAAAGCGAAAATTTGACGTATTCTTGGTGAATTGCATTGTTTCCGGTTTCGTGTAATTGAGTCATTTGCTATGATAATAGCTTCGCGTTGCATCTATTATAGAAAATTTCCTGTTGAATTTCAATGGGCGTCTCCATAGTATTAAAATATTTTTCTATGCATATGCTTTAAAAGCAAAATATTAAAAATTATTTCCTAATTCATTACAAAAGAAAGTTTTTTTCTGTTAAACTTTTGTTAAAAATGAACGGTTTGCATTTTGAAACAACTTACAAAGTAAGAACCGATAATTACGCATCATAATCTGGCGCGTTGCAGCCCAAGAATGGTGACTAACCATCTACCCTCCAACATCCTCGTATGGGTGAGGGTTGGGTGCGGTTTCGCGCAATCCTGGCCCTAATCCAAAGGACGAAAAAAACTGTAACACCAAGGCAATGACGTTTTGCGGTGTGTGCTGAGTCGTGCTGCTTGAGATCCTAATGCGACGAAACACGAAACAACAACAACACAGTGTCGCCTACTGATAACTTGAGTTAGTTTTATATTATAGATTGCGTCATATATGAAATAAATACTTTTGTTTCACGTAACTACCTTAATTACTCAGCTTGTTGTCAAGAAATCATAAAATAAATCAATGTATGTAAATTTCGAAAAAATCCGGCTAGAAGATCCTCAGAAGGGTACTTAAATTCCGTCGTTCCTTCGTTCTTAAGTACGGATGTTCGTAAGTAGATCAACTACTGTGTGTGTATATATATATATATATATATATATATATATATATATATATATATATGTATATACTTTACGTTACTCTTTCGCTGAAGAAGGGCATAGGCCCGATAAGCTTGCGTTTTATCTGTGTGCGTGTTTATTTACGTGTGTCTCTTTGACGCCCCCAGCAGCCTGCCAACTTGGTAAGTGTCCGCTCGTCTTCCTTCAACACCTTCTTGCCACCCTCTTCACTACCTTTTCTTTTCCTGAAGTTAATATATATATATAACCATGGCAACAACTTGTTGGGGCACGGAAGCTCACTGATCACTTACCAATAAGAGGTTCGCTGGGATGTCGGAGAAACATATTTATACACATAAAATGGAGCTTTCTGGGGTGAACCTTTCTTCAGCACAAGAGAGGACAACTGATGGCAGTGACACTGGTTGGAAGAATGATGGTGGAAACGGAGTGTGTAGAGGTTGTGGATTGGAGGATGCAGAGGGGGTGGGGGGACGGAAGAAAAGTAGTGAAATACAAGCGAAGGTTGAGGACGAGGGGAGAGAAAGAGTTCTGACTGACGGAGTTAGGGAGCAGAAGTATTATCGTGGAGAGCGTGGATGGATCACACCGTGAGGACATTGTGTGCATCTCAGGAGGTAAATGACTTTCCGGGCGGTGCAGTTGGTAGGAGAAGTTATCCGGTAGATTATTTTAGTGGAACGGCTGGAGTAGGTATTGAATAGTGGCTTTATTGGTCATGAGAGGCACCGTGGTCTACCGCAGGTTTTAGATTTGTCAGGGTGCGGAGGAGTGGGTGCTGGGGGTTCCTTTATCCACAGAATGTTATCCAGATTGGGAAATCGACGTAAGTAGAGAATCGATGGTGTAGGAAATGGAGCGTAGTGGGGGAAGGGGGGAGGATTTGGTGGGCAGCTTTTAGGATATTTCTTAGGATATCTTGGATACCAATACAAATAAAGGTGGTTAGAGTAAGTGGAATCGGAGATTGCTTAGGTATCGGGGTAGGAGTTAGGGGTGGTGGGGTGTTGTCATTGATATACCCTATTTACCTTTCCTCTTCCATAAGCATATCTACACTGTATACAGGGCCATCCCTAGGGGGGGGGGGCGGGGCTTGGTGCGATCAGCATTTGCGAAGCCCCTTAGAAATCTAGAATCATCAAGGTATAATTCCCGCACTAAAAATTATTGTAAAAATTATTGCATATTTTTAATTATGTATATATTATTGTGTAATGTAAATATACGTATATTTCTTATTTTGTATTTTAAATGAGGAATCCTCCGTTAGGAAAACCAACAAAATTTCGTCATTTACGCCCGATTCATAATGATCTATGCTCATTATTCTGTCGCATATGGCTCTGTAAACCTACATGTATACCTGCTAGTTGGATATGAATATAAACATATAGATATCTCAAATGAATGGCAACATAAAATACGTGAGGTCAATTTAATACTAAAGTAAAATAAAAACTCTTTGTTTATTGCTCTACCTACTTCAGAAATTCAATTTCGACTTTTTTGCAGTAAACTCTGTCATCAGATCATTGTGATACAAATCTGAGGCTATTTACCTCTCGTTAGACTGCATAGCCAATCCACACAAACACTTTTGGGACATTGCTGTCCTAAGATAGTTTTATTATTATTTTAAGTTTCGAAAAACTTCGCTCCACCGATGCCACTGTGACGGGAATTGTTAACAAAATCCTATACGCTATCTCTGTATTTGGAAAGGTACCATTTAATGACGTGAGAAACTTAATGGTTTCAAATTCACTTTTCGTTCCTTCGGGGATCAACAGTCGAAGAACACGTAGTTCTAAGAAAAGGTCTGTACTGTCGATATTGTGTGAATCTTTATTATTCAATATGTTGCCAAATTTATACACTGCTCTTTCATTTCGTCTTCTGTTAATTCTTCAAGTTTTAAAAATCATTTAGGAAGTCGAAATTACCTGCGTGCTCTTCCAAACGTTCGAAACGTATTGTCAGCGACGTGAGAGACTTATCTAAGATGACAAAGAAGTAGTTTCAAATGGCTTTTCAGCCGAACACCATGAGTGTCGTCCTCGCATAGTACCAATTTTCCTCTTGCTGCTTAGCGCCTCTTTTGACGCGGGGCCCGAGGCGATCGCCCAGATTCGCCGTACCCTAGGGACGGCCCTTTCTAATACTCATCAGTAGTTTGAAATTGGATAAAATATTAAAAAATTCATTATATTAAGGTAAAAATGTGAATACTTCCTGCATGAATGAAATCCTGAATAAATAAGAAAGTTTTATTTAGTAAGAAATATTAAATCCAAAATAAGCGTCGATTGAGTGATATAAACAGTGTATCGTTCTGTGGATTTCTTTTGCAGCATGTGTGCCACATAATGGCCCTAAATGGGGATCCAAAGACAAAATCATACTAAAATACACAATCCTGTAAAAATGGAATTTCCATAATATTTATGTGGTAAATCCACCTCAATTGCCGGTCGCCTTTGTTTGTCGAACACATCTCAGTCGCGAGCCGGCTTCTCTCTACAACAAATCCTCTTAAAACGGGGTCGCGCAAAGCGAGGTGTGCATGTTCAAATGCAGCCGACCATCGGAAAAAGGTTTCCCACCCCTGCACTAACGTTTATTGAGCTATCTCCGACCTTCCATCCTCCCCATCATCAGCCATACTGCCCACGGTAAATATTCTCTCCCCTCTTTTAGTGAAGCGTCCGCCGGGGTAAAAATCTCTAAACCAATGGTTCACAATCTTTTTGTAGTCGCCGCACCCTTTCAAAGATAAACAGAATTTCGTGCCACCCCAGCCTTCAAGCAATGTTTTTGTATTTTCACAAACAAGTACTAAAACCTTTGGACATATCAATTTCTTGGTATCACCCTATAATCAATTTATTAGAGATAAAATTAAAGGCTTAGCTACCTGTAAACACATCCAAGTCGTAGATTTATTTACAAAACTGGTTTTATCGCGGCATTCCTAAACATCAGCTGCGGCGCCCCAATTTGCCGCGGCACCCAGGTTGGGAACCACTGCTCTAACCCGAGAGATTTTCAAAACTTCGCGTCTCACCTGGAGGACCTTCGCGTCCCATTGGTATAAACACTGTCCTAGAGATGTGCACGTGCCATTACAGCGACCATCTACTCTCGTCCGTCCGTTTGACCTCTTCACTCCACCCACTGCAGTGGCCTCGCTTCTCCTCTCCGTGCTCTCACGTTCCTCCACTTAATATAAGACAGCGGCCTATCCTAGCGAACTCTCTCTTCTTCTCTCTCTCCCACACCCTCCCTTTATGCACCTCCTCTCATCTCTCTCCCACACCCTCCCCCGTCCTCCCCGGCTCTGATGCACCCTCTCTCCCTCTCCCGCTCTCCCTAATGCCAACGAATAGTCCCTCGCCCTCTCACGCACTCGACGAGGACGCTGACAGCTCAGCGGGTTTTGATTGATAATGGCTGGGTTTTTGTGGATAAGTGGTGAACGGGGTGCGGGGAAGTAGACGGGAGTCGGCGGCGGGAGGAGGGAGGAAAGGAAGCGAGGAACGAGGCTGGGGAAGAGGTGGAGAAGAGGCGAGAGAGCGATCGTCACGCAAGGCAGCCGGAAGTCATGGGGCGCGGGCGAGATGCCGCACCCCGCACCCTCGCGCCGCGACCCCGTTCCCCGAACACGCCACCGCCCGGCGCCGCCACCGCACCTCTTCCTCCCCTTTCGCCGCCTCACCCGCTTCCTCCTTCCCACTTGGCGCTTCCCGGCCGCACTGCCTCACCCCTTCTCCGCCCCTCCACCTCCTTCGCCGCCGCCTCCCCACTTCCCCCCCTCATTATCTCTCTCCGCGACTGACGGAAGAGATGCTCGGTGCGAGCGATCGAGCGGGCGAAGCGAGAATTTTCTCGGCTCGGATTATTCGCGTGTCATTTTTCCGTAGAGGAACTCCTCTCGTGTCGAGAAGACGAGGGCGCGAGCCAGAGCCGCGGAAGAGGGTGTTACGGTACGCGGGGGAGGCGTGGGGGGCGGAGGAGGGCGTACGAAGGAGAGAAATATCCTCTCCGGTTGCTTCGGTCTCGGATTCGGTGGCACCGTGGCGTGGGGATTGTGGGTACTCGCGCGACACGTTCTCTATCTCTCTCCTGGGTATTTGCAGGCACTCGGTTACCTCAAAGGTGCCGGATAGGGAATCCGAACGTCCAAAGGAAGGGAATTGAAGCTTGGCCCTACCGAACTTCTTCCTCCGCCTCATCTTCCACGTCCTCTGTGTCTTCTCTCGTCCTTCTCGCAACTCCGCCCATATTTTCCCATCCTCGCACGGCTCATCTCCCACAGCCGTCCACTTTGTCCTTCGCCTTTTCCCTCCTTCGCCTAGTGGAGCGTGCAAGCCTCTGATGGTTCCGGTGTCCCTTAGGACCTCAAGATCGATAATGAACCTGCAATCTGCGGCGAATCATTCGACCGATTAATTGATATGCATCTTTCTCTCTGCTTCAGTGGGCAGAGTTGAAAAGAGTCTCTATAATATGCACGAATATATTAATAATATTCAACGACGCATTGTTATAAGAAATTTGATGGCTTTATGTTTTCTGCTGCATCTTATTGTACCTCAAATTTTTTTTTTGGCAGTGATTTACATTAAATACAACAGAAAAATTGATTCTGGAAGAACATAAACGTTCAATATAAGTAAAAAATTAATTTCTAGGGGCCGGAAAAGGAGAAATAAGAGTAGTATTAAAATAAGTAATTAAGATACGTTAGATAAGCATGGACATTGGTCTTCTTTTTGGTTCTTTTGGGATCACGTTTTTTACCTTGGGCAAAGAAGGAAAAGATTGTTTCTGGAAGTCTAAGTGAAGTGAAGTGTTGGAAAGGAGGGATTGGGAAATAAAAATCTTTTTACATGAAGTTGCGTATGCAGTTTCAGTTGTGAGCCCTGGTAAGTGCTGTTTTTATATCTGCCATGATAACTTCTGATATTATGATGAAAGGTAATTCGATGAACTTATGTTCTTCCCACTTAATCCAGTTTGCTTGTATTTTATATTCTGTAGATTACATTTACATACATTTTGTTTAGTGGTATTTAAATTTCTGTAGAATTTCTTCCCTCATTGTGACAGGAAATTTTATTTTGTTTCTTTTTATCATGAGAAAGGATGTAATTCAGACTTTTTGTACAAAGTACTCTTAGATCATATTTAGGGGGCACCTAATGGTCTGCGTTCAAACTTGGAATGCCTATTTCATTTTTATAAATTTTATTTTTGTAGGATAAATAATGTTTAGGGTTTTTCTTTCTTTTGAACAATTGGTTGGCTTTCCTATACATCTTCTTACGTCTTTTACTTGCTGATTAAATCTTCTAAACCATTGGTTTTAGCTTTTTAAGATGGCTGTTGACATTGTCAGTGTGGTTTATTTGGCTTCTGAGCCTATTTTCTCTTAGGTTAGACATAGTAGGAAGGCAACACGGTAGATATCTGCGTGAATTTTTCTTAGACCCTTATGTTTGTGAAATACTGTGGGCGTAGAAATGTACTTAATTATTCCGTGACCATTTTGGATTTTCGAGAGATTTGCACAGTTATTTTTGGATCTGTTTCATTATTTATAAAGATAAGAAAGCATAATTTACACTAGTTTTTTCCGCATCAGTTGACACTGCTCTATTTGATTGTTAATTTTTGTTTATGGCTCATCGGTAGAAAGTAAGTCGCTTTTTTCAAGGCGTAGTTCTTACATATTGTTTTCAGAGTTTTTATAATTATCATCGTTATTTTACATGCGTAAAATAGATTTAAAACCATTTTGTGCAATGTTTTGCACTTTTCTTGATGTATATATTGATTTTTGGAGTTTTGAATATAAAGTTTGGGACAGGGATTTGACTCCGACAGTGTGTTGCCAGAAGTCTCGCCGCAGTAATATTTTCTCTTTTTCTCAACATAGCAGGAACACGCAAGGCATAGATCCGATTAGTAAATACAAAGAAAAATATATAATTCAGTGCGCTTTATTTCAAACCAACGCAAAGGGGCGTTTTTTTTCGCAGTTTAAAACACAATTAAGATTTGGCTAAAGAATGTGTTATTATAATTTTAAGTATAAAACAATTTTTTCATAAATTTGGATATTTAAATAAATTTTGAACTTTTATGCAAATTAAGGAAAATTTAAATTATTTCGTTTATCTTGTAACATCCTAGTTTTTCTCCTCCAATTGATTTGAATTAAAGTTTTCTCAGCTGTATGTATTTACGAGTATGGCAGGGAACTCGTGGATAGACGTCTGGTAGCAGTGGCTAAATTTCATATTCCGTTCAAGGCAAGGCTTTTCGAGAACGGAATTGGCCATCTAAACTCATAGAGTTAACCACCATGCCAAGTAGTTTTCGCTTACTCGTACCCGTCCGTTAATTTTAAAAGTATTAATACAATAATTATTGTCTAAATATACATATATATACATATATATATACATATATATATATCCTTCCAACAAATGCCTCAGTCAACTGTTTCAAAGTTTGTGGAAGGGTGTAAACGGTGGAGAAAGGGCGAATCACAGTGGAGTCCTCGGACACCGTTAGACACAACCATGCTGCGAAGTCCTACTGCAATATCTCCGGCTAGAGAGAAATTGGAACTCACCAACCCGCTCTGGGCCGGCGTAGTGTTTTATGACCCAAATTCCTTATGACAAATGCAGGATAAGGCCAACCATAAAAAACGACCCTCATTTTCCGTTGGCTGGATTTTCCTCGACCGAGGCAGTGGTCGGGATAAAGGCATGAAGCCAGACGGTGCAAAGAATCCTCGGAGGTTGAACAATCACTGCCAATCTTTCCCATTCTTCCCCATTTTCATTAACCTCAACCTAACTTCAATTGCCGGAATTTGTTAAGCGTATGCAAACTTCGATATAGCCAAGAAAAACTGGAAAAGAACAGGTGTGATATTTTTTAACATACTGAGGTAAAAAGAAAAGGAAAAAGTTTGCTAGAATTGAAGAGCAGACATCTTGATTACAACAAGAGAACTGTCACAGGAAGAAAAGCAGGAGTTATCGTCGCCAAAAATTGGAAAGCACATCGAGGAATTATAAAGTTCATAAATAGTAAAAGTATACGCATAATTTTTAATAAAATCGGATGAGGAAGCGGAAGATTTCTGCCAAGAATTTGGAGAACTGCGTGACAAAGCAAACTGCCGTCCAAAAGTACTTATGGGTGATTTCATCACGAAAATGGGAGAACGAAAGTTTGATGCCAGGGCAGTTTGAAAATGGGACTATGGAAACAGAAATTAACGAAGACACCAACTTGTAGGCTTTGCCGAAAGTGCCGGCCTGCGCATAATGAAAACCTTTAAGAAAGCCTCGATATAAATTTGACCTGGAAGGGACCGAATTTTATCAAAAACAAAATTGACTACATATTAGTTAATAAAACTCATGTGGTAGAAGACAATTCTGTCCTCATCCAGTTTAGACTTGAAGCGACTCTTGATTGGTACGAAGAAAGATAAAATTGAATTGCAAGTTGGAAAGAGAAGCTGTTATGAATTCCTAAACATACCAAAACGCACAATGCTAAAGGAGCGGAAAGAAGAATATCAGCCTTAAATTTGCAATGGATTAACAGTAATAAACGACCAAGAATTGGAGTCAAAGTTTAAAGAGTTACTCAGAGAAATAACAGTTGAAATAGGCATAAATATCAAGGTTGAGCCATATATAAATTTATCTGAAAAAATTAGACTACTTGTGATGAATATAAAGGAAATAATCCACATTGCAGAAATAAATAAAACTATAAGAAAGCCCATCAAGGAAAACATGAAGAAATAAAATAATGAACTAATTGAGAATACTATAGAAAACAATAAATTTATAAGTAAACGAAGCAACATCTCTCGATTTGTAAGGAACAGCTAATAACAATGATAAAAGAATATAGTTCAATTACACATAACAGGTAAATAATTTTAAAACGAGTAGAAGAATTTTATACAAAACTGTATGTAGAACCTTTCGTCAATGAGGAAGTAAATTAAGATAAAAATATGCCCACCAAACAGGGTTCACATATATGTATTACCAGAAAAGGGGAGACGCGCACTAACAAGTTGGCATAGAATACTTTGATAACTATTTGCCAATCAGCCTGCTCTCAGCAGCAAACAAAATATTCGCCAGAATTCTCAGTATGCTCCTTCAAATGCATCTTGATTTCTCCCCACCTAAAGAACAAGCTGGACTTCGCAGTGGATATAATACGATGGACCACTTTCAGATCGTCAGAGAGAAAATCAGTCAGAAGAACGAGTACGAGTTGCCTCTCTATATGTACTTCATCGACTACGAGAAATAAATCGACTCTATCCGAACAACATTTGTATTTGGGGGTGGCGGTGGTGTTGTGGTTAGGACGCTGGCTGCTACTCGCCTGCTGCTTGAAAGGGTAGCGGGCATGAATCCTGCCCAAGTAGGATTCTTTTCCAAGGTCGCCCGGCCTTCTCTTTGTGTGGTTTGAGAAGACCGCGCAAATTCAGCTGTTCCGTCCTTCGGAAGGGGCGTTTAGCCGTTGGCCCCCTTGGTGTTCTTCGTTAAGAGTAGGCTAATGCCGGCACCGGGCTTCTCTTCTCCCTTTCTATCCAGCTATTCATTAAGCTACCTCTTAGATGCCCATTGCGCGTAGGCAAGAAGTGAATGAGCTGGGAACATACACTAGTACATTAGTGTTAAATACATAGAGAAAACAATGGATGGATGGAACATGCATAACTCTGGTCGGGTATATCAACAAACAACAGCATTGTCCGTCCAGCTGTATGAAGAAACAAGAGCCATTATGAACGAAAAGAGAAGAAAACAAGGAGATACCATATGTTCTGAATTATCCACAGCAGCCTAGAGGAAGAAATCAATATGCTTTACTGTGAAGAAAAAGGCATAAATTTAAATGGATAATATAAGAGTCACTTAGCTGATGACGTGATACTATTTGCAGGAAGCCCAGGAGATCTCACTAGAAGAACAGAGAAGCTGGAGCATGCGAGCCATGATGTTGGGCATACAATTAGAATGAATCTGTATAAATAAAAGTCCAGCTCCACCAAGAATCAAGATTATATATATATATATATATATATATATATATATATATATATATATATATATATATATATATATATAGAGAGAGAGAGAGAGAGAGAGAGAATGAGAGAAAGAGAGAGGGAGAGAGACGGAACTGAATTTGCTGAAGTAAAAAGGTACGTTTACGCGGATCAATTCATCATTACCGACGGATCAGATCCTATAGAAGTGCGTAGGAATCTTCAAACCAAATATCCCAATCTACATAAAAAGGAGATTGTGCGACCAATGAGTTCTGCTTGTGTTTACCAATGGAGGCGAAACATGGTCCATGATCATCAAAGCATTCCAGCGCCTGCAAACAACACAGAAGAGAATGGAGAGGTGTATGCTGGGGATTATCCGAAGAGACCGCATAAGGAACCACTGAGTAAGAAATAAGAAGGCAGTCTTTGATGTCATTTAGAGAGTAAAGGCATTTAAGTGGAAGTGGACGGGACATATTTCTATATGATTAGATCAGCATTTGATTACTTCTGTCATTGAATGGATCCCAATAAACACCAAGAAACTGAAATGAAAACCGATATACAGATGGCACGGAGAGGTTGTGATGTTTCCAATGTCAAATTATTGGAGAGATGTAGTTGACAGGGAGAACTGGAAGAGTCTGGTGGAGGGTTTCCTCCGTCAATAGATTGAAAAGGGTTGACGATATATATATATATATATATATATATATATATATATATATATATATATATATATATATATACATACACAGAGCCGTAGTGAGGGCAGGTGCCCAACGCGCAGCTTTGTGAGGGGGCACCAAATGTAAGTCTTTTTATACACTAGAAAAATATGAGTTACACGAAAATAAGAGGAATGAAAAGGAAATTTCATGAGAAAATGGAAATTATAGCGTCCATAATATCTGAAATAACAGAAAATACTCTCTACGATGCAGTGCATAAAGCAATAAGTTCCCTTCAAACGCAACTGTTGGTACGATTTACATCTTTATATGAAATTGACAATGCTTTTAAATTTTAAAGTTGTGCTCTATATATGTAACATGAACGAAGATGAAATTATAAATTCCTGTAAAAATGCTGCTGGTATATATAAAAATGATTCGGATGAACGCGATCTATTGAAGAAGTTCGCAGTTTGAATCACAACCTGCCTTCGATATAAAGTGTAAAAATTACGGAGAAACAAATTTTAGGGTTTCCTCACAAATACAAACCTTTAAGTTCATTCCCCTATGAGGAAATTTTACTGAGAATTTTTCTGAGATCCACCAGATCAATTTCAACTGGAGAGTGTTCTTTTAGCATAAATTGAAATTGATCAAAAATTACCTACGGTCATCAACGAACCAAGAGAGGTTTTCTGGTCTGGCCATCTTATCTATTGAATCTATACTCAAAAAATATTATTTCCATGATATAATCTAGTTTTTTGCAAATAAAATTCAAAAAGTTAAACTTAAAAGAAATTTTAGTTTATTTTTAGTAAAATTCCCTTGTAGAAAAACGAACTTATGAATTTATAAGATCATTTTGGGGTGCCAAAAACTCCTCTGCCCATAGTGCCAAGAGTGGTCACTACGGCCCTGTGTGTATATATATATATATATATATATATATATATATATATATATATATATATATATAAACTTAATGAAAGGTATTAAGGTAGTGGTGACTGTGGCATGTGGCAACAAGGTGTTAGAGAAACTTCAGTGGACACTTACAGCTGATGTCAAGTCACTTGGTGTGTAGAAGTAACACAGAAATCACACAAATATGTACCACAAAAAGTAGAGCTTTTCAGTCTTGAACCTTTTCTCAGCATCAGAGAGTAACTAAAGTTGAGTGACACACTGAGGGAGGGTGTGTGTATGAGAGGGTTATGTTAGGAGTGTGGCGATTGGAATATATGAGGTAAGGAGAGGAAGGGCAGAAAGGCCTTGAGGGCAGAAAGAGTTAAGATATATGTGGGCAGGTTCCCACTCTCTGAGAATTGGGACGGAGTATTGTCGTGTAAGGCGCGAATAGCTCTTACATTCAGCAACTATTGAAAGAGTCATTGTGCACATGGTCCTATGATGCAACTGAGAGACCTCTGAGTTTGACGCTATTCCGTTGGCCGTTCATACAGATGATTAATGTGTTGCTGGCGAGTTCAAAGTAAAATGCGATACAATTGGTGCATATGAAGAGTTAATTGGCGTTACGGGTGGTGCAGTTACTTCTGGAGGTTATGAGTTAGTGTTGGTGGAAGTGTCGGAGAAAGTAGATGAAGGTAGGTGGATTAGGCATGTAAGGCAGCGAGATTTTCCGCAGGGGTTAGACCTTGCAATGGCGGGGTGGTTTCTTTTCTACAGAATATATCTCATATTGGGGTGACGGCGGAAAGAGTGGTGCGGGAGATTGGTAAAGGGGGACTGATAGGAGGTAGAGATATGAATTGTTTGAGGACCTCGTGGATACTGGGATAGAAGAGGCTTGCTAGGCTGAGTGGAGGGATGGAAGCAAGGATAATGGGTTTGCGATGGTGGAATCTATTTGTTGTAGGCGTGATCGCTCTTCGGATCTCTTCAGAGATCATATCGGGATTGTAACTGTGTATGAGAAAGGTATCTTCGAGGACTGGAATAGTTCTGGAATATAAATTCCATATCCGATCAAATCCTCCATCGTCGACAAGCTAGGGCATAGGGAATAAAAACTTTTGTATGCATGGGAAGGCAACTGTCATAGTGGAGGTATCGGAGGCTGTTGGATAGTTTTATGTGAACAGAGGTGCGGATTTTTCTATCTTGGTTGTAAAGGTCGACGTTCGATTAAATGGCCTAGAAGACAAAAAATAGGAATCAAATAGAGATATTCAGAGAAACAGCACTAGAAATATGAGGAAGTGTTAGAGATAAGCCAAATAAGAAGTAATCTGAAAAAACAAGTCTGCTGATGAAAACAGAAGAGAAATCAAAATGAATAATGACCCTAAGGAAATAATCCACCTCTCAGAACTAAGCAAAACTATAAGGAAGTTCACCAAGGAAGAAATACTTATGAATTAATCCAGAATACTATATAAAACAATAGAAATTATAAAACATAAGAGACTGCTGGTGGCAATGGTGCTAGAAGATGGTTCGATTCCTCATAGCAGGAGTTAATTCTAAAGCGAGTAAAATAATTCTGCACAAAACTGTATAAAGATCCATTTACCAATGATGAAGTAAATGAAGAAGACAATATGCCCACCGAAGAGGTTCCATATATTATTTCAGGTGAAGTGAGACATGCATTAAAATGCAAGAAGAATGGAAAAGCATCTGGAATTAGGAATGCTGACTCGAGCCAGCTAGAGCCGAACAGTTCGAGCTAACTCGCCAATATACATTTGGCTCGAGCTCGAGCTTTTTATGAAAATAGATCAAGCCACGAGCCTAGATAACGAAACTTGCTACGAAGAACTGCGCAGGACGGAAATGACGTCTTGTACCCGCCATTGCGAAGTAAAATAATATCCAGGGGTGGCCACCGAGCCATTCCTAGGCGTACTTATGAAAACGGGGGAAGACAGGAAATCCAGACAGGCCAAGGAATGGTATTTATACTAACTTAATAATAATGATCGACACGATAAACTTACTGATAAACTATGCGTTCTGTAAGCTTATTTTTTAAAAAAAAAGCACTGCCAAATGCTAACAATTTAATTAAAAACTATAACTTAAGACATTTATGAACCAGAAAGCTCTGTACTCTTCCTTTTGCTAAATTGCTCCATACAAACATTTTAAGTAAACATGAAACACGCCAGTATCTTTCAGCGAAACGTTGCAGGTCGACCAAATTACGATCCACAGCATTAGGGGTCGTTTCAAATAATCTAACCGTTGAGCGCATCATTTGCTTCTCACTTGTTTATTTGTTTCCTCACTTGTCTTTTTTGGATGACTCTGCGCTGATAGATGGCGCTTTGACAGATTTAAAACTGGATACTTCATTTGTCGAAAAGGATTTAATCGAAATAAGAATGTGTGTTGTGTTATTACACATTGAAAGTTTTACTAAAAGCTCGGGTAGCTCGATTACCCTAGCTTCACCTTAAAAAGAAGCTCGCGAGCTCGAGCTTTTGAAAATCATATTGTTTCAGCAGCTCTATCTGGAATTGATTGTATCACAGCAGAAATATTCAAGGCAGCAGGTAATTTTATGGGCAAGATCTTCTCTATGATTGTTATGCATTGCTAAAGGAAGAAGAATATACCAGAGTCGTAAAACCACGTAAGTATCATTCTATTGCACAAGATAGGTTGCAAGGAAGATTTGAATAACTATCGGCCAATCAGCCTAATCACGGCAGTCTAACAAGTTCTCACAAAGATTTCCACTACGCGCCTCCAAAGCATCTTGATTTTGCCCAACCCAGATATCAAGCTAGATTTTTAGTGGATATAATACGATGGACCACATGCAAGTCGTGAAAAAGATGATCAGTCAGAATAATGAGTACGAGTTGCCGCTTTTTATGCGATTCATCTACTACGAGAAAGCATTCGACTCTATCCGAACACCGTCTGTATCAAAAACATAGAGTAAACAAGGATAGAAGAAACGTACATAAATCTGATCAAGAATATCAACAAAAACAGCATTGTCTCTTCAGCTTCATGAGGAAACATGTGCCTTTAATAACAAAAAGGGCAAAGGGATGCCATATATCCTAAATTATTCACAGCAGCTCTAGAGGAACTATTAGAAACGCTAGACTTGGAATAAAAGAGTATAAAGGTAAATGGAGAATAACTAACTCACTTGCAATTCGCTGATGTTATCATGTTGCTCGCAGGAATCCCAGAAGAGCTCCGTGGAATAATTGAGGAACTGAAGCCGACAAGTAAAGAAGCTTGACTTGAAACGAATCTTGGTCAAACAAAGGTTATGTATCTAGAAATTCACAAATCCCGAGGAAGTATCTATCAACGATACCAAACTCAAATAAGCAACTAGTTACGTATACTTGGATCAACTCATCGCTACAGACGGATCACTTCTTAAGGATATCAACTGAAGAGTGAAAATTTTGTGGAGTGCTTATTGCAGGAATGCAAGCATCTTCAACTCAAATATCCCAATATTTCTGAAAGGAGGTTTTATGACCAATATATTCTTACTGATTTGACCTATGGAGGCGAAACATGGACCATGAACGCCAAAATAATCCAGTAACTGCAAACAACACAAAGGAACATGGAGAGATGTATGCTGAGGGTCACCCGATGAGACCGCAAAAGAAACCACTGAGTAAGAAAGTAGACGGCAGTCTTTGATGAAATTAAAAGAGTGAAGGCACTTAAGTGGCAGTGGGCGTGTCATATTGCTAGGAGAAATGATCGACGTTGGAAGTCCAGTGTCATTGAATAGATCCCAAGTGACATCAAGAGATCGATGAAAAGAGCGAAAGGCAGATGGGACAGAGAGATTGTAAAGTTCTTAGAGTCAACTTGGAGGGAGGCAGTTGATAGAAAAAGGTGGAAGAGTCTAGGAGAGGCCTTCATCCATCAATGGATTGAAAAAGTCTGATGATAAATAAGTATATATAAATATTATTTCATAATTGACCAACGGGTATCAGTCGTCAATAGTACTAAGGAAATAGTAATGTTACCGTTACTGCTTATCGCTGTGTGCTTGGACCTCTTTCCCTTTTCTAACTTCTGTAGCTTCCTGTCCATCAAAAATTTATGGCAAACTCAAACAGCGAATAAGGTGACATACGCGGATGTTTCCTTCTTCCACACTCAGGTAGCAATTATATTGGTCAAGCGATGGTCGTTGCCGTTAGTTTGATATATTTCAGCTCCCTGGTAAGAATCAGAAGGCGAAATAGGAATTCCCTGGCCATCAAATTTTCTTGGCGGGACGAACGTAAAATATTGTTGCCTATCGTCACTGGTGATATCAGACTAAATAATTTCCTAATCTACTTTCTCGACCGCGTGAAATTCAACCGCTTTTGCAACGACTTTTACTATTTCAGTCGGTATTAACTGAGAGAGGATGAAGAGGGCAAAGGCTACTGCATACGTAACGTTTTCTCGTGGTTTTGACATTAAAAAAGGTGGATAACTAGCTCTAACCATTCCATATCATAAACAGCTTTCTTAAAGGGAAGATTCAAACTCAAGGGGCAACTTTTACCTCAAAAGGGGGACGACATACTACTAAGAGAAAACGTGGGTAGCGAAAGAGTTCCTTCAGGAGAGTGCATCGAATGAGGAAATGCTGAAGAAGGAAGTATGTGGTGGAGGGACAAGAACGAGAAGGCGACGATTTGGGAAGAAGCAAAGACGCTGAGAAAAAACCCTTCCCCCTGAAAAGTACGTCAATTGCCCAAGTCATTTGTGTCAATATATTGATGTTAATCCTTTTTCAGTTGTACGTGTCTCTTCAAGAAGGATGAAGATTTTGCTAGAAATTCAGCCGTCCCTCTCCCTCTCTCAAAAAGCTCCCAGGGCAAGAAACTCGGGGTCATCATCCTCTTTAAACATCAGATGATGGCAGCAAAAATACGCAACCCACGTTTTCGCGCGCAATAACATTAATTATTAAAGACTTTGAATCCTCTTGAAATTTACTGAACCGGAACGAAACCCAGAGCGAAACATTATTACGCTCGATATGCTAAGGTTACAATACAAAAGAAAAGTAATTTTCATGTAAACCAACGTATCTTTCTTCCTTTTCAATAAGTTTCACTGCGCGTGCAGTCGCGCTATAGCTGTTCATATAAGTTGAAAACTGGACATCGAAGTGAAAACAATTCGAAAAAAGAACGATTATTGAAACCGAACCCGAACCGAAGAAACATTCTTATTCTGAACCTGAACCGATAAAAAAATAATCCTGGACCTGTTCAGAAACCAAACGACGTTATTCATTTATTCATCTTTTTTAGTTCTCATCAGTAGTGTAAACGATAGGTAGGATTTCTCTGCTCCTCAGTATCTCCCATTTTCTGTTTCCCGAGTTTTCGAAGTTTCTTATTGACCTCCACCTTAAAATTCTCGCATGGCAAACTTTTTTTGGAGCAATTGCCGCGAGTATCGTTCGACCAAGTGTCGGAGAACTGTTACATTTCACACATATTTCTCCTGGGAAAAAGAATTTTCTGCTAATAGTCTGATATCACTACGAAATATAAGTCCCACCCGAAGGGTTTATGCACTCAACAAAGGTGATCCTAAGTAGATCCTGTGTGCCAGCTGAAAACGATAGAGAGCTCTCATAACTTTTGCCATAGCAGTTAAAAACCCCTGCCATTCAATAATTAAGTATTTTGAGAAATATTTCCGCCGTACATTGTCCTTTAGAGCCAGGAATCCGTCCCTATTTCTATATCTTGCTCGTACGATTACATAAATATCATAAAATTATATATTTTGTAGGGATTCCTACGATTTACCTGAAGATGTCTATAAAACTAACATTTTTCTGCAAAGCACTTTTTTCTTTCAAATGCTCCTCTCTTCGTTTCAACCCTACAGAAACGAATCAAAATGAATCAGCTTATGGCACTGGAAGAATGCAAATATGATTGCTTGTTTAAAATAAATTTCTTTGAAAAATTAGAAATCAGGAGAGAAATTCTCTCATGACCTGATTCTTCTGATATCTTATTTCTCCCTTATTCCAGTGTATTCCTGTGGCTTAGGAAAGTGCTCTTCAAAATTTTTTATTTTACGTCACACCTATCTATAGAATTTTTTATTTTACACGGCGCACCGAAATAATTTCACACGAAACTTTGTTGATGATTTTTATTAAAACTATTTAGCAATAGCATCGGAAAATAATTAAATTAAAATAATCGACAATATCATAAATAAATGAAATTTTCTTAAGAAGGTAATAAATTTTGACTAAAATCACTGAAAATCATATTTATGATTCAGTGGATTAGTGAAATAAAACCAAAATTATTTTTTCAAGAGTTTTACCAGTATTACAATGTTCAATTGCAGTACAACATGATTATAACGACATCGAGGCGACCGTGAAAATATTAATTGATAATTCTGCAGATGAAGAAACTTCTTACGCCCGTTTGTAGCTTGAGAATTTCAAATTCTGATAAACTCGGAATGTCCCGCGGCACACTAACAATAGGTATTTCGTCATGACATACAAGTTTTCCGCGCAGACCGATTGGACAGCACTGTCATAGGAGACCAGTGGCCTGAGCCTTTCCTAAATAAATTAGTTTCTCTTAGAGTGCTACTATAAATTTCATTAGTATTAATAGTAATTTTATTAAAAGACACCTGAATCTATAGATTATGCTAGAAATCAAAGCTGTTATCGTTAAAATAGGAAGATAGATTGCTATAACATCATAAAATTGTACAGTTACTGCAATGCTTATGAAAGATTCTGGTAACGTTTTGGGAAGATGAGGTGAAACTTCACCGGTGGGAGGTAACCACTTACGGAGTGACACCATCGAATAGATGTTGAAAGATAATATGGATCTACATAATAAACTGCTCATAGTAAATGGAATAACTTATTAATAGCTTTAGAGTTGAAATTTGTCAACCCGGCAGTAGGTGCGCTTAATTCTGGAGCACAGACGGACGCGCGGGGTGACTGAGTATCCCCATTTTTAATTACATTTTCCAACTTAATTTTTCATGATTTTTTTATTTTTCTTTATTTTGATTTATTCTTAGACTTGTAAGGAAAGAGTTTGGAAATCTCAAATTTATTTTAAGCCCATATAATTTACATGTTTGTTAAATATATATTTGCTGTTCAAAACTCCTGATTAGCTAAATTGCATACATAGGAACTTGTATAATAATAACAATGCTTGGGCATAATAATAATAGTTAGACTTAGATAATAATATTTATGATAAGTTATAATTATAACAAAATATTAAGAATTAAAAAAAAAATAAGAATAATCTAAGTTCACTTCTCGTTGTGTTATTCGCTGTCAAGGCAATACTCACATACGTATTTCATATATATTATACACATCAGCCTCTCACATTTAGAACAAGACGAAGTTATCTTCGTGTCTTTATTTTTTGGGCATACGACACAGCGTAATTTTGCAGGTCTAGATGGACCGGGATCTACAGAAACATTTTATTTTCTAGGCGGTACAAATTTCTGGCCCAAATCCCCTAGTTGCTTTGGTAAGATTTTCTGTTGCAAGCGAGAAATGACTACTGGTTTTTCTAAAATCTGTCTGAATTTTTTTATGAAGCAACTTATTTTGAGTACTGCATTTAGGTTATTTGATAGAAATATTACGTAATAATGAGAAGAATTTCACGGATTTTCTCCAAGTCGCGATATAAATCGAAACGTTCACCTATCTAATAAAAGTAAAGAGAGGGTAGAAACATTAAACTGGTCAATTGTAATGAGATTCCATCGATTTATGAAAATTACAGGCAGATATAGAGTAAAAAGCTTACCATGACTTGCAATAAGAAATGTAACGTGGAAGGGAGCGGGGTGACTGATTCACACCAGAAAGATTTTTGAATTGCTCTGCTTCACGTTATAAATGCTACTGACACCTAAAAGTGATACAAATATGCCCAAGAGAGTTCGGAAGATAGGAAAAAACATGCCTCACGAGTGGATGAGTGAAGTGTAAACATTGGTGGGGTAACTCGGTCATCCCTCGCGCCTGCTTCCGGGTAAAAGTCTTTAAAGCTGTTTATTCTGTAATTAATTGTTTGATTGCCGAGGCAAACTTTCAACTCTTCCTTTTGGAGCCAACAATCGATTTCTGCGCATGTGTAAGAGGGAAAAGGTTTTTTTTGGCAAGGTATCTAACAGCTGTTGCTTCCCTAAGCGTCTGATAAGATTTTCTTTGACTTAAAAGATTTTTGAAAATTTGCAAGTAAGGATTTCGAGGTTAGAGAGAATGATTGTGCATTCGAGAAAAGACGCCACGAGACTCTTTCGCTCCGCATTTCTAAATATAGCGTCGGGGAAAATAATTACATGCACTTCAGGAGTAGGATGAAAAACGGAGCGCATTTTTGTCCCACTACTTTGCGTGGTAGCTACGGCAGCGCAGGATAACTCTGCCATGTATATCTGTGGCGGCGAAGGACAATGAGGTGAAGAACACCGACTACGGGAATTCAAGAATTTTAGTCACATTTTCGAATTTATACTTTTCTCATAGAGGTTTACTCCTTTTTTCAACAGTGTTACATCAAGTCGTTCGTTTATCATGATTTCTTACCTTTCGTCATTGAGAATATTAACAGATGAAAAATTAAAAGGGAATATATGCGAACCTTATTTGTTCTTGTATAAGTTTTAGTTCTTAGTATGTAGAAGTTTATAAGATGGCAATTTTTGTTAAAATTCTACCTTTAACGCTCTCGGCATCAGCGGAAATTACGTACCTGAAAATCGGCGCGAATGATTAATTCATGATTGTTAAGATCAAAGGCTTAAAGGAATAGTCCAGAGAGCGTAATCAGATCTTAAGACAGAAGAGAAGGAATAAGCGACCACAAGGCCACGTTGAAGTTCTGCTTTAGCTTTAAAAAAAGTGAAACCATGCAGAAAGTTAAATCTATTGGCCAGAACCGATTTCGTACTCGCGAAATTAATGTCTATGTTTTATGGAATCAACGATTTATAGAGGCAACGAAGCATCATGACGTATTTTAAGTAAGTAATCGTTCGGTAATTTGTTAAACATTACCAAAGGAATTTAAATGTGTTTCTGTGGATTCTAGGAGGTAAAAAGGAAAGGTGCGGACCGCTCTCAAGCGTCAGCAAGGGGGCACGTATAAAAGCAACAGCAAACATTCGGACGCCATTTAGTTATTTATGAGAAAGTTTCTAAATAATTGATTGACGGAGGATCATAATCCGTTCTTGACTTAGGTCAGTGGAATTCAAGTTATTGTTGTTTTAACAGGTTTAAGGTAATCACGCCAGCGTATAGGAACGACACTATAGATCCGATTTTTTCAAAGTATGGGCCGCGAAAAATGATGGTTATTATCAAATAAGCCGAATACCTTCCTTACAAAATTTCCCACCCGTTCTTAGGACACTTGTCATTGTCCTATGCCTTTCTCAAAAACTGACCTACTGCAGCACTCTCGTGCATCAAGGGAGCACCATCTGCTTCCTCGCTAGTTATTTTTCTGGAAAATGTAAAGTGTATTTTCTGAAGATTCATTCTCGAAAACCTTATAATTTTTGAGGATAAGTTGTCTTGAAGGTATATTTACAGAAACCAATCTTTACTACAAAGAGAAAGTTATATCGGAGCCCTATGGTAAATTAGAATAATGCATAATGAATAAACTTCCTAATAACAAATAAAATTATAAAATGGAAGTACTAAAACACCGGTTTAGGAGAAATTACTGCACGCCAAGGACCTTACACACGCAACCTCGCACACACTCCTGTTTTAAGAGAAATTGCTTCACTCCAGGTCACTCTTTCTCAAACACGCACTAAACAAAATCTTTTAGTGACCACATGGAACACTTTGATGACATCGATATTGTCCATAACTTGTCTCAAGAAACATTTACTAAACAAGACTCAGCCTCTTGTGCAAAGGACTTAACATTTGTCTCACTCACAAAGAACCACCTTTCGATGATAATATAGGTATTTAATCATCCATTAATTATCTGATTGATACTACAAAAACTCACCTAAGAGCTGCTTGAAAAATACAACTGGAACATAACATAAAGAACAGCAATACAAATCACCTTCCCATTCCCGAATACATAATCAACAAAAATTTAAAATTATAAGACTATTTATTTAAAAGCCGATAAAGGAAATTCCGTTGTCGGCATGATATCCTCCTAATGAAATGATATTTTTCTACCAAGGACACCAGGTAAAATACTGCCCAAAATCCAGAAGAGGTATTACGTTATAGGATTACAGTTTCAAATACAAAATCTCAATATTACATTGTTTATCTTAAGTCCACAAACCTGAAATTTCTATGAGACCTATTGTGTCATGTATAGATTCCCACACTTATCTCCTTTCTAAATGGATAGTTGACGAATTGAAATATCTAATTAAAAAATCTGTTGTGGCCACCACATGACTTGCTCTATACCTGTAATATTCATAAAAATTCCAAATAGGATAATAAATATTTTAAGGAACTGCGAGCAAAATTTAAAGACTTTACAATGAACAGAAATAAACTGAAACCGTAGCCATCTGATATTGGACATAGCCTCAAATTTCCAACAATTAAGAAAATAAAAAGGACCGTAAACTGTTTGCAATAGTCGCCGGTAGGTGGTGTAGTTTTCGAAGCTAAAATATTTAATTTTTAAAATATCTCTTCAACAATGTATTTTATGGGAAAATGTTTCGAACAAAGGTGGTAAAAAATTAAATTTCCTACGACTTTTATTCCCGAATTGATATTATTATTATTATACGACTGGAGACTTGTGACATGGTTTGTTGTCAGAGCCAGCTAAGAACACACGGGGCCCATTTTAAAGTGCGCGCGTGGTCACCCTCGCGCCAAGCATTTTTACTATCTCCATACGCAATATACAGAGAGGTAAGTGTTGTTAGCTACGAAGCCGAGAAACAGCCGAGAATCAACCGGTAACAAGTGCATCGCCGGCGTGACCTCAGAGTGACGTGGGTATGACGTGAACGACAGCGGCTTCTAATCCAGCCACTTTCCCCAGAGGCATTGAGAGGGTAGCGTCGGTGGAGTGCGGTCAGCTCAGCTCGCTCGCCGCTGTTGTCCAGTAAATATATTTGTTCTGAACGCGTCTATACTGCTCATTTTTATTATTTCCTTCCATGATTTCTAACAGTATTATTTTCGTGAAAACAAAAGAATTTGAAATTTCGACGGAAATACCGCTTAATTTTGCGCCACCAGGCGGTTTTATCGGAGTGTTTTCACCACCACGATGTCTGAGCCAAGCCCCTCGTCAGGTCCATCGGCGATGGACCCGCTTAAGGAGGTTTTTGTGGAATTGGCCAATCAGATGCTGAGCGTGCAGCGTACGAGCGGTACCCATGCTGAATTATACGGAGTGCCGGTATTTCGCCCAGAATTTCATGGAGCTGCTAAATGGGTAGGACACATCGAGAAATTACGTTCTCAATTTAATTGGAGCGGCCTGGAGACTATGGTAAGAGATTCGCCTTATTTACTTAACAATGTCATAACTTGAACGATGGGACACTGATCTACGTGATTGAAACATGTTTCGACGAGATTTCTCGAAGCCTTCCCACCTAAAAGAAACCTGGGACTTTTATTCAAGGAAGTTGCTGCTTTTAATAGCTCGCATGTAAATTCTTATGTGAGAGATGTGCACCATAAAGTAGCCAAGTTAAAGTGCCTTTATGTCACCTGGGCGGAGCTAGATTAAGTAGAATTAATTGTTGACGATATTTCCGAAATGGATCTTATGTTAGATCGGCCGCTATCAATTGGAATTGTCGAACCGTCAGTGAGCTTCTGTCCTATTTGACTGCTTTTTCTAAGAACACTCGAATGCGGTACCGCTTTCAAATTCCTCGGAAACGGTCGTTCCCTGAAAGGGTCGGCTCGTGGGCCGTCCCGCCACACGAATGACTTAACCCCGCCTTAGGAGCTCTCCCAAATGCTATGGATGTGGCAAATTTGGGCATAGTCGCGCCGATTGTACTTTGTCGAGAGCGCCCTCGTCGGGTGACGTCACACCCGTAGATATGGTCGCAGTAGCAAACCGTGATAAGCCCACTTGTTCTTTTTGAGGAAAACGAGGTCATGTTATTGCGAATTATTTTACTAAAGCTGATATTGACAGGGGTAAAAGCGTCAAAAATATTGTTGTTGGCGCATAGCTGAAAGCTACTAAAGTGGTTATCTACGGCAAATTTTTTCCTGGATTGGTTGATACTAGTGCCGACTATACGCTGATTTCGGAAAGGTTGGCGCCTCTATTCCGAGAAAAGATATGAGACTGTGTGGTTCTACTGAAAGGGATCAATCCTGGCCCTCTCATATCCCGCCAGATGTTTACTGGCCGTGTTGAAATAACTGGACAGATTCTCAATCTGACATTTCTTGTTCCGGATTACGCACTGGATTACGATGAATTTATCGGACAAGATGTATTTAATGGCCCCATCGTGTTTACAGTCACAAATCACCAGGGTAATAAAATTACGCGCGAGTTACCTTTTTCTGTGAATCGTGTTGTTCACACCGATGATCTCGCTAGCGTTGACACCGATGCGGTTGGTCAGAATAAGGACGCCTTTTTGATTTTTCTCCCTTGGGAATCGAAAGAATCTAGTGACATATGCCGACTTAATAATTCCGTTAGAAAATGAATGTACGGTAAAATGACGCCTATGCCGCTTGGCTGTGAACGAGCGAGCCACAGTGCGCGCCATGATTTGTTGGTAAATAAAATCATACGCGCAAGTCAGTAACCCTTTGCGATTCCGAGTCTCCTCGTCAAAAAGAAAGATGGATCGTATCATATGTGCGTTGATTATAGCAAATTAGGTCGCATAGCAATTAAAGATAGTTATCCCCTGCCCCTCATCGACGATCAACTTGATAGCCTAGGTCAGTGATGGCGAACCTTTTCTAGCACACATGCCAAAATTACCTTAATAAGAGAAAATTTGCCTGTTGGCGTGCCAATACTTATCATCGAAGTAGTTTTTGTATATTCGTATAATAGAGTGCATATTGTCTTTTTCCACACAGGAAGATATATATATATATATATATGGATGTCAACAAGGTGTTGGGATGAGGAAACCCAGTGAACATTCACCAATCAGGCGACTTCAGGTTGGTGAGGCACCGGGGATGTCGAAGCGACACACGTAAAAGAACACTAAAACATAGAAACAACACAAACGGAACTACTCCTTCTTCAGCTACATATCCATTTTACCTTTCCTTTTCCGTAAGCTGTTATATATATATATATATATATATATATATATATATGGATGTCAACAACAACAAAAACTAGTTCCGAAAGCTTTACGTTTGTGATGTTTCTGTGTTATTTTACGTGTGTCGCTTCGACATCCCCGGGGCCTCGCCAACCTGAAGTCGTCTGATTGGTGGGTGCTCACTGGGTTTCCTCATCCCAACACCTTGTTGACATCCATATATTCATTTTACCTTTCCTTTTCCGTAAGTTGTTATATATATATATATATATATATATATATATATATATATATATATATATACTAAATGATTAAAATGATATATCGACAACAAAGTAAGAAATATAGTTTTTTAATTTTTATTCTTTGTGAGAATCCCTCATCTTCAAGACTTTACAAATAGTATTAAAGGCTAACGAAAATAGAATGCATTAATGGGTAATGTTAACGGAGTTATCTTTGGTGGAGGTGGCACTCTATATAGAAAAAAAATTAGGTATCTCATGAAAAATCGTTATACGTAAAAATGATTTAGTAAATGACGTAAATTAAATAATGAAGAAGATGAATGGCATGTACGGAGTGATCCACGGCATCAACTTCCGTTTGACCAATTCTAATTAAAAACTTATCAGATATTAACGATATACTAATAAAAATGTCAAATACTAAATTTTGTGCTGATGCGAGGGGTAGAGTCGGCTGCTGGCGAGTAATCATAATATAACCGATGGTACCTCGTATACGATGCCTCTCTTTTGCATCGTTTAAATACCTACATTCATTAGATTTCCGGAGTAGTTTTTGTTATGTCGCAGTATTAGCAATTGCCACATTTTGTTTCTTATTCCATTTTGTGGCGTGCCAACCAAAATAGATCCGCGTGCCGCCCTTGGCATAGGTTCGCCATCAATGGCCTAGGTAAAAGCAGATATTTCACGTCGCTAGATATGGCGTTTGGTTTTCACCAGATTCCAATTCACGAGGATTCGATCGAGAAAACGGCTTTTATTACGCTTCACGGTCGTTACTGATACCTCTGAGTCCAATTTGGCTTTGCTAATGCTCCTGCCTTTCTTCAGCGTGGAATTAGCGAAGCATTGGGAAAATTAAAAGACACAGTCGCTCTGGTGTATGTTGACGAGATACCTAATCCATCAGAAACGGTTGACTGATGGTTGATAACGCTCCGTTCAATCTTGGACGCACTCCTTGAGTGTGGATTCTCGCTTAACAACGCCAAGTGCCGTTTTCTTAATCGAATATCTTGGTAATGAAATCTCTTCGTATACCGACCTAGGTCAAACAGATCCGGCAATTTATGGGCCACGCCGGATATTTTCGGATATTCATCCCCAAATTTGCTACGCGCGCCGCATGTATTACTAAGCTGACCAAAAATGGTGAACCATTTGTTTGGTCCAAAATGCAGGAGGATGCACGTTTATGTCATACAACACCTTACTTCTAAAACCCTGGTGTCTGCTCTACCCAGAACTCCCCACCAATCTGCACAGCGATGCAAGCAGCCTCGGGTAGGGCGCGATTCTTATGCAGAAAAGGGATAACATAACTCGTGTCATAGCGTATTTTAGTCTGCGGACGAATAAAGACGAGGAAAAATACAATTCGTATAAGCACGAAACGTTAGTCGTCGTAAAAGCACTTGAGTGTTTTCGTGTTTATTTGTTTGGTACTATATTCATCCTCGTTACGGATTGTAATGCCGTAAAATCGACCGCAACGAAGTGAAATATTTCGCTCCGTGTTGCACGCTGGTGGATACATACAGGATTTTACATTCGACATCGTATATCGCAAAGGTAGCTCATTGCCTCATGTTGATTTCCTCGGCCGTAATCCGATTCAGAGGAGCCGAGTCACAAATAAGACTTGGCTATACGTTGACAAAAGAACAGTCATGAAGTCCAAAAAATGTTGGAAGACCTATGTAATGGCAAACTTGGCCCCAACCAGTAAGCAGAAAAAGATGGTCTGTTATACCACAAGCAAGGCAATAATGATAAAACGGTTAATTTGCAATGGTTCGTACCCTGTCTGAGCAGATTGAGTCTTCTCCGTATTTTCCATGATTAGCAATACCATATAGGCCCCGACAAACCTCTTTCTTCCATCTCGGAATATTTCTGGTTTTCTCGCAAGAGGCAGTTTGTGAAAAATTATACTAAACACTGTCTTGTCTGTGCTGTTAAGAAAACGAGAACTGGACACCTACAAGGATTCATTCAACCAATGCCAAAGTTTAAACAGCCTTTCCACACTTAACATGCGGATTGTCTGGACCCATTGCCTGTAACTAGTGGAGGTCCCAAATATCATCTCGTTCTGGTCGATGATTTTACGAAATATTGCATCCTCATGCCATTGAAAACGGTTCAAACAGATGGAACACGAAAGCAATGCCAAACTGTCATATCCCTCTTCGGCACTCCGCGACGTATCATTATGGATGCTGGTACGAATTTCAAAAATACCACATTCCCAAAATATTTGAAATAATGGCAGATCGAATACCATTATTTCACCCCTGATAGTCATCGCGGTAATGGATAAGTAGAACGGTATATGATAACAATCATGAATTTGCTGCACATTGAAACTTCCATTATGTCAGATGGTAGAGCAGTTTGTGGACGATCCAAATAGCATTGAACACCACAATAAAGAAAACAGTCGAAGCTACCCCTCTTCAGTTGCTGCTAGGGATCGATGGTTCAACACCTTTAATCCAATCTCTTATGTCCGATATTTCTATTTATATGACCCCTATTCGAAACAGTGTGTAGGACCGTGAACCAGTAGACAAGTTATTGCAAGCCGCAAATGATTGTGCTCCCTTTGCAAATTTACATCGTCACAATGATTATTTTGTTAAAGGCGATTTTTTTCAATGCACCGAGACTGAAATACGCACACAAGCAAAACCGGGTATGAGTTTATAGGCCCGTTCAAGGTTACCAGCTGTTAACCGAATGGTCGGTAAGAACTGCAGAAGGTTGGTACGACAACAACCAAAGCCGCCACTGAACAACTTAGGCCATGGCCAAGAGAATGGTCTATTAGCAATGATGTCCAACACCTGTTGTCAGTTCTCGAGGAAGGCGCAGATGACGTTGAGGAGATTGATGATATTCCTTTGAATTTTTTATGTCCTGAGATATTTAGACCTGCGTGGTTATGTCCTAGGCGATCAGCTCGTAAGGTCTCTTAGATCATTATTTAATGGTAAATGTTATTTTACCCCGTTGGTGTGGAGTATACAGCTTGTGAGAAGTCTCAGGCCGATCTATTTGAAACAGCACTTGAAACAATTATGCATCATGAACTCTTTCAGATGCCTAGTGGCACTTCGAAAACGAAGTTTTCGACAGGTTTTCCGTGTAAGCAACGATGCCCAGAAACAGCCGAGAACCAACCGGTAAGAAGCGCATCGCCCGCGTGACGTCAGATTGACGTCGTAAGATGTGAAAGACAGCCGCTTCTGATCCAGCCACTTTCCTCCGAGGCATTGCGAGGGTAGCGTCGGTGCAGTGCGGTCGGCTCAGCTCGCTCGCCGCTGTTGACCAATAAATATATTCGTTCTGAACGTGTCCATACTGCTCTTTTTGGTATCTCCTTCCATGATTTCTAACAGTGTTATTTTCGTGAAAACAAAAGAATTCGAAATTTCAACGATAATACACTATTAAATTTCCTCGGAATACGTTTTCGTTATTTTTTACAAATAACTCCTTCGGGATTTATTTTAGTTAAATATTTGTTATTGATAAAGTAGTATAAAATATAATTTCTATGTATCAGTGGCGGAACCAGGGGGGGGGGGGCACTGGGTGCATTCTTAAATTCATTCCGCGCAACATTCCTTGTTTCGACATCGAAGATTAAGTCTGTATGACAAGGGAAAGAAAGATTCTGATGGGGATAGGGATTTTCAAACTGTATGGTCGTCGGCAGATGCGGAATTAAGAGGGATGGGCAATTGGTGATATCGCCCACTCCCTTGGAAAGTTTCTTGATCCGGTATATATATATATATATATATATATATATATATATATATATACATATATATATATCATGAAGCTTATTCGGAGTCGTGCAGTATACTCCATTGTTTTTGGATTTTGTGGTGATATGACAATGGTGAGCTATGTTCCAAAGAATCTGAAGAGTGGTATCCTATTGTGTACAATGCATAGATATAAAATTATCGCTGAGGGTCCAAAATTAAAATCCGATATCATAAAATATTACAGTGTAAGGAAGGGAGGTGTGGAAACCCTCGACCTGATGGCCAAAACCTACACTACTAAACATCAGACTAGAAGGTGGCCATTCACTGTTTTTATAACATGTTGGATGTTGCATGAATCAATGCATGTAATATATTTCTTTCAAAACATCCAGAATATCATGAAAATGTAAAACATAGAAGAAGAATTTTTCTCAAAGATTTGGCAAAACAACTAATTTAGCTACGAATTCTGGATAGAAATTACACTTCCGGCTTGAAGAAGAGCATTGTGGAGGCTATGACCCTTTGCAGATTCGCACTACTGCAAACAGGACCCCAGTCTGGTGATGGACCGGCAAAACGAAAACGTTGTTTCAAGTGTCATTCTAGTAAAGATAGGAAAACATTTGTAAGATCTTCAAAATATGGAATGAATGTTTACAAAAACACAGTTCAACAGTGTCTAATGACTCCATTCAAATTTAATATCATTGTGTGCATACATGTAAAACTGTTATGCATGACATTTACATTTTCTTAAAATGATATCATTTATTTATTAGTTTGATTCTGAATAAATTATGTGTTCTCTTTCAATGTCACATATTGTGTTCTGTTACAATTATTATATATTATCACTCAAGCATAGTTTAATATACAAATATAGCAATTACCTAGCGTTACCTCAGTGTATAACAGCTCACTATATTATATTTACGAATTATAAGCTCCGCAGTAGGTGAAAAAATTATTATTTACTAATCAAAACCAATCCGGGTCTGACAGGCCAAGGTCATGTATTAACGCAAAGTTTAAGGCCCATGTGATATAAGGTTAAGGTTGATATATTTCTGAATGTGCTAAGAAGCTGAAATTTTTTGAAAGGTAGATTTAATACAGCAACCGAATAAGGATTATATAAATTTTGATATATTAATTACTTTGGCTGTTAAAAATTCATAAACTTAAAACAAATAAATAAAAGTTTAGGAACTACGGGGCGAGCTTGTGAGAAGATTTTTCAGTTATTGAAGGCTTGGAGCAAAAGCGCTCATTAACGTCTGATGATGTCCATTTAAGTTGTTCTTTCGGCCGGTAAGAAGTTTTAAAATTTTAAAAATTATATAATTATTATTGCACTTACAGATCTGCTAAAACATTAAAATTTGGCAGAAATGTGTAAGATTGGTACCAAACAATGGCAAAAGTATAATATTCATAAAATTGCAAACTTTCTTTTACACCAGATTTGTCCCATACGGAAATAACAAAATCCGAGGCAAAGGAGCAAATTTGAATTTAAATAACATTATTATCTAATATATATATATATATATATATATATATATATATATATATATATATATATATATATACATATATATATGTGTGTGTGTGTGTGTGTGTGTATATACATATATTACATGCATATACATTACAGCAGATCGATTAACAATGTTTAACAATGACAATAATAAAGACATTTAAAAGCAGTCGAATTATATATGATACCCTCAATCACGGTGAGTGATGCAATTAGCTTTTTGGTTACCGTTAAATCTTAAATATTATCAGAAGGAAGTATAGATGATGATGATTTCATAATACCTATGCGTGATATTAAAAATTAGTATGTTAGCTTATATGCTTAAGGGAATAAACTTGATGTTAATTCAATTCAAGAAAAATGAGAAAATATATTTCCGTAAATCGAATGATTTTTGCTTACCCTTGAGATTCTAGTTATAGCAGTTCTACTGTATATATACAGATACATAAAAAATATATTTACGCAACTCTAAGTATCTATAACAGGAATAATTTTTACTTTCCCTTGAGATTCGAGTTATAGAATTTCCGCTGTAACTCACTATGACAGCATTAATTTCCTTTAAATACATTAAATCAATGCAATCGTAACGTGTAATATCAGGATCTTTTAAAAGCATTGAGATCTTTGCTATAAATACACCTCCATTCCATAAACATTTCCCTTCTTGAAAAGAGGAAAAATTCACAATTTTTCCGATGAAAAGCAAATATTTACGCTAATTCGTTACGTAGGTATTTGAATTCTGTCTTCAAAAACTAAAAACTCCACTCATTCAGCTATACAACTGTTTTTTTCTCGAGCGCGTATCCCAATTTTAAGTAATTTAAACGTGCATTTTTGGAAAGCCTTGCTCTGAATCGTTGCCCCATTTTTGCATTTAAATCAAAGCCCCGCGTGCCGTCATTTGCCCGAACGTACCTCCCGCGTTCGGCGGAGGCTACCTGTTCATTATACTCTCTTTAATATTTTACATGCCAATAATACCTACCAAAGACCGTAACATACCTGTATAGTTGGTCGGAAAGTTGAAGATGGGACAGCCACGAGTAGAAGTCAATATCTCATGCATTTCCTTCTCCTCTCCCTTCCATCCTTTCTTTCGCTACTCAGACGAAAGCATCTCCCCCTCCCTCTCGCATTCTAGGCGCGACCGCCGCTCCCTTCCTCCTTCTAGGAGATTCGGCGAGGAGAGAGATTGGGCAGTCCGAGGGGTGCAGAGGGGGCGACGCGGCAGCTGGTAGGGAGTTTAAGGTGGGCGAGGGGCATACGAAAGGGAGCCGAGAGTCGCAAAAATAGCCCGAGGACGTCGGAGCGAAGGATCGTAGGTCGAGGCGAGGGATTTTTGGGTGACTTGTATGTGGAGGGAGGCCGGGGGATGAGCGTTGCTGGAGGAGGGTGGGATGTGGAGCGTGGGAAGAGAGAGGAAAGGGGAAGGAGCCGGGAGTGGCCTTTGTGGCATCCCACGCATTCCTTCTTCCTCAATTTTGTGGCCCAGTTGCGTTTGTGACGTCCGCCCGCACACGGTAGCCGTAAAGAAAGGCGGGCACGCGCTAAGCCTCGTTGGTATGCGCTTATAATATCGTCAGTGGACCTTCAAACTGTATGGCCTCTGAAGATGGCCGAATGGAAAGGGGAAGTATTCTTTTGAAGAATCTGACGAATGACTCCCGATTGTAGACTCACTCGCGCGGATTCCCGGAAACATTTTTTATCGTTTGGCATTCCATGCAAATTTTCCTCGTTCTGGAAGCTTACGACCATTCACATAGGCTTGTGTATATGAGCATTTATTTATATATTCGTAAGACAGGTAAATACCTTCTCACAGGCTCTCTCCGTAATCTTACAAGTTATTGTTGCTAGTTTGACCTTTTGTGTATCACGTCACCATCATCATGGTTAGTAAGTACGCAGACAGACCCGCTATTAAACCTAGTTCTCCGCATTCCCCTGTTTTCCACAGTGTACTTAATGTCTTGCTAGCTCTTTCAAGTCGTCCATCATCTCAATTATTTTCCTTTCTAATTTCCGTGAAGTTTCTCTTCTAACACATCTTTAGTCATGCTCTCTCTCCTCAGCTAATATCCTATCCAGTTCGTCATTCGCTTTTCTATGAACTTACTGTGAATTATTTTTCCACCAATAGGAAAATTCCGAGTTATTCCTCAATGTTCATAAAATATATTATCAGGGGGGGTTGGTGCTTACTAGATGCAGAGCTGCAGAACCGGCAGAAATATTGCCAACTGAACGAAAATGTCTAAGTTATTTATTATATTTTCATTCGTTTCATTTTATACAATAGTATTTGAAAACCATATCCTTTTGTAATAAAGTTCACAATTTTTTGGTACTAGATATCGCCATTCCATGCACGAGACAAAGAATGACTATGTGGCAACAGCCAAATTCGCTTGGTGCTGAACGAGCCCATAGCTCTATGGGCAAGACATTGCAACACTGTAACCGAGCTGTGAACAGGAACGGTTACTCCCCGCAAGTACCCGCGGGCCACACCCATCAGTAGCCGACAAGTAGCGCTAGCAAGTACGTGTTTTCTAGGCGATATCGTGCTGCAACCTCTGCAGTAGTTCAGTTGGCCGGCTGCGTCGGGCGAATGTTATGACGCATATACATCGTACTCAACGCACGTTTTTAGCTCGATAAGTTAATATATAACACTGTTTGTTTTTATTTACGGCAATAATGGATGTTGTTCATAGTTTACAGTTGCAAAGGTTTTGTAAACCTAGCTACGATGACAAGATAATAATAAAAGAGCAAGGCCGGCCTTTACCCGATATTAATATTGAAGTTGCGGGTGGTCGCCGCGGAAAAACCTATAAACGCCAATTTAATAGAAGTGTTTATTCAAGAAACGAATGGATTTGCGGGTTTAATATAAAGAAGGCATTGTTTTGTTTCCCATGTTTGTTGTTCGGTTGTGAGAAAGTGTTAACTGAAACTGGAGTCAAATACTTGGTGCATTAAAGTGAAAAAATAAAATCACATGAAAATTCGAGAACGCATCTCAATAGCCAAATGGAGTTAGTCTTGTGTGGTTCTGTTAATATTCGTGCTCAAATTGATTCGGCCTATTGGGTAAATGTGCAAGAGTACAATGGTAAATTTACAAAAAATCGGTACTACGTTTTGTCTAAAACAATAAACTCTGTTAAGTTCTATGGAGCTTTTGAATTGGCTCTTCGTGGTCATGACGAAACTGAAACTTCTGAAAACCCAGTAATATTTCGTGGACTAGTAAACTTTAGTGCAGAGTTAGATAAAACTTGAACCTGACCACTTAGAAAATGCAACGGTATTCAAATAAATATCCAAAGAATTTCAGAACTGTCTTTTGGATTGCATGTTAAAAGTGTGTCATGAAGAGATAATTCGGGAAATAAATGAAACGCCGTTTCTCGGAGTGATAGCTGATGAAACAACTGATGCTCATCCAAAATTTCAGCTACTGACAGTTTTTCGATATGTTAAAAATGGTGAAACAGTTGAGCGCTTTTGGGTTTTTTTGTTGCCGCCCAAACATGATGCTGAAACATTAGCTGAAATTATTTTAAGTGTGATCGATCCCCTAATAAAATTTACACCTAATAAATTGATCGCTCAAAGTTATGACGGAGCGGCCGTAAATAGTGGAATACACGGAGGTGTACGGGCAAAGATTAAGGAAAAATATCTTTTGGCTTATTTCGTTCATTGTTACGCACATCAGCTCGATTTAATTATGCTATAGGCAGCTTCGCAAAACACGCGCGTCTATTCATTGCAAATATGCAAGACATTTCTAGCTTTTTTCCCTCTCAACTCAACATCTGGCTGTACTTGACAGAATAGTTGGAAGAAAAGTACCTCACACCGCTTCAACCCTTTGAAATTTTAATATTAGAGCTGTAAATGTTGTATATGAACACAGGGACGCTCTGGTTGAATGCGTGGAAAAGGTACAAAAAGAATGTAACCGCAACAACACTACTTTAAATCAGGCTTCTGTAATTCAGCGTATGTTGCAGGATAAATATTTTTTTTAGCTTACATTCTTCCACCATGCTATGCCTCATGTAGATATTCTATTTTGTGAACTACAGAAAAGAAAAATTAACTCAATGGAAGTAAAGCATGCTATAAATATGTTTGAAGAAAATATTGTTACGATTAGAAACAATATTGATTAAATTGTGACAGAGACGTCCACAGTATTATGCACAGATTTTGTTTAAGTAAAAAGGAAACGCAGTGATAATATTTATGATAACCATTGCATTGCTGCTTTAGAGGTATGTGATACAATTCTAACCAGTGCAAAAGAACGTTTTGATTTTAACGACCATCTAGCAGCTGCATCTTTACTTTTCTCAGAAAAATTACTGAATATGCTGCCACATTTCCTGAAGAAAAATTAAATCAAATTGTTGCTGAATATCCTACATTAAATAGAAATCGTTTAAAAACAGAACTTTCAGTGATATGTGCAAGAAATGATTTTAAGGAAATTATTGGTGCAACACCCCTATTAAAATTGTTGTTCAAAAATAACTTGGGAGAACCACTATAGGAAAGGAAGAATTTATTAGAGCTTCTTGTAACAACACCTATGACGTCGGTTGAAGCTGAACTTTGTTTTTTTACACTAAAAAGAATTAAGACATTTCTTCGAAACAATGAGTGAGGTACGACTAACAGCATTGGCAATACTGTCCATAGAACGCAAGTTTGTTTCTAGAATACTGAATTTTAATGAAACAGTCATTGACAAATTCGTCAACAAAAAAGATCGCCGCATCGAGTTAAAATATAAATAAAATCAAGTGAGTTATTAACTTGTGTGTGTACTAGTTATTCTGTATATGTACTGTGTGTTCGTATCTACATATATATATGGAATTTTTCCCAACAAAATTGTATAATCGTCTGTTTAATTTGTACATAACTGATATACTAACTAACAAAGTCCCAAAATTTAAGTGTTTATTATTTAAATTAACCTTTCTGGATATAATTTAAGTAGAAAGAGTTCGATAGGACACAGATGGTTCAATCATTTTTCATTTGGGTTATCTCTAGGAAAAAAATTGCAAACGTCGTACGCAGGTACTGACATGTAGCGCGAAAAATACGAATCTGTAACGTTAACGCATTGTAAATCAGATTAAAGTGGTCAAGTTTTTAGATTAGTGACACGTTCGCTTTCATGGAGTCACACTTAACCAACCATTTCCACGGACATTGGAGAGCACTCTCCTCCCTTTACTTAACAACCTACCGCCACCGTTCTCCGCTTCACTCCCAAACACAGGTGCTTTTTTATTTATCGTGAATATTAAGCGCAGCTTGTCGTTCTGTCGGGGTGGCTGGGTGGTGGCAGAGCGGGTGCGGGCGAGTGGACGGGCGGGTAGAGGGAGCAGCGATGCGTCGAGCGCTGCCCCACCGCCCCCCGCAGCGCCCCCCTCGCACCCCTTTTCCCTCATCTCGATCACCTTTTCCCGCACTACACGTTCGCGCGCCGCACGTGGCTGATCGTAAACAAATGTTCCCGCCCCCGCATTAGGATCCACCACGATTCAAGCGAGGCGGCGGCCTCCGCGGAGGAGGAGGGGGCAGCCGGAGGTGGGCACCGGGGAGGGGGGGGGCACGGGGGCGCGGCGGATGCATATGTGGACCCCCGTCGTAATGTTGCGTGCGGCCTGCCTCCTCACCCACCTCTCACATCTCCCTCGCCCATTATCACCCTTCCCTGCATTGCATCCATAATCGCTCTATGCGTTATATTCCTCCCTATCGACTCCACTTCTCATCCTAATATCCTTCCCTAATGCATCCCTTTCACATTTGCCTTCTCCGCTCGCATTATCCGCGTTTTCCGCATCGTACCATAGTTTAAGCCCCTCGTCCAATTATTTTTCGAATTTACTATCTAAACTCCTTTACTCCATATTCTTCTATTTCCTTCCTGTTGTGCTGCGATTAATTAGCGGGTAGTCCATGGAGGGTCTCAAACACGTGGCCCGCGACCAGCATACGGCCCTTCACCCATGAAAGTGTGGCCCTCTCATTCCATTTATCCGACTGCAATAAGGTGAAAGATGGCGTGAACGAGGCAATCGTGGAGTAACAGAGATACGAATATGCTTTTGTAAATATTCAAGAATTGGACGATAAATTATTTGCAATTATAATAAATGCCATTATTTCGTGTTCTGTTAATATTTAAGAAAATATTTACGCCCGATACTGGGGCATGCGGCCCGTCATATTTATTGAAATCGTCGAATGTTGACTATCTATTTTTGAATTAACCATATGACCCACTCGTCATTTGAGTTTGCGATCCCTGGTCGATATGGAGCGTGGCTCTTTCGTATATCTTTGATCCATCCATCCTTGAAAAATTATTCCCATATCATTGCAAAAATTCTCATAAATATTTCAGGACAGGTCGAAAAGAGTCAACATTTGTTTGAGCAAGTCATATGAAGGAATATGATAGTATAATGATTTCGTTGCAGCGTTTTATAATTCAAATGAGTTTGGTCGTTCTGAAATACTGACTAGGATGATAAAATTCAGCGAAGTGAAATTTGCGATTTGGTAAGGGCTTGTTGATATTGATAATTTACTTGATTTACACGCTATATTTCTGTTTCTGCTCTCAAGAACGTATTTATTTTAACTCAGACATGTATACATTTTATTTATGTCAATATGCCGTGATAAGAAAAGGGTTGGGAAACACTGGTTTTGTGAATATATTTAACGAAGACGAACTTGATAGTTTTTTATCGAAACTTGCTTTCCCAAAATACAAGTTTCAAAACAACAACCTTCTCTCTCTCTCTCTATATATATTAGCAAATATATCTATAAGATACATTTATGTAGATTAAAAGCGTAGCAAAGTCTTTCAACATCCGCAGGGGTTGCCTTCTTTAAATTACCTCAAATATTAAGGCTTAAAAGTTTATGATGGATCATTCTTTCGGAAACCCATTCAAATACCCACGGTTGATAAGAATATCCGTCTAATTATTGCAGTTAAAATAATATTTATGAAGAATAAATAAACGCGGATTTGTAAAATTATAGGAAAAATCAAATATACATAAGTAATAAAATATTTTTAAACGCCGATGAAGACAACGATGCTATAGTAAGGCTATGAGTTAGACGAAGAAAACTATAATGCACCAGTTAGATATAACTTCGACGCTCTGCCTAGAAACGACTGTTTCTTTTAATTTAAAACTCAGATACATATTCACTTAATTTGAGATAAACAAATAGAGGAGACGCTAAGCCATAAGCGCATACAGATGAGAATATATTCTCCGTGCTAAACTAATTAACAACAAATTAGTCAACACTTCAAAATCTTTTACGCTAATCCATAATGGAAGGATTTTTTTATGTGTACTCCGGCACATTCAAATTCTTTAACAAGTGTAAGGGCATTGTATAACCTAGGATATTTTCTTTCATAAAATAGCTTAAAGATACTGTCAAACTTCTTTGTATGTATTTTCATTGTTTTCAAGTTGAGGGCATTCTAGGATACTAGGTTCGATCTCAAACTCGGGAGACGAGAGAAGCATCCTTTTGCGTCAGCTTCATTTTTTACTCTGATTCATTTATGCTCTTCCAGTTTGGATGCTTGTTTAACCGTAGCTTTTTACCTTTTATTTGCAGTTGCATGAGTTTTGGAGGAGGAAACTTATTTTTTTGGTGAAATTTTCGGGCGGAGCAGAATTCTCAGTGTAAAATACGTATCTTTTTAATGCCGTCCTCTGAATCTGTGCGCTGTTAAGATTCTTTCCTATTATAAAATTGCTTAATGTTTCCATTTCTTTTCTAAATAAATTAACGTGTTTTAAAGATTCGTTTATATTTCTCGTATTAATACGTATGTATGATTTTGCCGAATGAATAGGTTCTACGTCAGTTCATGCGTGATGAAATTCCGGTAGACAAAAAGAAAATTGGAGAAAAATAACTTTATTATATACATTTTCAATCTATCCTAGATGATTACCTTTTCCGTAAAAGCGAGATGCTAATATATGTACAAAAAGATCGAGGACAAATAAAAGTTGTGTGAGTACAAATTGGCATAGAAGTTTATTCATGAATTAAGCCTATATTTAAGCCAGTACAATAAAATGGTCAAATAAATAAGAATAATTAGTTTTAACATTTATGCAACATAAGAAAAAGCAATCCGTTTAGAATATTTTAGAGTCACAACTTTCTCGAGGATTCTACCAAAATACGTCCTTTCAATTAAATTATTTTTTCGGTTAAAAAAAATATCCTTAGCCACCCAAAATTAACCTTATAAAAGTATAAAAATTTAATACGTGCCATGGATGTACTCAGGAACACATAAATACTATAGGTTATATAACATAAGTTGTTTGCTTGTGTATAGATAAGCTTTAATTCCACGAATGATAAATAGATAAGCGCAGAAACTACCCGCAAATTATCAAAAGTGAATTAATGACTATGAATTTAATTTCGTCGAATTAGCCGTAAGTTTGTGTAAATCCGTAACACGATCAGTTAGCAAACATTATGATTGCCACGTTATTGTTTTTAGCTTTTCCAAAAATAGCATATCAACATCTATTTGCTAGTAACACAAAAAAGTGTTTGTGACCTGTTACCAAATAGTGGATATAGTCATAAGGGAACATCTATTATTCATTTCTGTGTACCTACATATGAATGATCTATCTCTTTCGCTCGACACCAGAAATAAGTTTTTAAAGTCATCTTTTTAAGTACGCAGATCTCTGCAACAATATCAAGGTTTTTGCAGGATTCTCGATTATATAAATATGCGTAATTCTTATGCATTTTTCACCCATGGGAGAAATACTCATATACACAAATTTTTTTCACTTTAAGTTTCATATTATTTAGGTTTTATGGATCTATCATAGCATGATAATAAACCGCTATATGCACAGCTCTCTAATCATACAAAAATTACATGTTATAATTATTAAATCACGACGGAATTATCCATATACTTATTTTTAAAATATGCGAGCTATGAATTTAAATCGTCCTCAACTTGAGGAAGTCATCCAAAATTTAAACGTTTAGCATTTTGAAGGCTAAATAATAGAATAACATTATCATACAGAACTTGAAGAAATTCTTAGAATTTTATTTTAAGCTCATATAGTCTCATTATATTCTCAATAGAGAATAAATAAACGGTACTTAAAATAAGCAAACATAACGATATTTTACTGAGGGCGAGGTAAGCAGGAATTGGGTTGCCCTGTAACTCTTGATTACATCTTTATCACCATTATTTTTTCTAACCGTATTTTCTCCATGTTAACAATTACGATCACTTCCCATACATAACAAATTAGAATACTATTCGATGAGCTACATGGTTAATTAATTTTTTATTTTTTATTTCATATATTGAATCCATGAACAGCATCATGACCTTTGCAATGGATATATAAAATAATAAATAAATTAAAACAAATCACGATGAAGATAGCTATAAAAATTTAATACAACAACAAATGAGTCAAAAATAAAAGCCAAATAGGATAGAGAGGCTCTAAAAGTGGATGCAGACGTGAAAATATCCATGGAGGATTCTTAGCTGTGAGAGTGGAATAGGAAGATGGTATGCAAAAGAAGCGTTGAGAGATGTAAACTCGGAAACTAAGTAAGCGGGTTGGGTGTGATTGGTTTCTTAAGAGACGAGTGTTAAGAGAGAATAAGTACGGTCTTTCACTCAATAGTGTATTTGAAACCTAAAGGTAACAGTTTTTTTGGATGCGTGGGGATCGACGTCCCGAGTAAATTAGGGTAAAACATATTTTGGAGTCTTCTTAGATTTCGTTCGAGAGTCTATGAATGTATTCGTAATAATTTCGCTTCAATAAAATTTTAGAGTACCGGCGAATATATCTGTAGACGTTTATGCTGTGCGGATTAGGGTGGCTATGGTGTTATCTCTAGAAAGCAATCTTCAGAACGTGCGCAGACTCAGATAACATCCACACAGGTTTGGATTTGTTGATAAGGTTGTTAGGGGAAAATCAGGTGACAACATGAATGGCGCTGTGGTAGAGCGCCGCGTGGAGTAAATTCTTCAATTTGATGCAACAGTGCTCCAATTAGTAACAGAGAAGAGGGAAGTGATATCATTTCAGAAATGCAGTTCTCATAGCGTTCATCTATAAATATTTTATGAAACTGGTTTCATGAGTTTATTTTTTCAAGAAAAATTCCGTGTTTTATAATTGATTTATTGGAGTAATTGAAGGCATGACGTTTTATATGAAATGAATATAATGTTTTCATGTTTTTATGCGTGGGAATAAATACCCATGTTGACTTCATGCAAGAGTTCCTCTGGAAGAACAGGATTTTATGTACGCTGGAGATGTTCTGCAGCACTGCCGATTGAGTTTTTGCTGGTAATGGACGAAGATTTGCTGCAAAACACCTCCTCCAGACGTATATAGATTTTGTCGCAACTGGTAAAAAGTCGTTTAATTCCGATATTCTTGTTATGGACAATTAGAATGAAAAATTTTCTGTGAGAAGGTGATGAGATGTTTTTCTTCGTACAACTGAACGAGATTTGTAAAATACGACTCACTAGAGAATTTTCTACAAAATGCAACGATATAGCGAGTACGTGACGATTTAAATTTAATAAACACAGGTTTATATGCTTGTCTGACATTTGTCAGAGTTTGTCTGAGGAAATTTTAACGATAGCTTTGGTTTCACTTGTACAATAAAACAGAATCACTTCCGTAACTTTCTACATAAACTTTTACTCGACTAGGCGAAGCACCCGATGATACAAATTGGATCCACCTTGTTAAAAGTTGACACGGCCCTGATTAAATGGCTTCATCAACTCAAATTCACGCCGGTGTCATTGTAATGTCGTTCAGAGGGCCTTCCAGTCGCTTACCGACCGCGACAATCACACGCACATTCTCGCAGACGGGAGAACAGTATTCACTTGCGGCTTAACTTAACCACTTATACACTCGGCGCGCTTTTGAATCGGAAATCCCAAGGAATGAGTGAGACCCTATTGTATGTATGTCCACCTCAAACGGATGACCCTGAAACGTTTTAAGCGTCAGTAGACGAACCCAGGCATGAAAACGAGTCAGTTGGACACCTCGCACTAATTAACATTAGTATCGTGAGATGTAATAAGCTGCTTATTTATTCTTATTTCACAAGCTGTTATAATATATCAGTTTTTGAACTTTCATAGGGTTCATGATGAGAGATAAGATACGCATTAAGTTACATTTTATTTCTTTAAAACTAATAAAGTCGTCAAGTACGTGTTTACGTAAAATTACGTTAAGAACTGAATATATGGCCTATGAATAATGACACTATGACATGAGTGTTTCGTAAACTACTTGATGAAATTTTGTTATCCATGTTTAATTTTATTTATTCTTTTGACCATGAGTATTTTATTAGTTTACAAACTAGTGAGTTATGTTAAAATAAATTATTCTAAGTATCATGAAGCAAAATTTATTACATTTTCTTTGTAAATACTAAAAGAAAATTTATTCATTCATTATTGGTATAGGGCAATTGAACAAGTTAAATTCTTATGAATTCCTGCACGTGACGTATGATAAAGTTTTGAATTATTGCAACAGTCGGTATTTGACATAGAAAATTTTCACGAACCAACTCTTCAACCGAGGCAGTTTTCATCCAAATATATCGGAGCTTCACTTAGTCTCGTAAGCTCTTTTAAATGGACAGTTCTCCTTTAAACGGCGAATTTCCGAGACAGGGCCTGCCGTAAACACGTGAGCTTCCGACTGAAACTACCTCCCCCGTGCCCGTCCCGCGCCACCATTACCTTTTGCCCCACCCGCGCTCCCTACGTGATTCTTTCTCCGCCACAGTTGAAGTTACCGCGCGCCCGGTCCTTTTTTCTTCCTTCTTCTTGTTGCACACGCCATCCTTCGGCGCCCTCTGAAACTAATGAATGCTCCCGTGAAAAGAAATGCCGGCCTGGGGCGCCTTCGTCTGGAGGCGGGGTGAGTTACTTTAAGAAGGCAACCGTAAGAAAGCGAGCTCCTTGTAAGGATGTGGGGTGGGGTGGAAGCGGGACGAGGAGGCGAAGGCGGGCGGCGAGGGCGGGGGCGGGAACCTCTCCGGGGCGCAGGCGGCTCCGCGTTGCGGTCCGGGGGCGGACCGGTCGGGAGGCGGGGGAGGGGGCGTGCGGATCGGCAGCGAGGGGTGGGGGCGAAGGCGGGCTGTAGGCTGCGCCTGCCCCTGCGAGCGGATGGCGGTGGGAGGGAGGCGAACCAGAAAGGCCGTTCGTTTCTTGTCGAGCTCCGCTCCGCGCGGCCGACCGCCGCACTCGCTAGGGCCCGCTTTCCCGGTGCTGGGTCGAGGGGCAACCGCCTAAGAGCTTGGCGATGTAAGCAGCGGGAAAAGGGAGCGGTGAATGGCCCATGTGGTTTATATGGGAGGTAAACACGTCTTGACACTGGAACGGCTAGTCATGATTGCCACTTTTATGGTTTCAAATGCTTGGGACATGATAATGCAAGCCATTATTTTTTAATATAATTTACTTCATGCATAAATAGTCACGAGAGTTTGATGAAAGCTATCAATTAATAACGACCTCGACGGTAACATAAAAATGGGAAATTTGAGCCCGATTCGAGCCGAAGAGCACAGGTAAGAAGAAAACAATTTTCCAGCACTAGAGGCTCTCGATTTACGTCGTGGTTGCATTCTCGACACGACGTCAGATGAAACAACGTAAATCGAAAACTATTTTCCCAGAGATGTATTGCTATATCCCGGAGATGCGTTGCAGGGAATATTTTTACCCTAATTTGCAGAAAAGAAAACATTTAGTAATTATTAAAAAATTCACTCTCTATCATACTAACAGCAACTGATGCAACGGGGAACTATCAAGCTCATCCTAGGGTTGATAAAATTTCAAGAACAAACAATTTTAGAAATATAGTGACTCCTGGTATCTCCAATAGCCACAACAAGGTTAAATAAAACGTATGCGCATTTCGGGTACAATGTAGCCGTCTTAAGAGGCAATTCACCGCAAATAGATTCTAAAAGAATATAGCATAGCACTTCCGTTGCTTTTATATGGAGAAGGGGGCTTGTGGGTGGTATGTCCTGCATTCCTCGATAGATAAATATTTAAAAAAGAGTCCCTTAGTTTCTCAAAAAAAGCGGGAGAGATGTCGAGGTCTACGGCGTGCGGAATAAGGAAGGGAAAATGGATAACGAACGCAAAAAACTGTCCGCCTCTTTGTTTAAAAGTGACTGACGATTCTTGCCTTAAAAAAGAATGAAGAGACAACTCTAGATCCATTCTTTAAACGATGCTATATCGGAACTGCTTCATTTATATGTTTCCAGTTACGTTTGAGGCGTTATGTCGAAGCAAAGTGGATTGGGACGGCCTGAATCGAGGGATTGCTGTACTTGAAAAATTTGACTCTAACGTTTCTTTAAGAAGTTTTGTCTGAATAATCTGGTGTTCGTTTTTAAATTAACCTTTGATTGGAATTTTACCTTCATTCATAAGGATTGTTATAATGCATTTAAGACTCGAAAGCTTAAATCAATGATTTATATCTACAAGGATTATACAAAAAAATATTTTCAGTTGTTGAATTTCATCAATGTGAGTAGCGATGTGGAAATATTTGCTAAATTACTGTTAGCGAATGTAATGGCATACGTTTAAATCAACTTACCTAAGCTAGGTACTTCCAGGAAAAGTCTGCGTAATTCGGCGAATTGGAAATATTTTATTGTTACCTATGATTTCCAGTATTTGAAAAACTTATGATCACAATATAAGTCACCGACTAATACGTTTTAAAAAGTATTTGTGCCAAAATTCTTCATAATTACCCTAACAAAATATTCATATGCAATTTTCTATTAATCCTTCCAAGAAATTAATCGTTTATTATTCTATATAGAGAACGTTTATTACAAAATCTCTGCGGAACCATTGCGGGAAATTATAGTATAACGAGAAATTTGTTATTGTTTCAGTTTTCAGTTTGATGTTACTCATATTTAAGTATAAAGGTACAGACAGGGAAAATAAAGTCAATTTACCAGAAATACTTCATTTCTATAAATCTACGTTTTTGAAATTATTATTAAGACTTACTTGTTAGCATTCAACTAAATATGTCGACCTGTGGTTTATGGGTTACATTCAGGTTGTCCCAAGCAGTTTGATATTCAGAAATTTATTTTAACATAAATTTGCACAAAGTACTTTAATATATGAAAATTGTTATCGCAATAATCGTAGACACTCGAGTTTTAACTGATTTAAGTTCAATAAAAATATTCTACATTAAAATCATGAGCAATGCGGGTTACCCCGTTACGGATTTATGATACAGGATAAATTAATACGATACTTATTTACACGATATACATAAAATTTAATTGGCGCGCACCACATTTTACGTACGTGACTTCACATGCAGTGCTCTAATACGTTCCCTGTGCTTTTTCATGTGTTTATAAGGACCTATATCTTCAAAGAGCATAAGCCAGCTCGTGGCGTTCAAAGAGAGCCTCTTTTCTTTTGTGGCAATGCATCCGGTGATTTAAAGGGCAAACCTTTCTTGGCTCAACGCGCCGAGAACCCGTGCTCACTAAGAGGGACGAATAGGCCCTGTGGTTTGACAATGGAATAAAATGGTCTGTATGACAAGGATATTGCGCGATGATTGATTAAAAAACTCCTTCAAACACGGGGTAATTGTATTTAATTTAATTACTTATTTTGCAAGCATTTTACATTAATATTTTCTCGTTTTATGATTTGTTTGTAACATATAATTTTTACAAAAAACAATCTAATTATGTATTTGTAAGTTATATTCCGAAATGGTGCATTTCTATTTCATATATTTTTCCTTGAGGAAAATCCAACAATTCTGAGCATAAGACCACAGCAATCCGATAGCGACTAGTGTGTTACATTTGAGGAAGTATTTTCTATACTAGAATTTTATAGAAAAGTATTGTTATCCGTTGAAATGAAAACTTTAATTAATTATGGTAGACAGAATTAAATAAATCCTTTTACAGAATCAACCAAAAGTATTGACTCTTGAACATCGCGCTGTAATTTACAAACATTTGGCAATGCCCATACCAAGTATTATGCTTTAACTGTGAATACCCGTGTCATTGGTATAAAAATAATATGGCATGCTATCGCAAAATGATAACGCATTGTCCATTAAAACGTTTTTGTCGTGAATATTATGATACCCTATATTTATGCCGAGAACTGCAAACCGAAACAGGAGCAAGAGAACAATGACTTGCTTATCGATCTCGAGTTTCACGGAAAGCTTTAACAAAGCGTTTTCACGTTTTTAAAACTTTCGAGTTCATCATTATTTCTTTAAATTAATTTTGTTTTCAAACAATCATCTATAAAGCTTCGAATAGATCGTTATGATATTATAGTCTGTTTCATCATCTCGTGAAGTGCTAAAGTAAAACGTGAGTCACTGCTTTCAGTACCTGTGAGAAGACGTTCTCAAGGAGTACACAACCCTTTGATTCCGTTCAGTCGCCATTAACGCAATTTCATCGATTTTTTCTCATTTTGTCACTTAGTACTTCATATTTGAGTTGGAAACATTGTCTGAAGTATACTCGAAAGGAAAATCCGTTAAGTGTTACTTTCCAAATCTCATGAAATTTTTCACGAATATAAGAGAACTGAAATATATTAGTCGCTTACTCTTTCTTACAGTTAATCTTAGGATCGCTGTTGTCATTGCTATTATTGATATTAATAATGCATGAATATTATTTTTTACTGTTATTCATGTGAACTTTCTTGTTTTGATCGCTTCTGCAGAAGTTACCATACGGATACAGGCGACCTTTAATGAACACGGCTTCGCTCAACACTATTTCGCTACAACGCTATGGGCGTCACAGGCAATCGCTGCAAATCAATTGGACCGCGAAACTATTCCTTTTTGTCGTCCACCCCCAGCGGCCATACAGAATCCTAAAAAACGGCTGAAAATTTAGGCGGAACATTTTTGAACTTTCTGCACTATATATTTATAATAGATACCTATTGATTTTTATGCAGAATTGCGAATTTGAGTAAAATCATATATGGATTGGAATCTGCATGAAAATTCTTGGATATCCCTTCGAGTTACAAGTCCCTCTTTATAATACCTCGACCCAAAGTATGACAAATATGCGCAACTTGCTCGTAATTTCTTTGTTCATAATAAAGCTTTGCCAATTCTAGTGTTAATATTCAATCCTTCGATCATATTTCAATAAAAACATTTTGTACGGTCATTTTAAATAAAATTATCATGTATATCCTAATGAATAAATCGAAACAAATAAAATAAAGCAATACAGAGGAGATGATTATATAGACGGAAGAAGGACGGAATACATTAAATGAATATCAATATAATAAATTCAATAAAATAAGATGTCACTTCGTGGAATGCCATTATTATTTAAAGAATTAAATATTCACAGTTTCCACACAATTTGGTGCAATACGACCGGTTTCGCAGCATTACCCTGGCCTACTCAAGTCGTATGATGTAGTAATACTATGAAACCGGTAGCATTGCTTGAGTTTTGTGGAAATTTTGTATATTTAAATAATAATGACATGGTTGTAAAACAATCAGATTAATTTTGCATGCAGATAAGGTTTTTCACTGGAATTTGACCGGAAGGCTCATAGCAACAGCAAATAACTATATATGTGAAGGATTTGAGAACGGATGTGACACTGAAGATGCCATAGGGGGATGAGAATTTAGTCGAAATTAACAATGAGTTCACCAAGGATGTATTCGTCTGCTTTGCAGATTTCGTAAAAGCCTTTGATAGAGTTTTAGGGCCTAATTAATGGAGAAGTTGAGGAAAATAGGAGTGGATTTGAGAGAGAAACATTCAATCAGTCATTTTTATATGAACCAGATTGCGCAGAGAGAATCAGACTCGGCAATGCTAATAAGGGACGTGAGAATGAGTTTCTCACTCTCACCAGCACTGTTTTACTTATATGCTGATGAAATGAGAAGAGAAGTATGGGAATATATAGATTCAATGGTTAACTTAGGAGGTAATCTAATGAAATTATTATATTTTCAGATGCTAATTAGCTCCTTCAATGAAAAGTCAGAGGCATATTCTGAATAAAAATTAATAAGAAGAAAAATAAAGTCTTGAGATTTACCAAGAGCAGGTTACAGGGTTTGAGGAAAGACTGGAATTTTTGAATTTTTTACTTTTATAGTTAGTATTCTGTCACAGGATGGAAAAAATACGAAAGAGTTAGCAAAAGAAAAGAAGACGTTTATGGACGACGATATTTGCTGACTGAAACCCCGAATAAAAATATAAAAAATAGTTTAGTGGTAACTCGGATACGGAATGTAGTATTATATGGGTGAGAGACATAAACAATGTGAAAAGATGCGAGCTGATTGGAGGTTTTGAGATGTGGGTGTGGCGTGGGCTGAAGAAAATTTATTGGGATGAGAAAAAAAACTAAGTTTTAAGTACATTAGGGGGAGGGAGGAGATTAATTAGATTAATAATCGAGAGCCGGATGAAGTGGTTGGTCAAATTTTAAAAGGTAACGGTCTGCTGAAAGAATTCATAGACGGGAGGCAAAGAGGTCGGAAGAAGAAAGGAGTAATAGGTAAATTACAAGACGGAAATGTGGATGAGAAGATGGAGAGAAAGACTTTGAGTGAAGCAGATTGAGCTGGGTAAGCCAAAACGTACCGAAAGTTAGAATAACTTTAAATGAATAAATCGAAAATAAGCGTTATCAAACAAAATTCGAGGTTCAGAAATTAATTTTGAGAATTTTATCTCACGTCGTGTTATACGAAGTTAAATACCAAATGAGTTATGTATTGAGTGCCTTTTCGTACCTGCCATAAATTAGAAGTTTGTTTGTTTGCACTCCTAAAACCACATATAAAAATAGGGATTTAATATTTTTAGCCCTATAAAAGCAAACAATATATTATTATAGTTGGAGCAGTGGCGACCTTAGCGATAGGCAAATGGGGTGACCGCCCGGGACCCCACACGTACAATAATTACTATGCGCAAAGTTTTATCAAGGAAATGGCTTAAAGTGTTATTTTAAGTAAACAAAAGTCATGATATTTTCCAGATTCATGGGTTGGTCGAAGTTAAATTAAAATCAGAAAAAATTAGGGGGCTCAAGTGACTTTCATTCCCAGAGCTTCATGAACTCTGTGGCCCAAACTGGTTGGAACGAAATGCGTGTTATACCTTCCATTTGATTTAGAATAGAATCCGAAGTGATTTCTGCGTTGCATCTCCTTGATAAACTGTTTCTTCAATCTTCGTATTAAGCTTGGAAAGACCAGATGTGTATTACTGCTACAAAATATTTCTTATAGAATGTTATATTAGCGGACCGCCAAAGATGAAAAATACTTCGTGGACAAAATTTGTAAATTGTTTTTCCAATCTTATTATGAGCATTGCAGAAAAATAGTTCTTTCTATTTAATTTCTGTCCTAAGTCGAGGTTCTTTCTTGAACGTAAAAACTCGATGATATAATGATTGTGGTGGTTAAATATTGACGCATATATAAATAAATTCGTTACAAGGTATGATATCAAGAGGTAAAATGTTATAATCACGTTGTATTATCTTACTAAATTATTTTATAATTCCTATATTTTTATTTCATTTTTCAATTACTATTTCCAAACGCTATTTGTAACAATTTTACATTAACAATATTGATTGATTTGTGCGAATGAAATTCATACTCGGAGATTGAGAGATGTATATTGTTTTGTATAAATAATAACTTGTGAGTAAATTTAGATAAATGCTATATTCACAGGATAAATTAATACTGGATGGATGAGCAATATTTCTTAACTGAAATAGTATGACCATAGTCCACCCCAAAATATTTAGAATCAATCAACTTTAACACACGCAGATACTGACTTTGGTTTTTATAAAATTTTAATTTCTCACATCAAATTAGCATCAATTTCCTTCTATTTTCGGCAAATATGAAGCATTTCTTATTATTACCATGAATAATTTCTAAATATATTTTACAACTATTTTTTTTTAGAAATCGAACTTTTCTTTTGGTTTCTATGTTACTAGCAAATCTAGTACTCCAACACAAGTATGATATTCTCAACGATTCATTTTTAGTTTCCAAATATTATAATAAAGGCTCTTCCAATTCCAGTCTCTTACTCACTCCAATTCCCCCCCTTTCTCCCATTGGCTCACTTCTATCCTGCCCCCTCTGCTCTCGCGGCTCTTCTGCCTCCTCCTCTCCCATGCATTTATTTCACTGCCAAATTAAAGTTTCATCAGTCCCCACTTTGGTCTTCCCCTCCCCACTCCACTTCCTCCCCCCTCCCTCTTCATCCCTCCGACCACCTCGGCCAGCCACCCACCAGTGATGCCGACCGCCCATCGCAAACCCCTCCCAACCAACCTCTTCTAAAAATGGTTTTCATTTGCCGGGACGGTTAAAAGCGCGGGGAAAAACGCCTGTCATTCACAACCCAGGAGGATGCGATGAGATTTAATTGCATCAAACTTAACTTCGGCTCCGTGAAAAAAGCTGACTTAGGATTGTGTAGGCGGGCGGATTGAGAGAGATTTTGCGAAATGTCGACGATGGGATTGGGCCGACAAGTCGCGTAGATACCGAAAAAACGAATGCAGGATAGAGACAGGGAGGAGAGGAGAGAAATGGAGTGAGAACGAAGTAGTGAGGATGCGGGAAAGGTATAAAAGGGGCGAGGGAAAAATCTGAACCTTAGGGCACGCCGTCACGGATACCCAAGCGGCATTTTTAATTTTGGCAGCACATGTAGGGAATCTTTCTTCGTCGGCGGATTTGTACATTTTTACGATTTGGTGATTTAGATGGGTTTCGCGTATATCGTTCGAGTGTGCTTTACGAAATTCGTGGGCGGTGGTGGTAGTACGTGGGATTTGTGGAGTTACAATCCCATAGGTGTAGCGTAGGCCGCAGCGGGAAGTGCTCGCAAGGGATGCTGGAAGGGATAGAAGGGGATTTTAAGGGAGGTGGTGGGTGTGGGGAGGACGAAAGGGAGGAGAGGACGCCCGAGTGATTTCCCAAATTACAGGCTTGATTTGAAGAAAGAAATAAAGAAGAGGGTGGGAGCGATGCGAGGGTGAATGAGGGAGGGGAACGAGAGTGAACAGGAGGGGTAGAGAGGTAACGGTTGGCTGTCATGGAGGAGGTTAAGTGGAAGAGGCCCGAGCCGGATGGGAGTGTGGGGAGGGATTGGGAAGGAGAGGGTGGGGAGGAGGGAGAGTGTGGCGGAGGGAGGGGGATGGAGGGAGTGGGACGGAGGGAGTGGGGAGGAGAGAGTGGGGGAAGGGTAAATCCCCGGGCACCCGGGAACGGGTGCGAGAGAAACGAGGGTAAAAAAGGCCACCTCTCTACTTGCACATCCAGCCCCGCCGCCTACGCTCTCCCCTCCTCCGAACTCCTCCACCCCACTCTCTTTCTTCCCCTTTTCGGTCCTTCCAAAAGAGGAGCACTTCTTAGTAAGAATTAGGCGCGTTTTTAATATATATCCCTCAGAAAGCTGAGGTCGGTAAAGATTATTAGTGCGCTAATGAGAACTCCCATCTTATATTAGAAGACTTACGTTTTGGCTTCTCTCTTTGTTATTCATATTCACTGTAGCTTGGGTGGCTGTCGGATAGGGCGGCATTGCTCCTTATATGTTTACGCTATATGATCTTCCCTCGCAAATTAGGTAGCATAGATTTTCACGAATAATGCTCAGCCTCTCATCGAACGGGCATTTATTCATCATTTAATAAACATGCAAAATCATTTCAGCTACTAGTAAAGGATTGTAATTTTGGATATTAAAAATTCCATTATTAATTTATTACTATTTTTATAATAAATTTGCCGATGATGACTTTATTAAATTTGCGTTTATAAATTTGAGTAGAATATTCCATATTTTAGCAAAATGAATAGACGAATGGTAGGTTCTACCGGATACAGCATATTTTCTGCTTTAAAAGCAACACTCCCAAAATACCCTCTTTTTATTATTCATTCCTATATAAAATACTCTACACAGTATGTAGAGGTACAAAAAATACGGCTCACACAGTGATTTCATCCTGCCCATTTTCTCATAAATTTCATTTAAACATGCATATTCGTATAGTTCCGAGCAGGAAATGCGATTAGATGTCAGTATTGATGTCTAAATTACATTTTTAGAGTACGTTGTTGTAATATATTTTAATATTGAGATATGGCGATTCCTTAAATCTAGCTCGTATAAATATGCACACTGCACTGTCAGTCATTTGAAAATCGTATGTGGCTCGCACAATGTTATATAATGCCTCATGTGGAACTTTTAGTAAAGAGTTTCGTGACCCCTGCTCTACGCAGTTGGGGTTTGGAGGAATGTTCTTAACATGGAGAGCGGCCCGAGGATTTGCTACGGTCCCTTAATGCGGCCCACGCTTCATTTCAGTTTAAAACTCCTGTTCCAGAAAATAATCATTAAAGTTGTTTTAAAAACCAGAATTTCCACATTTGATGACCAAGACCCTCAATCTCGACATCTTTCCAAAGGCAACGCAGTTATTAGTGAATAACTCATCCATTTCTCTCTTTTGTCGAGTGTTATTGCCATCCCATTTCCACATAGTCCATCCTGAATGGTTTTTTGCACTCCTGTATTTCTTTTTTCTCCGACCAATATTTCTCATTTTTTTTAACTACATTGTTTATTGTCGCTATCCCATCCTTCTCATTAGCCTCTTCTTTATAGGTACATAAATGTGTCCTAAAATTTAAATCACCCGTCTCCTAAAGATGCGGCAACGTAGAGAAACCGGTTGTGAATAGTGCTTCCAAAGATGTTGGTTTTTTAAAATATTTTTTTAAACTTAAATGTTGAATTTCCTTTCGTTCATTTTCGTGGATATTGACTAAATATTTCATTTGACGAAGATATCACTATTTTAACCCTCCAACTGATACTTTCAAATCAAATAGTAAAATGCAAGAAATTAAATTGTATTTTATTGATTTTGCTTTATAAATTCATCTGAGGGTCACGTTAGTACTAGCACGTTCAAGTAATTATTCTATAAATAAATTACTTTGAAAACGTGATTTTACGAGCTGTTAAAATAAGAAACGAACACAATATTTTCCCCAAAAATCTCGACAAAAGCGGAATATTTTACAGATCCCAATATATTTAATTTCAAGTGCAATTGGGAAGCGCACATTGCGAAATAAAACTTCATTATATATATTCTATCACTTAATGTATACCTATATGGTGTGAAAATTACTACATTAGTAGGCCCATAAATACGTGTGCTTGATTACTACATTTACTGTCACATTATCATCTCATCTATTACCACTAGTTTCTGAGTAAATGATAAAATGTTCGAATTTTATGATGTTGTGTATTGTAGTATCTAATAACGAAATGAATAAAAGCCCCCCTACCATATAATATTATCCTCCATGAGTCAAATGTCTTAAATTTTTTTGCGGAAATTCTGCGGGAGCACGCCCTTTACATGAAAAGAACAAAGGAAAAGATTTTAAAGGTTTCTGGGAAGGCCTACTTTTTTCCATATTATCTCCTTAGCAAAGGAACGGGCCTCTGTGATGTCTGACCGGTTGTCGGAAAGGAGTCCCTTCTCTTATCGTTGGCGGATGTAGCGGCCACATAGCCGCCCTACTAGCTTCTTCCTCAAAAAAGCCTCCGCTTTTCGTCCCAACGAGCCGCCCCTCCCGCCTCACCCCCACCCCCTCATCCCTTCACCCCCACCCTCTCACCCCCACCCCCTCATCCCCTCACCTCCTCCCTCTACCAGCCGAGCACGACCTCTGTCGCATGCATTATTGAAGAAGCGGCCCCTCAAAAGTCTTTCACTTTGTCGTTGGCTCCCTTTGCCATCGTAAGGGTGCTAGCGGAACCATATGGGAGCCGGAGTGATGTCTAGTTTGACGCCTTGGAAAATGAAATGCAATTTTAAAAAGTTTTTGCTGTGAGCGCGTAGGGGATAACTGTGTGTGTGTAAGCGTGTGTGTGGGCGAGAGAGAGAAAGAGAAGTCGGTCCTCCGAGTCGCTTGTTTTCTCCGTCGCTCGCGCTCCCATCTTCTCTCCGATTGATCGTTGTGAACGAGTTCTTGCGTTCATGCGAGATATTACGCTCTCCACTGGCGTCGTGCCCAATTTCGCCTCGAGAGCAAATCGCGGTCCATTTCCGTCGATCCGAGTGCTTTAAATCTTCAAGAGTTGCCGTTTTAGTTGATTGAGTTGATCAGTTTTTGCCAATCTGAATTACGATCAGAAAATTGTGCCACAATCGGTAGTGTGACGTGCCAAAGCGTTTTTGTTGCAATCATTCACTTAATGAGATAAATTCGAGGGAAAATGTGATGAAAATTATTCAAGTATTTTTAATGAAGATATCTTTAGAAAATATAATGCACTAAGCAACAAATGTCACTCTATAATTTTTATATATAAATAAAAAAACGACTTTTCAACCAATTAAATCTATCATTTAAGTTAATTTTGTTTTAAGGATATTATGTTTTCTCTTTTCCCGTAGAAAATAAGCTTTTATTAGGTAAGCTTAACTGCTATATTATCTTCACCTATCTACTCGTATTACTTTTTCCATAGCGATCGTAGTTATTGAAAAATATTTGGAACCAAGAAATGAAATCATAGAGATAGTCATTAAAACTAAGATACTGTTACCATATTAAATATTTAGAATGAATTAAATTAATTTTAAAAAGAAACGAAATAATTGGTAATTTTAAAAGATCCAGATTTTCGCAGCTCTAGTCAAATATAACAATATTTGTTTTAGAAATGTGAATATCACCGTTATTAAAAGTACCCGCGTTAAACTGCATAAAAACTTCAAAGATTTGCCGATACAAAACAAATAAATCGAGGACAATGGTGAAATCATGGAATGGAAAATTCGATACGCTCTATATAACCGCATTTAACAAGTACAGACCCATACACCCAAAAGGTTTTCCTTTTACCGCTATCACTGCAAACACTCGAGTGGAATTTTTTTTAAGAAAGACGTCCACCGCTGCGTTTGACAATGATGTATAAAATACGCGAGTCATTCCTATCGAGGGGAGGCGGAGATGGAGGGAAGAGAAAAGAGGGCGGGGAGAATGGAGTGGCGGTGGCGATGCAACAAATGAGGAGTGGCGTCCGGTTTGGCGGGGTCGTGGAGGTCGCCCCCCCCCCCCCCCTGCGGTCCCCCCACCCCTGCGCCCCCCCCCTGTGGCACGCCTCGCAATTACGCCCTCTTCCTCTCTCTCCTCTTCCTCTCTCTTATTCCCTCCTCCTCTACTATAGTCGAGTGATCTCATTAGTGCGCCCTCATTTTTTCCCGCCTCGCGTCAAACCTCTAACACACTCTTATTTTCACGATCAAATCCACTGAAACGAACGCCAACCCATTAAATGCACAACACACTTTCACCTTTACCTCCGCAATTGCCATCCACTGCGACGTATTGTAAATGAAGGCCGCTTTCCAATTTTTATATGACTCTCGCCCGATGTTTCTTTTTTGTCTTTGGGATATGATTTGCAATATTGGCGTTCTGCTTTCATTTGTTTGGCGCAAACGTTATTAAAAATAAACGCGTAGCGCTGACAAGAGACGGGAAACATGGACGTACATTACGCAAAATCGTTTCGCAGGCAAACGACTTATTCTAAACTGCCACATTATTATACAAATACAAAATACATGTTCTAATATTTCCACTAATATTATTGCAATGGGATAATATCGTCATTTCATCGAGTCTGCAAAAATTCAGTTTATAGGCGTTTAAACAAAGAATCCTGACATGAATGGCGCGATTTCTCAACGTTTGCTTGAGCTATAGACTTCCATATCGTTATTTGGAATGCGCAAGTTCGTGTAGAGCGGCTTCAAACCGCTAAGGTGCGATTTCACTGCCGTGAGCGTTATTACTTTCAGTTATTAAAGATGCTCCTTTATTTATTTATACTGGATACATTTATTACGCTAAAATGCACACTTTTGATGGGATCGAATGTGTAAAAAAAAATATTTTTTCTCATTTCATTTTTTTTCAAGTTTAAGAATTTCTAACTGCCAAACAAAATAAAATATCAAAATTTCTATAGTCCCTATTTCGTTTTTTTTACAAATACAACTTCTAAATAAAATTTCAGCTCCGTAGCACATTCGAAAATACGTAAACCTTGAAAATTTGTTTAAACAATTGCGAATTTTTAACGACCGCATTGTTGCACTTTTCCAAGGTTTTCGTTTTTTCTAGTCGGTTTTGCACAAAATCCTACCTAAGAAAAAATATTTCGAATTTTCAGCGCATCTGGAAGTGCCTAAACATTAGTATCCTCCTATATGTATGTTATATCCTCCTCCTCTGTAAGAAACGTCTATATATAATGAAACTGCGCTACTGTAATTTTCACGGGATGCGCGGAAAACTTTTCAAATTCCTTCAAGTGAAAGGAAAAAAACAAAACCGAAAGAAGGATGCAGATATGGATACAGATAAAGATGTGGTCCTTAGAAGTAAGTAAAAATTGGGATCACTCGGGGATAATCCGCAGACTGTGCTTCCAAGAAATGCGACACTGTGAAGAAATTGGGTGCCGAGTATATCCAATATACCTTCTGACGTTATTACCCGCCACATCCACACCATCCCAAAAGAGCAGCATTAGGTGGCTCATGCCGTTCCCACTTTTAGCTACTTATCTACATTTCTGCTTACTTTATTCACCCGTGCATCCAGGTAGTATTTATTTGAATTATTTTGAGAGTGTTGTAAAACTATAGGTACGAAATTTCAAGCTAATATTTTATATTTCACCTTTTATGGTAGTCTCGAAGACTTCATCAGTTTTTTAGGCACTAAATTTAAACCCAAGCGATTGTTTAGCAACTAGAACTGATTAATTACTTCAACTGAAAATTAATAACTGGTTAAAGGACATCAAATAAGGTCGTCAAAAACAAACGATGCGCGCCGATTGCAAGAGATAATGGTCTAATCGTTGGAGGCAAGTAAAAATTGGGATCACTCGGCGATAATTCGCAAACTGTGCTTCCAAGATATGCAACACGAAAATTGGGTGCCGAGTAAATCCAATATACCATCCGACGCTATTACCCGCCATTTCTGCACCATCCCACCGTAACAGCACTACGTGGCTCCTGCCGTTCACTCTTTTAACTACTTATCTAAATGTCTGCTTACTTTTTTCACAAGTGCATCCAAGTAGTAATTATTTTGAGAGTTTTGCAAAATTATATGTACGAAATTTCAAATTAATATTACATTTTATATTTCACCTTTTATGATAGCCTCGAAGACTTCATCAGCTTTTTAGGCACTAAATTGTAAACCCACGCGATTGTTTAGCAACTAGAACTGACGAATTACTTCAACTGAAAATTAATAACTGGTTTGGATTTTAGGTATATTTTATCTTACAGTATATAAAATATGGTCGCCAAAAAAAAAAAACCCGGCGATTGAAAGAGATAATGATGTAATCGTTGGAAGCAAGTAAAAATTGGGATTACTCGGCGATAATTCGCAAACTGTGCTTCCAAGAAATGCGACACGGAGAAGAAATTGGGTGCCGAGAAAATCCAATATTCCTTCCGACGCTATTACCCGTCACATCCACACCATCCTACCAGAACAGCATTACGTAGCTCCTGCCATTCCCTCTTTAGCTACTTATCTACTTTTCTGTTTTTTTTTTCACCCGTGCATCCAAGTAGTACATATTTGAATTATTTTCAGAGTTTTGTGAAACTATATGTACAAAATTTCAAACTAACATTTTATATCTCACCTTTTATGATAGCCTCGAATACTTCATCAGTTTTTTAGGGACTAAATATAAACCCACGCGATTGTTAACAACTAAAACTGACTAATTACTTCAAATGAAAATTTATAACTGGTTTAGTTCTTAGGTATATTTTATCTTAAAGGACATCAAATAAGGTCGTCAAAAACAAACAATACGCGCCGATTGCAAGAGATAAAGGTGAAATTGTTGGAGGCAAGTAAAAATAGGGATCACTCGGCGATAATGCGCAAACTGTGCTTCCAAGAAATGCGACACGGTGAAGAAACTGGGTGCCGAGAAAATCCAATATACCTTCCGACGTTATTACCCGCCACATCCACACCATCCCACCAGAACAGCATTACGTGGCTCCTGCCATTCCCTCTTTTAGCTACTTATCTACTTTTCTGTTTTCCTTTTTCACCCGTGCATCCAAGTAGTATTTATTTGAGTTAATTTGAGAGTTTTGTAAAACTATAGGTACAAAATTTCAAACTCTAACATTTCATATCTCACCTTTAATAGTAGTCTCGAATACATCATCAGTTTTTTACGCACTAAAATTAAACCCACGCGATTGTTTAGCAACTATAGCTAATTAATTGCTTCAATTGAAGATTAATAACTGCTTCCGGTATTAGGTATATTTTATCTTGGAAGACAACAAATAAGATCGTCAAAGACAAACAAACCGCGCCGATTGCAAGAGAAAGGTTGTGCAGAGATTTGAGCAAGTTTTAAGTGATTTTCGTTTTTCGTTCGTATCTAATGTGCCATCCTCACAAAAGAGTTAAGATGTCAACGCCATAATGTTTCCAAAAATAAGGTAGGTGTAACTACTCTGAAATCAGAAATGTTTGCAGAATAGAAGGTTGCGTAAAATGTTATTGAAGCGCGCACGTTTTAGTGGGTTCATCAAATTACTAGAGAACACTGGAGAGTTTACAATAGGAAAACTTGAGTTTTAGGATAAAATAAAAAATTATATTTTTAAAGAAGAAGTCTACACTTTCATTAACTTCTTATTAATTTCGCGCAAGAAAATTAGCATAAACTTATCAAGTACTTCATAATTTAAAAAAATATATACGAGAACATAATTTTAACGGTTGAACCTTTTCAGACATTTGTTCAGGATGAGTTTCAGCTACCACTACACGAGTAAGGCACCTTGTACAGTGACCGCTAGCATATACGTGTCCTGACCCTGCACAGAAGACGTTCTCTTTCTCTCTTCACTGCCTTCTCTTCGATATCCTCAGCAACCTTTGTAATTTGGATTTTATCATCCCAACATTCGTCTCTCACATGCTTCACTTAAACAAGTCTCACGAAAAACTATGTTTCCCCAATGGCCATTAAAAGATTTTTATGGCAATCGAAGAAACATTTTATTTTCAATTTTGATTTCAGCTATAAAGTGATCAGCATAATTCTTTCTGAAATCAGCGACCCCTTACTCCTCTTCTATCTTTTTTTACTAGCTGCCTTTCTTTTGCCTATAACCTCTTTTCGTTTCTTAGAGAATGTTAACGAATGAGAATTTTAAACATTCAATGGAGTAAATTCGTAGACATATGGGAAATGGCTATGGAAATTTCAGAAACTCCCAAGTGTAGATGGACAGATGTCGCTCTTCTTTCCCTTTGACTTTGCGATATTCAATAAAATGCCTTATGAATATTTATGTTAAAATGTAATGAAAAAATATTCTTATAATTAATATTTTAAATTACTATATTAGCTCTATCAATAATGCTTGGTTAATGTGTTTACAAATTCTTCAATCCTACTTGAAAATTGCTTTAAAATATTTCAGGATCTCTATAAAAATTTCTTTGTCTTTTCGCTTTGGTGTTAAGGTTAATTATTGACTCATTTCTTCATGAACACCAAAGGCTGAAATTCTTAGTATTTTATAAATTTTATTATTAGTAGTGCATCTTTGGTGCTTAAATTATCTACATGCACTATGAATTGTATAAGTCCCAGAGTGCGATGCCAAAAGGATCGGAGGCGGTGTCAGTGTGGACAGTAAGGCCAACGCCGAAAGGACGCGATGGGTAAGGAGAGGAAGATGGAGGGGTGGCGGAGGGAGAGAGACCGAGGGAGGGAAAGGTTTCAGAATAGAGGATTGCCGCGTGAAGGAGGAGAGGGAAAGGGTGCTGGCGAGGGCGGATGCAAAGATGGCTCCGAGGGAGGAAGAGAGAGGCCGCGCGTGTGTGTGTGATGTTGAACCATAGGATCAAAAAGCCCTCTCTCTTTCCTCCAGCACTCTCTCTCTCTCTTTCCCTCTCTTCTCTACACCTCCCTCCTCCATCCCATTCCCCTTTCTACACTTCCTCTCTCTCTGCTCCCAGAGTAGATTACTCGTATGCATCGACCCTTCACCCTCCTCTTTCCTCCCACCACTGTATTGCCACCAGCTTCCTCCCTCGCGTCTCCTCACTCCTTCTTCTTGCTTTCAATTTTATCTCTCTCTCTCTCACACACACATTCTCCATCAAACGCTCCTTCCACCCCCTTTCCCCTTGTTTCTCGCTACTCTCTCTCCTCCCGGTTCTCCGTCAACATCACGCCCCTTCCTCTCTTCCCATTCTACCTATCCACCACCATTCTCTGAATCTGCCCGCCCCCTTCTGACTTCCTTCCACCTTGGTTCTCGAGTTCTCTTTCGCATCCCTCTTCCTACACTCGGCATCTTCTTCTCGCTTCACCTTCGCTCTCTCTTCGACTCTCTCCCGAGGTAGGATACCTCCTTCGACCCTCCCGCGGCAACCGAGCGAGGCCCGGACGGCGCCTCGACCACCCGCGGCCCTTTTATCATTCACCGGTTTACTTGAGGGGCATCTTCGGACGAATTTTCATTCGTAGGATCTCATCATATATTCTCGCGCTGAAAGGGGCCGGGCAGGGGGAGGCCGCCTCCGTTGTGATTCCCTCGGGCGAAGGTTATGAATAGATTATAAGGGTGGGCCGCCCTACGCAGACTTTTGATCTCCAAACCTGCGGGTGTTCGTCGTGGAGGGCGTGGTAGAGTAACGCCACGATCTCTCTTCGCCGCCTCTCCACACCCCCCCCCCCCTCCGTGACTCCTCTTCACCCTCCATGACTCCTCCTGTCCTTCGCAATCCCGACTCGTACCGCGCCTGAGAGATAATCATCACTCCGACGAGAAACTAGTCAACGTTACCTTCCACTCCGAAAGTACCTCCGTCTGTCTGACTCGTCCTTACTCACTCTCTTCCCCCTCTCCCTCCCTCCGATTCGATCCACATATGCCCCTGTCCTTCTTCCTTTCTTCCCCCAATCTCTCTCTCTCTCTCTATCTGCTGGTAGCTCTTCATCTCGCTCCTATTCTCTCTCTCTATCTCTCTTTAAATCCCTTTTCGAGCCGCGACCCATAGTTTTGTTCCTCGCTTTTTCACTCCAACCCTTCATCTCCTTTATCGGGCTCTCTCTTTCTAACTCTCCCGCAGTCCACCACCCTTCGTTGTACCTCTTGCGTCTTCTTCTACTCTCTCATTTCTCTCTCAAAAGCCTCTGCCTCTTTTCTCTCTCCGTCATTTTCTCTTTCAATGCCTTACATTACCAAACCCTCCGATTCCGTACATCCCTCATCCTCCATCTCTGTCCTTTCCTACGTCACGTCTCCGTCCTTCCTCCACCTCCACCTCTCCTCTCCACTTCAACAAGTCCTCTTACTCCCTCCCATTCTCCCCCGCTTCTTAAAAACCGCTCTCCTTTGCCACGCCTTCACTCGCATTCTGATATACACTCCCCGAGGGTATCCTCGCTCTCCCCCAAATTTTGGCCCACCCGTCCCGCCGACGATCTCTCCCGCCCCACCCTCTCTCTTTACGCTCTTCTACGTATCCTCTTCCCTATCCGTCCACTCCCTTCGTCCGAGAGCTTCCCAACCTCCTTCCCCCTTCTCCCTCCCTCGCCTTCCCATCTCTCTCTCTCCGCCTCCATTGATCCCAGCTAAATCCGGAAGCCCCCACATTAGCCTCAAATGAACATGCCTTAAGCCCTATCTTTCAGAGTGTAAAATCGGGTTCAAAAGGGGATCCGACAACGGGGAGACATGAGGAAGAGAGAAGATTCGGGTAGCGAGAGGGTTGAGTGGCGAGGCGAAGGAAGAGAGGAGAGGAAGGTACTGGGGCTGGCCGAATAGAGAGGGGGAGGGTGTAGAGGATGAGGGAGGGAGAGAGCGTAAGCAAACACGGTGGAGGGTTAGGAAAGGGAGGGTTTGGAGTAAATCAAGGATGAATGGGGATGAATACAAGATGTACCCTCGCAGGGGAAACTTAAACACGAGAAAAGCTACGAGTAAGAGTTAAGTGAATCAAGAGATGATAGAAAACGAGAAGCTGAAAGCGCACGGGAAAAACAGGGTACGCGTGAGTGTGCGTGTTGCCGACGCTGTATGAGCACAGAAAAATTTGATAGAAATTGAATTTAAAATAAAATGATCCTTTTTGAACACACGGGAATTTATATTTATCGTATCTGAGGACTTTGCGTCAGCTTATGAAAAGGAGTTCATAAAATTTTATATATTTTCGTGCGATAAAATATACCAACATAGAAAACATCTTGCAAAGAAATATTTATGAAGTGTTTGTCAATTTTAAAAACATTGAAATATCTTTAGTTCATGATCTAGTCATCGTTTATATACTATGTCTGTGTGTTTTCCTCGCCCCTGACTTACCTACTTTCTCATTCTTCATTGATATATCTTATAAATTAGGAGCGTAATACTGAAACCCTTTAATGCAATTACCTTATGGGCCTGCATGCCACATTCCAATTGATGAATTTGTTTTTGCAGAAAACTGTTGCGAATTGTTTTTGCTTCATGCGGGTGATATGAATACAAACAAAGAAATATAAGAATATGTAAATATTTCCATGACAGATATGTTTCTCTCCTTGCCTATGTTTCCCTGAAATAGTGATAGGGCGTCTTAGAGGATTCCTACTTTGTTTCTAATGACAACAAAAATTGTCTTTGATAAGTCTGTCTTATTTGCTCATGCAATTGCCTACATCGCGTAATTACCCCATCCGGCTTATGAAGAGGAAATAAAATATTTTCTGCACCGCATAAATGTCCCTCATTTACTTTGACATCACGTATCTTTTGGCTATACATACGTCCTAATTTCTCGTTTGCATCTCATTTTAAACCAATTTAAAAGCTATAATATTACCCTTACCACGCAGAAAGAGCGCATAAATCACACAGTAACAACTTTTCTTCTCCTTTACATTGATACGGTTGTTATCATTATTTACGCCGCGGTCTCTCTTCTGCTTCCCCTCCCCATCCCAATAGTCTAATGCAACGGTTCACAGGCGGTGTCGCAAAGTAACTGGAGGTGTGTCGCCGAAATTATTAATAATGGTTTGTGAAAAATATACTAAATTTTGTTAAGCGGAGTTTTGTTTCTATCCCTCTCTCTATCTCTCCTGCGTCATTTTCAACAACAACAAAAATAGTATTTAGGCTTAAATTCTTAATTATATCACAATACCCATATTTTTAATTTTGCAAATTGTAGTGTGCAGTGTTTCGCTTACGTGAGCATCGGCCGTAGTATATGTACAATGAAAAATGATTGGAAATCGTTGGACTAATGGATGGACCAGATTCTGTTCTGAAAATACTTTATGCTTGCCTTTGTATTGAAACAAGTCGCCGGGATAGCCAAGTTAATTTGTCTCGAAACAATACTTATTAAATAACAGCCTGAGTAAGTAATAGTTTCGTTTTATTCTGTGTTGATTGCATCTGCAAGGAAGAAGCATATGTGGCAGGTGAAAATGTTACATTTACATGAGAAAAAAATCAATAATTATGCGGCACAGTTCAAACTACACACTGTAACACAGCATGGCATAAGGGCCTAATGATTTCCACCTTGCGCCTTCTCAGTTTCTTCAAAACAAATACCTTCGTTTGTAGTTGATGATTTTAAAACTACAAATATAAACTGAACTTATTTTTGTACGTAAACGTAAAGTGCTTTCCAGCCATTGAACCTGCCACATTAGATTCGAAGGATTAATACGTCTTAAATGTGCACAGTATTTTAATACCATATTGAGTTACAGGGATAAATAGGAATGATGTCTTTCAATGACCTATCTTATTTAAATTAAAATAAAGCAATCAAATTACTTAAAAAAATAATTGTTTTGAAACGGTGGCCTGCCGTAGGTCCACCGCAATGTGTATTGTAGATGAATGACGCATTATGTACTAAAATAGCTCATTTAAACTTTAAATGGAGCAATTGAATTATCTGAGATTCAAAAATAAAGAGCTGATTAGATTTAGACAACAATCTCTCTACCAAAAATGGATGTTTACTCTAGTCATATTTTGGTTTTTGGCAAATAACTCTTTTAAATCTTCATAAATGTAAATGTTGTTATTATAAACTTTATAGATAATATTGTTCTCTATAACTTTTGCTTGAAACATTTTCATTGAAAGCATTTTTAAGGAGATAATTCATTTATTTAATTTTTTCTTTATTATTTGATGAATGTAAAACAATACTGGAATTAAAGTCGTATGAAATTTAATTTTCTACAACCTATGCATTGTTGAAGAGATATTTTAAAAACCATTCTTTTAGCTGCCAAAACCACACCACCCACCGGCGGCTGTTGCAAGCACATCACGATACTTGTTATTATCTTAATTGTTGGAGTTTCGGGGCAATATCCAATATCAGAAGGTTACGGTTTTAGTTTATTTCTGTTCTTTGCAAAATCTTTAAATTTTTCTCGCAGCTCCTTAAAATATTTATTATCATTTAACCTATTTGGAATTTTTAGAAATATTGCAGATATGGAGAAAGTCATGTGGTGGCCACATCGGAATTTTTATTGTTGTAGCTATTTCTTTTGATGTAGAAACGGATTACAGTGGTTTGAAACCCAATGGACCAAAATCATATAAATACTATAGGTGGATATGTTTCTACAACTTGCCCCTGTACCTACCTATAGAATTGATACATTAACACTCCGTTTCGCAAAATCGGGTCAAAATTGATCCAGAAGTGCATTTTTTTTTCTTTAATATAAACACTAAATCGTCTTTTTAGATTTTGTGTATTCCTCATCTAATATCTGCTTCACATTATAACGCAAAAATGAGTTGTAACACTAATATAATAAAAAGTTAAGACTTTCTTCTAAGTTGGGTCACAGTTGACCCAGTCTAGGTAATTGGTGTGACTCGTTTTTGTTATGCAGTCTGACTATTATCCGTACTGTCCGTATTGTAGTAAGATGGGAAATGACAAGAAACATTCTAATAAGTGCGATGAATGTAAATATTTTATTTGCATTGAACATTCTACCACACAAATAATAACAAAATGTTTGCAATGTTCCAATAACGGTAGAGCATCATCCGATGATTAATATTAAATTAATACAATTTTTACATTAAATGTTAATTATATTTTTAAACATAATATTTATGACTGTGTCATATAAACTGTCTGGAATAAGATTTATGTAAAATACTATTTAGGCTCTGTTAGTAATAGAAGAGATTTAAAATAATATTCTTAATCAATCCATTCATAATAATTATTAAATATTTTGTTGCAAAATAGTTAGGGTAATTTTGTTAATCCATTAATGTAAAAGGCTGATAAATTATTATAGAAAATATCGTTTGACGAAAATAGTAAAGAAAAACGGTTCCGGTCATTGTTGACCCAGCATGGGAAATTACGTTTTATGAAAGAGGGGGGGGGGGGTGGGAATGGAGGGTTAAAAGGCAAATATAGGAGCAGTTATTTCTATCAGTGATTCTTTGGCAATCCCGGGATTTCGGGATGGCGATATTTAGTAGTATCTCGTGATTGCAATCCCCAATCAGTGCCTATGTGGCGTCGCCAATCCACATAATAATTGATATTTATGTATGACATAACTATTTAACAGGTATGATTTTCACATTAATGTGGTTCTCAATGTAGTATTAGTATTTACGTTCATAAAATATTTTCCGCGGTTTTGTTGCTTTTGTAGCAGTAGGAGTTCCTTCCAGTTAGGAAAGTTTTCGCAAAGTATTTTATATCAAACTTTTATCAATGAAATTTATAACCCTTAGTTTTGAATAAAATCTGTTTAAATTTTAATTAAGGGTTCTATTATTATTATTTTACCTATTGTAATGGTTTTACCTTACCTTATTGTAGTTGGGGAGAAAGTATGTTGCATAGAAATGGGATAAATACAAATTTACTGTCTTTACAATAAAAATCACGTTTTAAATACGTTGTAAAACATGACTAAAACAGAATTGGAATCTCAGGACTCCAAATCTCGGGATTAAAAAATTCCACCAGGATTGCTATCTCTAATCGTGTTGTGCAATGTTATTTTTCTATCTCCTGTATAATAAATATTCAATTTATCGCCCCCTTACGAAGCTGCTCCCAGAGCGATTTCCATGACTGCTATACCCTCACTATGTATATATATATATATATATATATATATAACAACTTACGGAAAAGGAAAGGTAAAATGAATATATGGATGTCAACAAGGTGTTGGGATGAGGAAACACAGTGAGCACTCACCAATCAGACGACTTCAGGTCCGTACTACCCTTCCACCCCCATGCCTCCACCCAGTGTCACCGCCATCAGTTCTCTCTCTGTAGCTGAAGAAGGAGTAGTTCCGAAAGCTTTACGTTTGTGATGTTTCTGTGTTTTTGTGTTATTTTACGTGTGTCGCTTCGACATCCCCGGGGCCTCGCCAACCTGAAGTCGTCTGATTGGTGAGTGCTCACTGGGTTTCCTCATCCCAACACCTTGTTGACATCCATATATATATATATATATATATATATATATATATATTAATGCCCCGTTAGCACGAACTCGGCTAACATGAACGCTCGGTTTACGCGAAGAAATATTTTCCCCGGAACTAAATGTATGGATTAATGTATGTGAGTTTGTTTTTTACCACAAAATTCGCTTAAGACAAACCTGGGGCTAAAACCGAGACCCAAGAACTCAAATAACCGGTTAACACGATCACATGTGCTTAGTCAAGCGTATTTTAGAGCCATAATACTTTATTTTCGACATGTTGAGTGGTTTTTTAAATAAAAAGTTCAATACGCGGATGCCATTGGAATAAAAGAACGGTGATTCGGCTTCTATCTTCATTCCTGGTTTAACTTACCTTGACCCTTCAGTCGTCTTTCGTTTTCATGAGTGCCTCAAACCGGCAAACATGTTACAAACGCGGACGCTTTATTGTGTTATAATAGGTATTTGCATTCCTAGCGATAACTTTTTCAGGCGAACGTATCACCAAGGAAGAAAGGAAGGAAATTATTTTGCCTGATGTTATCATAGCAATTCTAATGAGGATATTTGACAGCTAAATGCTAAAATTATCAAGGAGGTCAGAGCTTACTGTACTTCTGCACCGTTTACCACGCCTGCAAGATCATGGATATGCGGAGACAGAAGTGTTTTTCTCTCATTCCAGGAAGTGGAACTCAAAAATTTGGGTGTGTCATCAAACAAAATTGATATTTTATAAAAGCTTTTATAAAAAATATCAGACCGGTCAATTCCAGCCTTGTTCTCTTTTTCTTGCCACAAAAATGTCATATTTAGCAGAACTATTGTTTGACCAATAGAAATGCTTCCTGATGCTGAATGAAAGAACTGTTCACGTCTCTCTCACTTCTCCATTTAGAGAATAGTTTTGTGTGTAAATATTCAACCATATAAATGGATAGCACAATCTGCAAAAGAAAACCAACTTCAATTACGCTGGCAACAAAAATGAAAATACTTGAGGTATTGGACGGGGTATTAAAAAAAATAGAATTACAGAATAATATAAAATTCCGAAATCGATACTGCACACAATTGTGAAAAATAAATTTACAATTGACGAAGATGTATCTGCGGGGTCGGTAACGGAATGCAAAAGCCTACGTGATTTAGATTAAGTAAAAGTAACTAAATACATATGTACATAATTTAACTTAATTGTGAACATTTTAAACAAACTGACTAAGACCAATCATTCACAATATTAATCCAAATCGTGCATCTTTGGTGTTTTTAATTATAATATATTTTACAGGTTTTATCTAGCTGAAAACGATGATATTCCTTACAGTTTTTCATGCATATTTCGGGTATCACGACTTCGGTTAACACTAATACATGATTTGATTCTGCTCCCTTGTAGTTTGTGTTAACGAAGGTTAACTGTATATACCTTATATATATATATATATATATATATATATATATATATGTGTGTGTGTGTGTGTGTGTGTGTGTAAATTTTCCAGAAAAGGTTTCTGACTTCTGTCTGCTCTCTGATTTAAAAAAATGCTAGATCCTTCGAAACAAATTCTAGCTCTGTAAATCGGATTTGATGCAAGAAGTATTCTTTTATCAGAAGAATTCCTTTCTCATTTGGATGTTGAGCTTTCAAAGTATAAAATAAAATGCAGCATACCATTATTCGGATTTAAGATTACCGATAAGCTGAAAGCACTTGTTGTGTATATCCAAAACAAGTAAAACGACTCTGTAGGATTAGAAAAATATAGTCACTTCCGAAATACGCCTTCCGAAGTCATAACACCCATTTTGGCTGAAAATAATATTTCACGCCGAGTTACGCGTGAATTATCCTGGAAATGAGGCTCCCAACATATCAGGTGTGATATGCGGGTCGTATCTTATAATTTACTTGAGGTTCACTCGTTTGGCAATAAATTATATCTTAATGCCATCGCAGGAATTTTTGCTCTCTCACTAAATCGTAACCTAGGTCCAATTATATGCCACATTTAGGGCCATATATAGGGCCGCACTCTGGACATCAGACTCGGCAACAGTGGGAGTACTACTCAGTGACGTTAGGAGGAGAAAGAGGGACAGAGAGCAGCGTGCGAAGCGGGACCGAGTAAGCAAAGGGTGAAAAAGGAGAAATGGAGGGAGAGAAAGATCCCCAGCGAGCGATTCGGTCCGCTGGAAAGAGAGAAAGTCGCCAACTAGCAAGTGTTTTATGGGGCCACGCGGTTCTCTTACTTCTTCTCTCCCTTTGCACGCATCTGCCCCAAATGCCCTCGCTCAGTTCTCCTCTCCTCGCTCCATCCAGTCGCCTGATCCTTCTCCGCTTCCTCTTTCCTTTATCTCTTCTTCCCACTTTTTCCCTCGCTTCTTGAACCTTTATCACTCTTTCCCTCCTCTTTTCTTTCCACTCTTTCTTTACCGTCTCGCTTTTTATGTTTCTTTGCCCTATGCTGCACTCGGCATTTGCACTTGCTTATGAATTTAGAATGAAATAATTTTCCCTCGTAGAAGAATAATGCGTTTAAGCATATGACTGCAAATAATAGGGCTCCATATTCATTAAAGTGCGCCGAGTTTAATACGTCATCTTTAAAAAGGAAAATAACTGGGGGCAGAGAACACCACTCTGTGGAATACCGGAAGGGGCTGGAAGAGGTGAGGAATAATGATCATTTATTACAACAGTTTAAGGGCGATGAGAAAATAAATCGATGAAAGGGCAAAGAAGGGGTATGTTGCAGCGATTTTCAAGTTTGTATACAAGGAATAGGGATTGAGTGGTCTGTGATGAAAGCTTTGGAGAAATAGGTGCAGCACGCGTCAAGCTGGGAAGAGAGCTCGAAAGCGGAAGAGAGGTGATAATGACGGATAGACGGATTAGTGAGACAAAAACTACCGGGAAGAATGCCACGATGTCGTGAATAAATGAAGTGAAGAGTGAAATAATACAGATTGTTATGAACGATTTGTTCAAAGAGACTGGGCAGAGTAAGTAGAGTAGAGATTGGCCTGTAGTCTTTAACGTAAACTCTGTTGCACTTTTCAGATTGGGCGTTATGTTGACATGCAACCATAATGTGAGAAAGTCTTCATTAGAGAAGCACTTACAAGCTAGGTGGTAATAAGCAACATTAGGATAACATTTGTACGTAGGAGAAGAATGGAACCAATATTATCGGGGCCGATAACTTTTTTATGAGACAAGATAGATAGCAATTTACCGACCTCATGTGGCGTGAACACTAGGTAGGAAAGTTTGGGAAAAGTTCAAGGAAAAGTAAGAACTGAATAGTGGAGGCCTATCGATGTTGTAACTCACAACACCATTCCAGTTAATAGGATTGGGAATTCGGATCGTCCTCCACCAGTCAGCAATGTGGATCTACATCTTCTTTATGTTGACTCCTATGTCGGCGGAGATGGAGTTGATGTAAAGAAAGTAGTTATCTGCAGCGTCATTGGAGATTTGGGAAAGAAGCTTGGGCGTAAATATTAGGGTGGGTTTTCGTATGTTTTCAAGCAAAGAGATTGTTTTCATGATTTAAGGCTGTCTCGGCAAACATCCATAGAAGCCTCTTCCGAGAAACCTTACGGGTGGGTACAATATCGTCCAACGCACTGCTTGCAAAATCGTGGAAAAGACCAATAGCGTAGTCGAGGGTGTCGCTTTCTTAGATGTCTCATGGTAAAAGGTGTAAGGCAGGCAAATTAGCTTTATTCCATCTTCAAATAGTCGGCTGGTTGTCGAATGTTCACATTGGTAGAAAGACATACATACTGAGCATTATAACTACTCATGGTCGAACTTAAAGGATTGCATTACATTTTACCGAGTCCACAGTTTTACAGGCGAGAGTATAGGCTAATGTTTTGAGGTTTCGCGCGGTGTTAAAATTACAATGAAAGAGACCAAGGTCGAGAATGGAAGTATCAACGATTAATCTTCATGCAAATCGGAACAGTCCATTAATGGGGGATGATCACCTTATATATAAATTGATATTCCCAAAGAATATTGTTTTCCCAAGAAAACGAACACGATACACAAATTTGAAAGTCATTGGAATTGCTCGAGGAAACAGCCGGCGAGTACTTTGTTAGTTTTTGAATGATTATCTTTAGTGTTATTATTTCCACTAGCTTTTGTTAATATGTTAACCTTCATCAAAGAATTTTACAGTCTACCTCCAGATCCCAACGAAGTTCTGCGGATTTACAATTTGTAACCGGCAGTCCTCCAAGGTGTGTGGCAGGGGTGGCAAGCAATAACTTAATTTTAAATTGCGTGAATGTTATTCCTTTTGACACAAATGGGGACGTCTGGTAAGATGGTGAGAAATTTCTCTCTGTCCTGAGACTAATTTTCGTGAACTTTTTTCTACGCTGGGACAGTAACGATAAAGTCAAACCCCGATTTAGCGGCACCATTTGTTCACCTACGACATTGACACTAAAGCGTAGGTGACGCTAAATAGAGGTACTTCAAGATTTTATTTGGCACCCTAACGGATATAAAGTACGCAATGAAAGGATTTAACCCATATCCGCTAGGTTTAAATGCCGCCCGTAAGGTTTATCTACCGGAATTATTTTGGGATATTTAATATTTTCGTTTGTATTTCTAATTATTCGCATACCTTATTAGCCATTGATACAAAATTCAAATAATAAGCATTTTATAGTATAGATATTAAATAATTATATTATTATGTTTTCTAGAGGAAAGAAGGTATGCCAAATCACGTATTGGTGTATAACAGTGACATAAAAAAATGCAGATAGAAACATATTTGGGGATTCTCCGGATACGCACAGTGAATAAAGATTAATAGTTCTTGAGGGAAAGAAAATTTGCTTCAATTACTATATTTGCATATTATATTGAAAAAAGAATGCTATGCAGTACAGAGGGTTATAATGCAGTTAGAAATGTAATTCAAACTCACTTCTGAGCAAAATATTTTTCTGATTTGGTCTAAATTTTCTTTTTGTCATTCATTTTACAAATGGAATTGTCCAAGGCTTCATTAAGTGTTTGTTGTCTTGAGTTCTCTTCAAGATATCGACGAATTTTGTTATGACTTATTTAAGCCTCCTTAGCAGTCACTAGTTCACAGACTGTTGTTTCATCTTCACTTTTAGTGTCAAATGAAGGTACATGCCCTTTGCGTTAGTTTCACTATTTCCTCGGTTGTGATTTCTTCAAAAGCAGGTTGTTCTTCAGCAATTGAAAGAAATTCTTCTGAAGACAAAGGTGCAGTCAGAATTGAAAGATTTTCCATGGCAATTCGCAAATCCTGGATAGGATTTTCTTCTTCTTCTGGTTTATCTTATTGAACTTTTTCGATAAGACCAGTGTGTGCCCAACGGTTGCTTATTGTTCTTGATGAAATTTCGCCCCATGACAGTTTGATCATGTGCAAAGCATCTTTCAAGTATAACTGAAGTGAACATTATTTCTGACGCTCTCTACTATCTTCTTCACTTGATGTCGCCTATAGTGTACCTTGAAGCACTTAATAAATCCAGCATCAGGAAGTTGTAGGAAGCCAGTGCTATTGGGTGGTATGCACTCGAGTCTCACATTAATAAGGTCCAAGGTTTTATGACAAGGTGCCTTGTCTAGACGTAAAAGCATATTACGGTTCTTACTTTTCCTCATTTTGTTGAAAATTTGTAGCCGCTCACAAAATTCAATTGTAGTTATACATGTTTTACTATTGTGTATATAATTCACCTAAAGTTATGGTTTAAAATTCTTAAGACACCGAGGCTTTGCTGCCCTTCCAATCACAGTAACAACCTCTTTGTCACTCCCATCAGCATTTGTACAGAATGCAAGGGCGATCCTGGCTTTTATTTTTTTACATCCTTTCACAGACCCACTTGAGATGGTTCTTTCTGGCTGCATTCTATAAAAGAGAGCGGTCTCATCCACGTTTTAAATATCTCTCTGATTCTTTTTCGACCCCTTTCAATTGTTTCCTTGCCAACCTCCTCTGTTTCGACGTGTCTCTTTTGTTGCATCAATTCATGGCGCTGTTTATAATGATGCAACCACACACTGCTGTAAACAAAATCTGTGATGCCCATCTGATCTCCCATTAATTTTGCATGATCCTTAGTTACTTCATCAGTTAATGTCTGTATCTTTTCCAAGGATATACACCATGGGACGCACACTGGAGAGGGACGGCTAATGGAAAAGAACTTCCAAACAATCGGCGGCACTTACATGTAGAATCAGCTTTTCTATTCACTATCAAAAGAGCTTTCTTCTAGGAAAATCTATCCTTTCGGCTCGTAAAGAAAGACGCCAGATAATATATAATGATAGACAAATGAGCGCGTTTCGCGTAGTAAATTGAGTGAACGATCGGACGGCCTGAAGTATTTTCGGAATTGGGGTAGCTCTCCTTTCGTCTTGTGCCGAAACTTTTAGACTCTTGGTCGCACAGCATGAGATAAGTATGAGGAATGCATGGGAACGTGAAAAAGGTGGGTCATTGAGCGGTGGGGAAATCCCTCGTTTCACTTTCTATACATACGAGATTTGACATATATTTCCAATATAGAATTTCTTGATGATTTAAAAAATATGCGAGACCTCCTAAATCCGTCAAATAAAAAGCGATGACATTAATGCCTTGGCATTCAGTTAAATCGGATTCTTTTTCTATGCAAAATCGTACATTTGTGTATTCACAGACGTGGCGGCTAGTGGGGGTGACGCTTTACCAAGGGATTCTCTATGTAATCATTATGCGAAAGTTCTGTTCACAAGGATTCATTGGCACTCTTCGGGGATGTCACTATATAGGTGGGCGCTAAATCAGGGTATGACTGTATATTGGAAACTAATATCGTTATCATTATTCTAGCTACCTCTCTAGATACATCTCCATTTGTAATCTTTCCCAAGAGGTTCATCTTATATCGCTCTTGGATATCATTAAATGTTTCCTAACAATCCCGCTTGGTGGGGATGAAAAGCGTCATACCCGTACTTTGACATAACAAAATGGGCTGCTATTCCCTGCACTATCTTAAGAAATTGCGAATCGTTAGCAGAATGCCAATATCTCTTGTTTCGCGATCGCGACGTAAAATGTTGCGCCATTTGGTGATTAACAACTCTGTATCGCTGATGTGGAATGGAAGCCAGGTCTCCGAATGTGCGATAATTTAAAATTACGACAGCTCACTTACTATGTTAATGTCACATTTAGATGGTTCTCAAATTCCTTACATTTTGGTAGGATGCACTTATCCCAATACATTTGGCGCCAGAATTAATTTCAAAATCAACAGCTGATATTAAGCATAACACAAGAATCTTAGCAAACACCAGAGGATGGATGGATTTGGGGAGCATGTGTTCCCCGTTTCTGCCGGTCACCTTAGAAAAGTTTCTTCAAACGGATGTCCAAACCGCCAGCGAAAATGGGAAACTAAATTTTCGACGAGTACAAAGAAGCGGTTCAAATTCCTAGTAAACACACTCCTATCGAGAGATGCTGCAAACCTGCCGCCACAAAGCGAACATTTTAGTGGCAAAGCAAAGCAGTTCTGCGAATATAATGATGTATTTAAAACGATGTATTTAAAACGATGTGTTTAAAATGATGTATTTAAGGAGCTGACACGATCGAATTCGAGAGCTGGCTGCCATCATGGATTTATTATTATCCCCACAATTTCACTTCTCCCAAATATATATTCTCGGCACCACTTTTGCCTCACCCCCGCCGTCATGATCCGTAGCTCCTCCAATTGCCTCTTCTCTTTGTTACATCCACACTGCTCAGCAGCGCATTGCTGCCTCACATTCACATTCCGTCCCTGTGCACAGCCTTAGGCTCTCGGCATGACTCTGATCCGTTGCTTAAGTGTAGCTTGTGATCAACTACCAATAGTCCCGCTGGTGCAATTTCGAAGGAAAATATACAATTCTAACTTTAAAGGGCGAAATTATGAGAGATTGCGTGAATAGTATTTAGAGATCTCAAGATATATGACATTCAAGATGCGAATTATTCATCTCCATTTCTACGTTGAGAAAGTGAATGTACCCATTAAATATTTGCATCATAATAACAACTAGCTGAGAGGGAGAGGTTTTCTTCGACATCCCTCGGGACTGTTTGATACTAGTTTGGCTAATACTGACCCAAATATGAAAAACACCCATGTTCAGAAACGGGAAAAATAATTTTCTATAATAGTTATTGGTAGAATATCCACCCGGCCAGTGGAAGATCCGGGTTCGATTCCTGGTAAAAACAATATTTTTCTGTTTCAAAATTATTCCCAAGAACATACTGACTGGAGAAACTTAAAACTCAAACTTAACAAATCAATTATATAAATTATTTAATCTGTAAAATTCAACTTTAATGTCAAAGTACACTGCAAAGTATAAGACCACATGGTTTGTAGAGAGAATTAATAAATATCCAATGATTAAAACATTCGGTCATTGTGCCCAATAGCGTTAATACATCGATGTAAATAACTTGCATACTAAATTGTACTCATTCGGACTTAGTCTGAATATGAATGAAAGCATAAATTTGCTCATTAGTCATTTGGAAAGAATGTACCACCGCATAAACGCCAACATTAGTAGATGGCGTAAGTGTTGAAAAACTCGAGTAGCGCGCTTAGCGGAACCATCGTCGAACGGCGCACCCAATCACGTCAAACCAAGGGCACATAGCTTTAACACGTCCCTCACATGCCACGCTCTCTTCCCGTCTCCCCCGCAGAGCCGCCCTCCTCCCAAACGGCCATTGCGAGTGGCAGGTCAGGTTAATGAGAAATCAATTCTCACTCTACGACCGCACCACATGGCCGTCCCGCCCTCCACCTGCCTATTCGTTTAGCCGGAGAATTAACGGCTTCCAAATTTGACCCCGACAAATGCATTAATTTCAAATGGCAACCGCTTTCTCACTCACCGGACCACTCGCCCACCCTTCACGCAATTCTTACCTCCGACCGACCGTGGGTCCCACCACCGTTGCCGCTTTTTCCTCCCCTATCTCTCGCCCCTCTACATGCCGAATCTTTCCCCCCGATTCATCCCCTCCTCTCTTCTCGTTTACCATTTCCCCTTCCCTCCTCGCCGAACCCATCCCATTTCCATCGCCCTCCCACCACCCCCATCTCCATACCCCTCGCAATCCCTCGGATCCTATTCCCTCCAACTCCTTGTTACCTCTCTTCCCTTCCCAGCCTCCCTTCTCTCTCTTTCTCTCCCTCCCCACGTATTTTCTCTCTCCCGCCACTCCGATATCTCTCTTCCTACCTCTTTTCGTCTCGAACGCTACCGATCACCTCCCTTTCGATCCCTTAGATTGAACACCAATCCGCTCCCCTCTTCCTCCCCCCGGACTCCTTTCCTCTCCCCTTACCTTCGGCCTCTTACTTTCCCTATCCCATTCTTTCTCCTCCCCTTCCGAGGCTTTTCATTCCGCCCCATGTCCTGCCTCCATATCTTCTTCCGGAACTCACCCTAGCCGCCGTGTTTCCATCCGATACTCTTAAAAACTAAAAAAAAAACGCTTTCCTTTCTTGTACTTACCTCGGTGATTCTCAATCTTTTTTGCCTGCGTCACCACATTTTCAGTTCTGCGTCATAGCATTCTCAGCTCTGCGTCACCGCATGTTCAGTTCTGGGTCACGACAATTTCAGTTCTGGGTCACCACATTTTCAGTACCAATTTCATCGAGTCATTTTTAAAGATTAAGTAATAAATAAATTCCTTACCGCATACAGAGTAAATATCGCGTATTTAATGAAGCACGCGAGAATATTCTCCTGTTTTGTTAATTCTTCTAAGCAGAAAAATATGATATACTATAAATATATGGAATATTCACATCAACCAGGGTTGTTACGTCACCTCTATTACATATAAGCAACTGATCTTCCTTGTCTCAACAGCCTATTCCGCTTTTACAAATGAAAGAAACTCTCGTATAATTTTATTTTTAATTTGATCTTAATGAAACGCCGTGATGCATAAATGTTGATCTTTTTCCTTTCTTAATTAATTAACAAAATTGGAAAAATTGATAAATCAACCTTTTTTTCTTAATTAGCATTTCATAGACCTAGACTTTGTTAATTTTCAAATTATTTCCATTTAGACAGTATTATGCCGTGATACGGACGCCCACTTCTTAGAAATTTCCAAAATTTATATATTATGACCACAAAATTCGCGAAACGGAACGTAAATTGGATTTAAAGGAAATTATCATCTCAAAATAAGACATTCTTGTGGAAAATAAAAACAGAACATGCTGCAGTAAGTGGTTCCTCACAGATCTCATGGCACGGAAGGCTTTTAAAGGGATTATGAAAACTGCGGGATAGGAACCTCGAAGTTCTATGTTTGTACTACGGCAACACAAATTCATGATTATTACTTTGGAAAGCACTGCTTTATGGTAATGCTCCTCAGCAATTATAATTTCACGGCAGATTTTCGTGTTCACCGAAACATCGTGGCATACCAATCCAAATTTTATAAGATTGCGTATAATAATTTTAGCAACCTGTATCCGACAAAATTAAAGGAAATTATCGATTTCCTCAGACAAATAAAGAAATCAATTGATGACATCTGAAATTTTCATATTTTAAAAATATTTAGTTCGGTTCACAAAATAATTCGATGACAAAAATTGGCAATTATTCAGATAAGAAGAAGCATGGTTTTAAGTAAATGAAACAGTGAAATAAATCCTACCATAAAATATCGCTCTTTATGAGAGATTTCGTAATATTAGCTCGATTATAATAATATAGGCTATTTTTCTCATCCCTCTAATCCCGCCAAATATACCGCGGTACACTAACTACTTTGTCGTGGCTCAACAAAAAGCCACGGCCAACCGATTGCGGAGCAATGTTATTCCGAATGCGGCTCTTTGAAACTACGGCTGCCTTACATATACCATAAATTTTCGATTACCATGTTCACCCAGATTTATATATGTCACGGTAAATGTGCGTTGTCCGGTAAATGTGTAAATTTCCTGGTAAATGTGAACAACTAACTCAACTAAATTTGGCCATGAAGGAAAATTTTACTCCGCCCCACCGGATTGGGTAAGATAGCCGAAGTGTTTTTATTTACTTCTCACGTTCACTGTGTTCCCCTTTCGAGTTGGGAAGCATTAGTTGTAATATTTACCCGTGAAGCCGCACCCTCGATGACTTTTGTTATAAATTAACGTAATTATTCAAGTGTAGCATTTATTATTCTTACTTATTTCCACAATTATCAAGGCATATCGGTAAAAGTGCACATTAACCGGGAAATGTACGGAGAATACGTGTTTCTGGAAACTTAAACTTACATTTACCAACAAGAAAAATCGGAAATTTTCATTTTTAGTGTGGTATTTTTGACCCCAATATTCCATTTCGATACTCCATAAGAAAGGCATGGAAATATGTGCAGCGTTTCATCAATTCGCATTTTTAAATTAGTTATAATTCAGATAGAAACTCGGGACGAAAACAATTCTATAGCTAAAAGAATGAGGTTATTTTTGAAGAATAAATTCAAATCGGTGCCGAATGAAAAAGAAATATGTTTTAAATCGGAAAAAAGCAGATTCTTTTCAATGAGAATTGGCAATCCGTATTATCGCTTTAATGCTTTTTAATAGGGAAATTCTTATTGTCTCATTGACTTCAACCAAAGATGTATACATATGATGATGATGTCATAATTTTTAAACAAGATATATGTTATCAAATGGAAGAACATTACACCATTCAATTATGGGGGTCGATAAACTATATTTAATAATAACTTTAATTTAGAGCTTCTAAACAGAACCAATGGATTGTATTATAATACAATTGATTTGAAACTACGACATAAACTTATAACGACGTCAAAATCCAAAAAAAGGACTTATATATATATATATATATATATATATATATATATATATATATATATATATATATACATGTAAGTATATTATAAACCACACACACAGGGGCGCCCCGGGCGAGATAGTATTCCAGCGCCCCCATCCGTTTATGTTTGTTGAGATATTTACAAAGTACACGTTAATTTATTCATCGCTCTGTAAAAATGATGGATAATGGAAAATTAAAGTGCCATCAAGATTCAAACCTGCTCTGCAATATAAATTGATTTCCAACATTTATTAACTTGCAAGTAATACATAGGTTGGTAGTTGGGTTAGCGCCCCCAAAATTCTGCCGCCCCTTGCAGCCGCATATATATATATATATATATATATATATATATATATATATATATATATATATATATGAGAACGATTTTAACACCACCGGCGGCATCAGGTGCTTTGGTCTTTAAAATAAAAGCCCAAGTTGTATGTTTGTTGGGAAATATTTACGAGAGTACCTATATATAATTATATAAACGTTTACGAGTCTAGAATGTTAAATCCCGGTATCCGGACGTTTCACTCAAAGCACTTCACCCACAGACTTCTCCCAGAGGTCATTTCACCCATACACTCTTCACCCACCAAGAGTTTCATCCAAAGACCTTTCATCCATGACTTTTCACTCATAGGTTTTTCTCTCACAATCCAGTTAACCCACATAAGGTTTTACCCAAAGATCTTTCACCAACGATTCAGTTCACCCAAAGACTTATGAACGTAACTAATGTACATGTGCGTATTACTTTTATAATACACTTAAGCAATACGTTTATGATAAGTTGATTATTTTTTATGTGACTATTGGCTTTGGCTTTTAGTGCTTTTCCTCATTGCTGAAAAGCTCAACTATCTTCGTGATGTCCGTCCGTCCATAGGTGCGTACGCATATATCAGTGAAGAATTGGCTTAACCGGTTTCAACCAAATTTGCTGCATAAAATATTCAAATAAATTAATGACCAAGATGACATATTTCGACCGGATCGACTCAGCAGGGGTGGCACAATTGTAAAATTAATCTATTCGGTAATTATGAATTTGGAAGGAATTGACAGAACCGATGGGCTTGTAATCCACCTGATGTCACACGCTCGCCCGAGATGCGTAACGACCTACCTGGTATAGTAATATCATGGTTTGGGGACTTATACTTTAAGCGAGAGGTTCAATATACACGCTGGAAAAAGAATATTTGCTTGGAGGAAAGTCATTCGCCTACGGCTCGGAGAGATTTTTCTTGAATAAAGTAACAAAGAAATAAATATACTTCGTATCTTATTTATACACTATCATCACTGCGAGGGAGAGTTTCGGCCAAACCGCTGCTAGGTAAATGAGAAGGACCTGGTTGTTCGCTCGGAGAGTTCTCGACCGGAGATTCCGATGAAATACTGGGAGACGACGAAGAAGACAATGAAAAAAGCTCCCTCTACAATGTCATTCTCGTTGCCAGCATGAACTAATACGAAACGAGGTCCGTGGGCCGTCGGCTTCTTATGTCCTTGGCTTAAAAACTTCAAAAACGCCTGTCAAAAAATCCGAATTCACGCTCCTTTCCAAGCTTTGCTTACTGAAATCCCAACATTAACCCATGATTCATATGTGTAGACAATGTCTTTACCTTGTGCACTTAACTTTTTTAATGGTCCTCATTTCTTTCCATTAAAAGGCTACATTTTCCTTTCCTCTCGTATTCAAATACTATTTCCTTATGTATGTATTCAAGTCCGCGTGCAAAATATTAGTCCCCAAGCAGAAGATGTGAAAAGAGAAATTTAAGTGCCTCTTTGGCCTACGTTTCGTGGCACGCGAAAAAGTTCCGACGAGGCAGCAGAAGTTTCTCGCGCTCCAATGTAAAATTTCATATCTCAAAAACTAATTAGGATATTGAGTTCATTCCACTTTTAAGAATAACTTGAATCTTTTCTCACCATTTATCTACATATAAAAGCCACCTATTCAAAATAGTACGTAAGTTCTCTTACCAGCAACAACTCTCCTCAACCTTTCTGCACTCCCGATATTTTCTCCGCTGGCGCGGTGTTCCATGGCCACTGGTGTACTGCTCTAAGCGTTGTTCGTTCAGGCGCTTCTCCTTATTGAATCAAAAAATGAACTTCCAAATCATGGGATGAATCCCACAGATATGTTGCTGGAAACCTCAGTGCCATTCTTCAATACTGTTATAAGATTTTTGCTCGTATTGAGGTCCATAGTCACATAGAAGAAGAATTTCTCCTCCTTCAGTCCAATTGTATTCCTCTGAAAGTACTATATCGCGACAGAAAATTGGAAGAGCTGGTCCAGCACCTTCTTTCTTACCAACATTTCTGATAGTGCGTTTAATGTACATTATAGAAGGTAATTTTGCTGTAGCAGCCTGACAGGCTCTAATTGACAAAAAAGACACTATGTTGGTTGGTGTTCCGCGAGTGTTTATTGATCTAGGTGTTGTAGGCGTCGATTTTTCTTTGCGCATTGTACCATTACCAACTCCTGTCGGGTTCTTTAGCGGTGGTACTAGATTTCGGGTTAGTGTATCATACATCAGGTTAGGCGAGGGTGACCAGATGCTGAAGGTCACAACCGGGACAAGAAGAGTTTTGAAAGAGAAAATTGGGGACATTTTCCAAAACAGCCGGGACAATGGGAATTATGATATTATTTTATTGTATACCATAAATTTCAAATAAAAATGTTTACAAAAGAAAAGGCAGGCTATTATTTATTGTAATAACAAAAATTTTTATATATTTTTGAATAATTCAGCAGTATTACAATAAAACATTTTTGAGGAACCAATGGTGTTTTCAGTTATATTTTAAAGTACTTCTGTCTGCCTTGATCAAATTTTCATCATTTTTAATCTTCACATAAAAATCTTTACAGGTCATATTTAAGTTGTATTCACAAAGGAAGAGAAAAGCATGACCAACAATTATTAATTTCTTAGAACTTTCTTGGTAAACATCCATGGGTCTTTGGTTTTTCCAGCACTTGAAATGCGAATGCTTTTTACAAAATCGTATTTGGAAGATCGAGTTGAATGTTAAAATTGATTTCGTATAAACAGAGGTAAAAGAACTGCCGAATAGATCATCACGCTCGCATAAAAAACAACAGGGACATTTATGCGTCCCGAAAAAAATATTCGGGACACCGGGACAAAAGCCTAAAAACCGGGAAAATTCCCGGGAAACCGGGACGCCTGGTCACCCTAGGTTAGGCACATCTTGCCCTCAAGACATCTTCCGGCGCTACGGTGGAAGGTCTTCGTCTGACTCGGTGGTCGCTCTGGGGAGACGATGCTGAATTTCTTTAAAATTGTAACGAACTGGTGACATCAGTTCTGTTTTTCGTGAAAAAAAAACGAAAAACACCGCTACAAAGAAACAAATATGCCCGAGAATTTCGATGGTAATACAGTTAATCAAGTAGTTTCTTTTCATAGTCAGAGAGCTCCTGGAACCACGGTTAGAGATGTGTTTTATTTTCGTTTCCCGTCTTAGCCCATTATTAAGCGTTCCTTACCAACGAAGTGACAGTAACAGATCGCCTTATATGCACGACGCCTTCGACCGTCCGTCCACATTTTAAATCTTCGAAACTACTGGGCGGAGTGATCTTTATTAAAATTTATCGATAAATTCTGATTTTCAACTGAATCAGTAAATTAGAACTCCATTTTAAATAAGAGTATACTCAAATCTCGTTCAATGACTTCCGTCACGCTATAATTAAATACAATATTTTTCACTCCTTAGCTGTGATACAATCTGTAACGTATGAATTAAAATAATTATTCGGACAGACGACAACATTTGCTACAAGAAAGTCCGCGAGACCATATAATTACGAGTTATAGTTTCGCAGTTAAAAATTCGGGAAACTCCCAAGACAAGCATCGCATATTGTGTTATAAATTATTTTTCGTCTCAAAATGTGAAGAAATACTATCTATTAAAATGTAGTTTTGCATTAATATGTTTAATCGATAATGAATACAAATTACTCCGAAGCGTTGTTATACCAAAGTGATAAAATGCTAAACAAAAATTTTCATCGCTAAATTGCTGTTCAAGTATGAAAATGTAAAAACATTACCGTCCTGAATGTTGCGTGGCCTACGCCATTCCACGTTTAAACGAAAAATTGTCTTGTCGTTTGAAAAATGATCCTCATTTGAAAAAGCGCGTAATAATAAAAACGGGTTAATCAAGAAATTACAATGCTAAGCGTGCAGCAACTACTAATGAGCCTACCGCGTTGTAACGAAAACGTACCGCTAAGTACGCAGATGGTCCCTCATTGATACATCGAGTAGTAACAATGATGCGTAAACGGAAGTTGCGTTATAGAAGAACTACATGTAATATTATTTTAAGATTTCGAAATAAATTATTTTGTTAATCGGGATTTCGGTATTCATGCCGGATTTTTTTTTTCTTATCTGGATACCCTACGGGTAATGATAGTCTAACCATCAACAGAACGACGAAAAGGGATGATCATCTAAGTAAAACAGAGCCTATATTAAACATATGGATTGGGAATCAGACTCAGATAGGAAAATAACTCTGTGGCACAATCATTTATGGCTCAGAAATTGTAGAGAAAGTTGTGAGATGACGAAGGTGAATAATCAAAGGAATGTCATTTAGTGTTGGCAAGTTCGATAATTTTAGGTAATGCTCCGTAATGTTAAGTTTACGGGAGAATCTTTATCTGCCGTAAGTCAAGCAGCAGAAATTTTACATGCTGATCTATCAAAAGATTTTGATGACAATGAATGCAAACACCAGCAAAAAATTAATTCTGATGACACTGCATTATTCTGGAAACGAATGGTATTCAGAACTTACATCACCCAGCAGGATAAATCATCAACGAGTTTTAAAGCTTCAAAATCTTGGCTCAAATTGCTGCACTGAGCAAACAAACACCACAGGAGATTTTAAGTGTAAACCGATGCTTGCTTATCGTGTTGAGAATCCTTGAGCCATGAAAGGCAAACCGAAGTATTTGCTGTCAGTTTAATGGAAGTGTAACAAAAGAGCCCGGGCGACACCTAAAGTATGTATGGAAACCATTAACACTTAACTACTCGCGTGGTAAAACGTTACATAACTACTCTCGTCAGGTCAGTATGACCCAATTTGTGAAAAAGCAAATTTTAGTACTTTAAGCCAACAGACAATATTAATTAACATAAACGAGGTATTTGCCTATAATAAGAATATTTTTGCATAAGAAATTTGTAAAAATATTAATAACGTCAAATTTTTGTGATCACTTATGTACTGATGAGGCATTGTCATCTAAGACAAATACACTATTCATTTAATAAAATAAAACTGATGTCCTGTCTATAACGCATTTCAACCCTCCTGCTGGTAGCGAAATTTATGAAATTTATCTTCATTACAAGCTCTACAAACAATTGTCGAATGTTTTTTTGTAAATGAATTCTTTGCGGACATTGTAGATTTGAGAATGTTTGTTGTCGTTTGTGCTAGGGCAGAGATGACATCTCTTCCGGGTTTTCTCCTTCAGGATTGTTGTTTATAAGTTTTTTTCCTCTTCCACTACCTCAATTCCCCTTTCAGCTAAAAATAGCCTTATTTGCATTCTTTGAAATGTGCATATTTTTCATCTTGCGTAGAGTATCATTCATAGTAAGGTCATAAGAAAGTTTTTTCAGAAAACTCCTAAGAAATAATTTAAAAGAAAATGTAACGCTTGTAATCGCGTTGGGTCAGGACGGCGTCAAAAACAACTGCAATTACACTCGCGTCGGGTCATTTTATATCTACCTCCGGTGCAAAGTTCGGTACGACATTTAAAATCACACTGAAAAGGAGAGAGTAAAGAAATATAAAACTACCTCTAGACCCAACACTTCTATACCTCCGAAAGATGTCAAGTTCATGTAAACAAAAAACCATGGGCCATTTTGACCCGATGCGAGTAGTTAAGGGTTAATTTATGCTAAGTTCCTCTGGTAGAACTTTATTTTAAGTCAAAATACCTATACTTCAAGGTTTTGCTATTAAAAGACAAAGCACCAGATCACCTTCCTGAAGCTCCACAGTGGGCAAACACGTGTTTATATGGTTTTCCATCATCTTAACAAAACTTTCTTGTTAAAGCCCTTGGACCAAGCATTATAAAAACATTCAAATGTTGTTATACAATGAGCATCGTGCAGAATTTTAGCCTCCTACAGCTTTTCCTGCCCTCCATCAGTTTTTCGTGTTCGCCAGAAGTTTTTGTATTCGAACTCTAGCAAAGCACGAACTCCAGCAAACGCGCCAACGACTGCATATCAGCGTTATTTCTGGAGTTCCTATTTTTATAAGGCACAGACATTAGCCCAGAATAGAACGCTAAAATTGCGTTAATTAACCAATAAACTTCCGGGAGATGTACGCCCTCGTCTCGAGAAGAGATCGAACAAAGGGAGTTTAAATGTGGCAACGTCTGAGAGCAGACCCACCGGGATGCGAGGCTAGCAGCGAGAGAATAGCGATGGTCATGAGTGGATGTAGAGGCTTGAGCAGTGACCGCGCGGAGAAGAACGACCTACCGCAGACATTGGGGACGAAGGTCGAGATAAGGCAGAGACTAGCCGGCAGGATTCCTACCTCCATCGGACTGCAATTTTCGTAACACTTATTATCCCTCCAAAGTGAACATTTCTATTGAGTATTTCTCTTGTGTATTTTTTGTATTATTTTGATTCCAATATATTTATAAGCATTTTTCCTGTCACGTTACCATTGTGATAAATTCGATTTTCTTTGGTCAGCACCAGTTTTATCTTCAAGTATCTTGTGAATTACGAGGGTAATGTGAATGGGGCAGATCGTCTCATTATTGGAGGTCCCACCGAGATTATAATTCAAGATCGTTCTTTTGTATATATATATAAGAATATTGTATTCTTATAATCTCAGGTTCATTATTAGAAATTTCTCTTGTACATTTTACTTCGCTCTTTGGTGCCTTATTGTCTAATCATCGCGATAGAAACATCTAATAATGCTTATGAGAAGCAATATTCCACGGCTGCATCAGATAGGGCTGATCAAATGCGTTCTTGCGTTCTCGATAGCCGTGCGCGTAAGACCCATTTTTCCTTTGATTTTCGGTTATCCTTGTCCTTCGTCACCTCGCCCTGCTCACATATCGTTGGCAAAAGCTCTTCCAACAACACAAATTTTCTCGACCAAGTCAAGGGTGATTCATGTAACGGGAACTTGGATGTACCCCTTCTCGCATCAAGAAAGTTGTCCGGAAATTTCTTCGCTTTTCTCGCGATATCCGGACGTCGTCACGCCGGACCTCGGACAAACCACTTTAATTGAATTTTCGCGTAGGCTGTGGGCAGAAGGCTTCAATAATCAAGACCCTGATGCACCGAGCGAAGACGATTTCCGATCCCGAGTCGCTAGAAGACGAAAAGAGCATATAAGAAGGGCACTCATGAAAAATAGCTACATTCACGTCTTCATCCGGCGGAACATAAAACCGAAACAAAAACCTTCGGTGTAACGACCAAAGCCCAAAGCCTACGCAAAAATTCCCTTCATCGCCGGGACGTCAGAACGCATAGCTAGGATTCTACGAAAAGAAAATATCGTCGTCCGTTTCAACATTCTGAGAAAAATAAAAGAACTCCCGTCTGCGAAAGATGCACTCGACCCGCTAACATCTGTAGGAGTCTACAGGATTCCATGCAGCTGCGGACACGTATACGTTGGACAAACGGGTCGCTGCCGCTTAGCCAAACTTAGACGGGCCATGATGAACAAGAAATGGAGGGAGTCGGCCATAGCGGAGCACATCACCTCTGGCCCGGGACATAAAATTACGCTAGAAGAAAAAAATTTGCTCGCGAAAGAAGATCGATATTTTTCGAGGTTAATTCGCGAAGCTATTGAAATCGGAAAACATACGGTCAATTTCAATAGAGACGATGGTTTGCACATTAGCGCAACATAAAAGCAACTGTTCCAAAGGAAAAGAGAAAGGGAGGAAAAATTCGTTGGAGCAACGAGCAACTCGACCGAGCCAACCAACTACGGACAACGGTTAACCAGGAAGGCCTGAGTGGATATAAAAGCAGATCCCTACCGTCGGATCTCACTTCATCTCCTGAAGATGCAGACTGCAATGCCTGCGAAACGTTGAGAATCAGCAATTCCGTCAACGCAGCGAAACCCGAAAACCTCCAACAGCATTCATCAATGCTGCGAAAGCCTTCAACTAAAATTTGCATACCTTGGTTCCGCCAAGTTCTTTTCGATCTTAGATCTCAACTCTGCTTTTCATCAAATCCATTTGTCACTGCGTAGTAAACCTATAACCGCGTTTATCAACCCGTTCCGTATTTATCAGTATAGAAGTTTGCAATTTGGCCTCTTTACCAGCCCCCAACTTTTCTCAAGATTGAGCTATAAGGTTTTAGGGGACTTAAAATATAATTGTGTATTTCTTTATATTGATGACTTATTTATTTATTCTGAATCTTAAGAGGTACACCTGGACCATATAGGCAAGGAACTACAGAGATTTCACCTAGCAGGTCTCACCATCCATCCAGACAAAATGATTGTTGCTCAGTCAGCTATTAACTTCTTGGGGCATCAAATAACATTCGGTACCCTATAGAAAGATCCAGAACGAATGAAGCCCATAACGAATTTGCCCACTTCATTGAAACAGGTGGTTTCCTTTCTCGGTATGTCAGGACTCTACTCAAAATTGATTCGTAATTCTGCTAAATTGGTGGCTCCATTTAATGCTCTGAGGAGAAAGAATATTTCATTTGATTGGACAGATTCTCATAATGATACTTTTATAAAGCTTAAAACTGTCTTGTACTCTTCGCCAGTACTACATCTGCCTAATTTTAATGCAGATATTCATCTCTTTGTGGGTGTTAGCAACATAGCTCTGAGGGCCACTCTAAATCAGCTGATCAATGGTAGTTTTAAACCGGTAGCTTATGCTAGCAAAACGCTTAATACTTATGAGTCTTCCCTATCATCTTATGAATTAGAATATAATGCCTGCTGTTTTGCAACTCAAAAATTTAAACCATACCTACAGGCAAGATCATTTAATTTATATACTGATCATGCTGGTCTTGCTTGGCTTTTTAATCACCCTAAACAATTAGGAAAAATTGGTCATATAATTTTTAAACTGTCTTGTTTTCATTTTACAATTCACCATGTATCTATCTGCCTCTCAAAATAGGGCTGCTGATTGCTTATCTCAGGTTAGAATCTTGGATCATCACTCTGATCCAAGCCCCATTCATATTCCTTGTTTATTGCAACATGTGCCATTTTCCTTTATGAATATTCACCATCATCAGGCTTTGGACAAAGACATTTGCAAGGTAATAGAGCAAATCAAGTCAGGGAATACTATTACTAATTATTCTTTGCAAGGTGACTTATTATGTTACCATACTCATGGCTCTAAGAACCTCGAGTCGTAATTCCTCTTGCCTTGAGAGAAATGATTTTCAAATATTTTTATTTGCATATTGGTGGTCATTTGGGCAGTGCAAAAACCTATGATAAAATTTCCCATGAGTTTTGGTGGTTAGATATGAGAGCAGATGTTTCCAAAAGGGTTAAAAGTTTTCATGACTGTCAAGTAACTAAGCCCAGACACTGTTCAACCCCAGATCATCATTTTGCTAATTTCTCCACTTACTCTTGGGAGAAAATATTTATTGATTTTGTTGGTCCATTGCCTAGTTATAAATTTGGTTACTCTTATGCTTTAACCATAACTGATGGCTTCAGTAACTTTGTAATAATTGAACTGGTAAGATATTCAACAAGTAAATTTGTAGCTGGTATCTTAACAAAGCCATTGCAACCAGCCCTCAGATGCAAATCTGGTAAAATAGATTGATTGACTTTCCATGAAACTGCTATAAGCAGGTAGATTTCCAGGCATCATAAATGGAATCCAGACATTTTACACATATCAGCATCAGCATATCCTTATTGTTTAATCTAACCTAGCCATGAAAAACATTTATTTTATGTTTGCCGGTGAAAATTACCAGAGTTATTGTAAACTAGTCCTAATTGGGCTAGGATATTTTAAAATATCTCTATCCATGTACTATATGTAATAGAAACTATGCTGTGAATTTTTTTATTATTTTTAAAACTATACTGTGAATATTAATAGAGCTCTACTTTGGGATGCATAATTGGTATACCGGTTGCCCAATTATTTATTGTCTTTTGTATTTCCACAACTGTTGGTCAATGCAAGAGTTGGCATATTTGTTTCATTGTTCTCACCTAATGATTACTTTGTTTCAAGCATTCCAAGTTGGCAAATTATATTTCCTCTTATACTTAATCTTTGACTTTGTAATAATTTTGTGTTATTGCACTCTTCGACTTTGGTGATTATTCCTGACTGCTATATTGAACTTTAAACTTAGTGTGAGCTGTGTTTTGAAACGATGAGCCCGTAAACTTTCAAATGAGACATTAGTTTGAAAAACGCGCATCAGGCAAGACCTATCCGGAGTGAATGAACACATCAAAAGGGGGGGGGGGCGGGGAGCAAACATTTTAGCCTCCTACAGTTTTTCGTGTCCTCCATCAGTGTTTCATGTTAGCCAGTAGTTTTTGTGATCGAACTCCAGCATAGCACGAACTCCAGCAAACGCACGAATGACTGCATATGCGCGTTATTTCCGGAGTTACTACTTTTATAAGAAACGGACATTAGCCCAGAAGTGAACACTACAATCGCGCTAATTAACCAATAAACTTCCGCGAGAGGTACATCCTCATCTCGAGAAGAGATCGAGCCAAGGGAGTTTGAATGTGGCAACCTCGGAGAGCGGAACAACCGGGCTGCAAGGCAAGCAGCGAGCGAACAGCGACGGTCACGAGTGGAAGTAAAGCCTTGAGTAGTGACCGCGCGGAGAAGAAAGACTGACCTCAGGCACTTGGGAGGAAGCCGAGATAAGGCAGGGACCAGCCGGCAGGATTCCTACCTTCATCGGACTGCAATTTTCGTAATGTTTATTATCCCTCCAAAGTGAAAATTTCTATTGAGTATTTCTCTTGTATATTTCCGTTATGTATTATTTTGATTCCAATATATTTGTAAGCATTTTTCCTGTCACGTTACCATTGTGTTAAATTCCATTGTCTTGGATCAGGACCAATGTTATTTAAATGGGTAGTATCGTTTCTTTATATCTTAAGTATCTTGTGAATGACGAGTAAGTAATGTGAATGTGACAGTTTGTTTCAATCGTAAAAGTAATGCTAGATACGTTTGATAATATTCAGAAACTGGTGTACCTTCAACTTTTGTTGGACAAAGCTGTTGTTAAAGTGGTAAAGAACGTTAATAGCTTTCTCACAGTGCAAAAGGAGGTCATGAAGATTATACAAATAGCTAGAAATGCTGGAGGTGAAGGATTATCAGATTTGAAGAGGAACTGAAGAGGAAGAATTAATAAACTATCACCAGGAGGATCTGAGTGAGGAAGAGTGAAGATGCACGAGGCTACAGATAACGATGAAATTGAAGGCAAAGGTGAGCAAGAGGAAAAGAATCTCCCTAGAAATAATAGAAAGGGCCATATATAATATTGTTGAGAAAGATCGAAACGTGAACAGAAGCTTAAGGTGTAAATGATGGACTAAGAGATCTATGTTGTCTTATAGTGAAATTTGTAATTATTTACCTAGTCAGGCGATGCAGAGTCTCATTACTGACCACATAAGGCCTTCAGTATTCTAGTCAGAAGAAGCCTCATCATCCTATCGTTCATCAAAAGAGGTGGAACCAAAAAATGAAACTACGTCCTCATCACAGTAAGTATTTTCTCCTAAATAATAAACATTATAGATTTTCTTACGTTTTTAAAATCATAAGTATAATCTCAGTGTAACTCAAATGCAGTGTCACTAATTATATGCAATATATACAAAACCTTTTATAATTATATCTAAATGATGCCTGAGAACAAATTCTCCACTTCATATACGGGTGTTTATATAACACGCAGTTTTCTAGGAACGTAACTACAGCGTTGTATAAGAGTAGACTTTATGTGGATATATATATATATATATATATATATATATATATATATATATATATATATATATATATATATATATTCCAAATGACTAGGTTCATTGCCTCAAAATCTGCGGAAAGTTGCAAACGGAGGTTAATACTATAAAGTCCAGAGGCGTCATTTCGACTCCTGGGCTGTAAAAACTTGCTTCCGTGTTCGTAATCTATATACAACGATTTCATTTTCCCATAACTTTTCATCAATTAAAATAGTTAGTATGCACAAAATAACTATCTCTATCTGTTGTAGTTTTCGAATAATAATTTCCATCCATACGAGTCATTGCGTCTCACGGTCCATATTTTGGTCATTCCAGGAAGCTTTTCGCTTTCTAATTGTTTTTGCGAGTAGCGTTGACTGCATCGCTTCCTCGGTTGTCTTTGTCTGCTTTCCTTTCCCCTCTCCCTCCCCTTCTCAACGTTCCGTAACCCCTCCCCTTTAATATGAAGTGCTTGCGCGTCAGTTCTCTCGGAGCGAGAGCCGCGAACTTGTTTTGACTTGTATTGTTGCGTTAGCTTACTAAGTGTGCATTGACATCAGTTTAAGATGTAACGTCGGATACTCTCACCGGACGAAATTATTCGTCAAATGATGTTGCGGATGATCAATCCGATGCAGAGAAGTGGCTTGGCAGTAATTATAATTCAGATGGTGAAGAACTCTGGAAACGATGACCTAACGAACAAACCTATTACTTTTGAAGAAAGTTGGAGTGATGAGAGTGTGAATCAAGAAACATCAGATGTGCTCGTAACCAATGATCAGCACAACGCTTCGGTGTATGGAGATGAACTAGGTGAGAATAGTCATTTTTTATCTTTTCATGTATATGCTATCAACGACGTAATGTTCATCGTAATGATCTTTTACAGAGGATGCCCCTATCACCAAACATGGTCGTTGTGTTGCTGTTTGTGGCCTTGTAAGGCACGCAAAAGGCGGTGCCACGGCTCGTGGAGGTACAAAGCTTGGTGTTGGCTCCTCAGGACCTGGCGTTACAGGACACGGCGACGCACAACCAGATGCAGCAGATCACGTCGCTGTGAGAGGCGGCCCTCGAGGACCTGGTGCTCGAGGACGCGTTGCTCAAGGGCGTGGTGCTGAATGGATAAACGAGGCTGGTGGTGCACGACTGCCCAGTGACAATGATGACTTAGATAGAGAACGACATATTTCTATAGATGGTACCCAATGGAAAGAAATTGACCCAGTACGCAATGTTCAAGTTCAGAATATCTTGCGGGAAGCATCATGGCGAACGTCTCATGTAAAACGCAAGGTTCTGGACGAAAGCGTGGCGAGTGCTTGGGGCCTTTTTATTTACAAAATTGTGCTTGCCCATATCAAGAGTCGCACTGATGCAGAGACGCAAAGATTTCTTTAGAATAATAAGTGGTCTGTTTCCCCCGATGAGCTTGACGCGTTCATATGTATGTTGTATGCACGTGGTGTACCAAGGATTCGGGGTTAGGAGATTGGAGAAAAACGAAACACGACGCGCGATTTAAATCCCAAGCAGCGTTTAATTCCGTCCACCAGATATACAGTGTCTATTATCGCTCCGATTGACCTTACCGCTGCCTCGTCCCTCACAGCCCCCCTCTGCGGTGGCTCATCTTCTTAAATCCCTCGTCCGGGTGTTCCAGAAGAGTCGGGAAATGCCGAGACTGCCGGTCGAGAACGTTCCGGACGGGTCGTAGTCCAGTTCCCCGGGCATGTCAAATGTTGCCACCGGAGAGCTATTGCTGCCACCGTCGTTATAATATATATTTTGTATGCACGTGGTGTGAGCGGAGCTAGGGGCATTGATCTACATGCCTTGTGGGCCGACTCGTGGGGTACGCCATTCTGCAAAGAAATAATGTCCAGGAACAGGTTATGTGAGATACTAAAGTTTCTCAGATTCGACATTAAATTTAACCGAATAGCTTGTCTGCACAATGACAGGTCTGCTTGCTACGGTGTCCTCTGTCTAGAACAGGTTTATAGAGAACTGTCAAGAGTTATAGACCTGGGTAGAACATCATAGTTGATGAGTAACTCTTTCTAAGCAAAGTCAGATGCCACTTCACTCAGTTCATGCCAGATAAACCTAACAAATACGGCTAGATATTTTTACTCACCGTAGATATGAAGTCAAACAACCTGTGGAATGGTATACATTACCTAGGAAGGGATGACTATCACCCCGAAAATCAGCGTCTTTCAGAATATATCGTAATCTGGTTCATTCAGTCTTACGTTGTCAAAGGTAGGGACGTCACGACGGACAATTACTTTACGTCGCTAAAACTGGCAAATAACCTTCTAAAGAAATCCACTATTATAGTGGGGACTCTGAACAGAGAAAGGAGGGAGGTACCAACAACGGTGAAGAAGAAGCGGGAGCCATTAATGACACCAAGGTACCAAAGCATGGGAGCATATCACTTACGATCTATCAGGGCAAAATGAATAAGAATGTCTTGCTGCTGAGCACCTTTCATTCCAGCGTCCCAATTGTAAACAACCAGAAGAGACCTTCGGAAACAATCTTATTCTAGAATGAGACTATGGATGAGGTAGACATTCTGAACCAGTGACCTGGATCCCAATGCTTGGGTCGCGGGTTCGAGTTCCGCCTTGGTCATGGTTTTATGTGTCGTCTATTGTTTCTGTTTACATATCCCACTTTAAAATGGCTGTATAAGCTGTATGTGGAATTACTGAATAAATAAATAAATTATACCCATTTTCTGAGTTTTGAGTCACGGAGTCGAAATTAATACTATATGCGGAATAGGGGGTCGGCGAAGTCCGAGCGTTCTAGTTTTAAAAGGAGAAGCGCATTGGTGTCCTTGGACACAACTAGATTCAATCACGATATGAAGTATTCGTGCAATATCTCTGACGAAGGAAAAAGAGGAACTCACCAATCCATTCCGAGCAGACGTGTTGATTTATGGCCTAACACCCCCTCCCCCTACGATGTACAACCATTCTCCGAAGGCTGGATTGACCTGGAGATTAAAAATCTCCTGCTACTCTTCCTCAACCTTACCCAATTCCTATAATCTAAAACTAATTCAATTGCCGGACTTGTACAGTGAAGACAAATTTCAGTAACTTCAAGAAGATCTGGAAAATATCATGTGGGATATTTTAGGGCTCTGTGAGGTAAGAAGAAAAGGAGAAGTTCTCCTGGAACAGACAACTGGACATCTTTTTTATTACAGGGGAACTGACACAGAAGGAGTAGAGGGAGTTGGAGTCATCGCCAACAAGATATTGAAAAAGAACATTGTGGAAACAGAAAGCTCATCCGAGGGAGCAGACGAACTGGTGATTCAAATAAAAGAGAGGTGTCAACTGCAAATAGTCAAAACCTACGCGCCAACTTCAACATACTCTGATTAGGAAGTGTAAGATTTCTACCAAGTAATTAGAGAACTGCATGACAAAGGAAGCTGCCATCTGAAAGTGGTCGTAAGTGATTTCAATGCGAAAATGGGAGAGCGAAATGAAGATGAACGGGCAGTTGGGAAACGGGGCTATAAAGACAGAAACGGATGAGCAGAACAACGTGTCGACATTGCCGAATGCACCATCCTCTACATTATGAACTCCTTCTTTAAGAAGAACCCCAACAGAAAATGGACCTTGAAGTGACCCAATGGCATAAAAAATAAAACTGACTAATACTAGTTAATAAAAGGCATGTGGTAAAAGACTGCTCAACCAGTTTAAAACAGGAAGTGATCATCGTTTGGCAAGATGTAGGATAAAATTAAATTGCAAGTCAGAAAGACGAAAGATTTGCATATCATACATATATGTCACGCTGACAAAGAGAGGCAACCTTTGGGTCACGAATGTTGATGAAACGCCACACATCGAAAATAAGAAAACCTGTGTCTTGGTGTTTTTGAGAATGGGCCTTTGGATTCGAGAAATCAGCGACAAAACTAAGCAAAAATTTTAGGGGAGTGTGAGAAAGAGAGTGGGAGAGAGAATGGGAGGGAAAGAGGGAAGTTGAAATAGAGGGAGGAGGAAAGGAATGTCAAAATTTTAATTCCATACTATATTCATATATACCCGTTATTATTGACGGGGAATTATGTTAGTATTTCATATTACCGTATTTATATTTCGCTATCAATATCAAAAAAGAGTCCGTCCGAAACATAATTACTTATCATTAGTGAACAATAATTTTAAATCCAAAACACGGAGGAAGCCTGGTGTAGTCAAGAGTGTACCCAGCATTTTAATGGTTTTCTTTCCTTTTCTAGGAATGATTTGAACCAGACGTTTCAATCGACATCCTCTTTGAATAATCAAAGCGTTACACTTCTTTGCCCATATTTTTGCCTCCGCTTCGAATAGCACATGTGTACGCAATTCGTGATTCTGTTCTCCCCTCTCTTTACTCGACGACATTACTCGTTTGTGTGAGTGCGTGTGTTGCATGCAGGTTGGGTGCCAGGGTTAGTTTGTTCGCAACCCCTCTAAGAGAGAGAGAAAGAGAGAGACCGACTCCCCCTCCCTTCTTCTCCATCCTCCTTTCCCTTTTCCTCTCTCATCCTACTCTGGGACTCCCCTCGGGCGTTTAATAAGCCCCTTGTTGGGCCAAACCCTTCTCTCTCTCCCATTGTTCCCTGGGTTACTGCCGGAGGGGAGAGTCGGAGGAGGGAGGGATCGGCGAGGGGAGAAAAGATGGGGTAGAGAGAGAGCCCCCGCTCCTCGTCTCCTACCCTCCTCCGGGGGCCGCGGAAGGGGTTTGCAGAGGGAAGGATGGGCGCGTCGGCTCTGATTATCCCGGTCCGGCGGCGGGATGCCGTTCCTGTTACCAAGGAGACGCCCCACCCCACCCCTGAGCGTCCTACGCGGCGGCCCATCCGCCCACGCAGCCCCGCTCCTTTCCCCTCCCACTCTACCCTTCTAACTCACTAACTTCCTTTTCTCTTCACTTTACCTACCGCCCCCTCCATCTCACACCGCCTCTCCTCGACCGCCTCCGTTCCCTCCGACACCCATGGCGCTCCTCAAAGCGACCCCAGAGGCTGTGGGACAGCATCTGCCGAGATGCATGCACCCCACCCTCCTTTCTCGGCACTCACTCCTTTCTCGCCCCTCTCTCCTTCATTCCCACTCACTGCTTTCTCGCCCATCACTCCTTTCTCGCCCCTCACGCCTTTCTCGCCCCTCACTCCTTTCTCGCCTCTCACTCCCTATTCGCCCCTCACTCCTTCCTTGCCCCTGACTCCTTCTTGCCCCTCCTTCCATTCACATGCCCCTCTACTTTCTCGACTCATACTCCTTTCTCCACCTCACCCCTTTCTCGACCCACCCTCCATTTGCTTCACTCCCTACTTTCTCGCCCCTCCCTCAATTCGCTCCCCTAACTCCTTCTCGTCCCTCCTTCCATTCCCTCTCCCCTAACTCCTTCTAGCCCCTCACTCCATTCGCTCCCCTAACTCCATCTCGTCCCTCCCTCCATTCGCTTTCCCCTAACTCCTTCTCCCTGCCTCTATTCGCTCTCCTTTAACTCCTTTTCGTCCCTCCCTCCATTCGATCCCCTCACTCCTTTCTGGTCTTTTACTCCTTTCTCGCCCCTTCTCCCATTTGCTCCCCTTACTACTCCCGCGTCCCATGCTCCTTTCTCAGCCCTCTCTCGTTTCCCTCGTTTTCTTTCTTGTCCCTTTTTCTTTTCTCGCCTTTCCTCTTTTCTTGCCACATCCTACTTCCTCTGCCCTCGCTCTTATCTAACCACTCCCACCTTTCTAACCTCACACTCCTTTTCCATACATTCCTCCATTCTACCCCCTCCTTGATATCTCACCTCACCATTTTCTCAACATTTACTCTTTTCTCCCCCATCCTCCATTCTCGACACTTAACCCTATCTCACCCCGCACTCTTTTCTCACCCTTCACTCCTTCCTCAACCCTCACTACTCCCTCCAATCATGCCCCTACTACAGTCTAACCCCACACTCCTTTTTTGCAGCTTCCTCCTATCTCACCCCATATTCTTATATTACTCCTTATTCCTATATCACCCTACGTACATACAATCTCGCCGCTTACTCCTCTCTCGACCTTTGCCGCTCCCGTCATATTCACTCCTATATCACCCCTCTCTTTTTTCACTCCCATCCCTCCTTCCCCATAGGATCCTCCTTTCTAACTCTTCATTTCTATTTCACTCCTTCAGCCTTTATCACCCTTTCTCCATTCCCATCATAATTCCATCTCTACCCTTACCACTTTCTCTCTCTTTATTACTTTCTCTCTCCTTGCCCATTTCTCTCTCATTACCCCAAATACCTCTTTCTTCCCTTTGCCCCTTTCTTTCCTCTACCCATTTCTCTCCCCTTACTCCTTTTTCTCCCGGTACTCCGTCCGCTCCCTTTACTCACTTTTCTCCCTGTACTCCCTCTCCCCTTACTCCTTTCTCTCCCCTTACTCCTTTTTCTCTCTTTACTCCTTTCTCTCCCTTTACTCCTTTCTCTCCCCTTACTCCTTTTTCTCTCTTTACTCCTTTCTCTCCCTTTACTCCTTTCTCTCCCTTTACTCGTTTCTTTCCCTTTAATACTTTCTCTCCCCCTACTTCTTTTTCTCTCTTTACTCCTTTCTCTCCCTTTACTCGTTTCTTTCCCTTTAATACTTTCTCTCCCTTTACTCCATCATCTCTCTTTGCTCCTTCCTCTCTCTGTACTCTCTATCTCTACCATTACCCCTTTCGCTCATATTTATCTCCCCTTACTCCTTTCCTCTCCCATTACTCCTTTCTATCCCCTTACCTCTTTCTCTCCCCTTACATTTTTCTCCCCTTACTCCTTTCTCTCCCCTTACTCCTTTTTCTCCCCTTACTCCTTTTTCTCCCCTTACTCCTTGCTATCCCCTTACCTCTTTCTCTCCCCTTACATTTTTCTCCCCCTTACTCCTTTCCTCTCCCCTTACTCCTTTCTCTCCCCTTACTCCTTTCTCTCCCCTTGCCCATTTCCCTTCCCTTATCACTTTCTCCCCAATTTCTCTTTTTTCTCCCCTTACCCTTGTATCGTCCGTTATTCCTTTGCGACCCCTTTCTCCTTTCTCTTCCATTATTCTTTCTCTCCCTTTTCCTCTTTCTCTCCTTTTGCTCTATTCTTACCATCTATCTTTTCTTTCGCAACACAAATTTCCCATCCAATACTCTCTTCTCTCCCTTTATACCTTTCTCATCTTTCCTCCATTCTCTCCCTGTTTTCACTCCTTCCCGGCCCTTCAATGCATTTCCTCTTCCCCCTTGCCCGTATTCTATTTGCCACATTATTGACATTCTTTTCGATTTGTACCCTAAGCTTTCCCTAATTACCTTTACCATTCACTATCCCATCTTTTCCTCGCATCTTTTTGTGCCAAAACAATCTGTGTCTATCTTTTATCCTCTCACTTTGCTTCAAATTTATTCTATGACTTTCATTCTATATTCCTCCTGCCTCTTTCTCCTCCCAACTTTTCTTCATATCAACTAGTCTTCTTTACGTGTTCTTGTCCCCCTCTTCGCATCAGCCCCTTCTTTTATCATACTAACCCCTACAACATATCACCTCTCACCCATCCTAACCTTCGACCCTTACATGACCGTGCTCTTCATTCCTGCTAAATTACCGTATCTTCTCTTCTTCCCCAGTCTGTTACCCTTCTGTTTCCTTCGTTGTTTCAGAGGAGAGAAGTAAGAACTACTTTTTTTCTCTATGACTCGAGTGAACGTTTACTCAGTTGTCATTCATGTGCTCTCATAATTTTTTAAGCTCGCAGTAATTCAAATAATTATGGATTTAATATTAACCCTCCATTAGCCGCGCTGTTAATTTTTCCGCCTATGGTCGTGTGGGGTGTTTCATTACCACAAAAAAAAATTTTATAGTAAAATTTGTAGTTAATATTTTGTTGAAGTTATATACTGAGATGACTCCTACGTTATCTCTAAACCAAAAAATGGCACATTGGTATTAAAATCTTTATATAGCATTCAGATAGGTATTTGATAATTGCAGCATGAAGAAATAAGGGATCATATCAAAATGTTTTATGAAATTTTTTTATAAAAACGTAATAACAACACGAAAACCGGGTAAAAAATAAAAATGTTATCATTAGAAATGCAAAAATAATATACTATTTATTAAAGGAACTTCGGTTTAATTTGAGTAATCTTTCTTGCGAGCTAAATTGAAGCTGTTTCACAAAGTTAGATTTCCATTTCTTTTTTCAAGGTACTGCACATTATGAAATATTACTAAAAATGAAAGCAATTAAATGCAAATTAACTAATTAGAGGTAACTGACTACTGCAAAAGGCCAAGGAAGGGAGGATGCGAACCAGCAGCGCTCTACTTGAAGTTATAGAAAGTGTCAACACGCTACAGTGCTCTAGTAGTAAACAGTACAACTAATTAGATGCCTGGGGTATTCAAATGCCCCGCGCGAGATCAAATACTCTCGTTTTATTGCTCATACTGAACAAAAGTAATAAATCATGCTCAGAAAATGGATAGTAGAATCATAAGTCACTTTTAAAAACTGTAACGCCAGTAGTCGCGTGGGGTATTTGTATGCCCCAGTCTACTTTCAACTTTTGTCACAGCTAAACTGATGGTCTGACAATGTTACCAAATGGTTAGAATGCGACCATATGATGTCTTTGAAAGGTATAGAAAGGTACAGCAAGCTACTGCGATCTAGTAAGAAATGCTAGAACTAATTATAAGCGTGGGGTATTTAAATACCCCACACGACCACTCTCGAGTTAATGGATAGTTATTAGCTTTATTACTTTTTGAATAAACATTTTTATGGATACTTTATTTTCCGCTATCATAGACATATTGCAAAAATATTCTAATATTTATGTGTTAAGATATAAGTAACAGATTTAGAACAATTTTTTTTGTTAAAAGAATGAATAATATTAAATGTTAGACACTAGATTTTTCGTTGATGGTATTGCATCATCATGTAAAAGGAAAATAAAATTTCAGAAATTCTCATTTTGTATAGTAAAATATACGTATATTATATTTGACCTTGTACATCATAATAGAATAAGTCTAATGTGTCGAAGTTCTAATATAAATTGATTGTTTTTCTTTTTGTTAAGCATTAATAGATTAAAATTTCTTTTTATTTAACTGAAAAGTTCTATTCAGATAAATATTTCGCATCTACCAATGAGGAAGTAGATGAGCTAGTAAAAGTATCATACTTTATAATATATGCCCGATAAATTAATTTTGGGTTTACACAAGCAACTCATAAAAAAATAACAAAATTTTCTTTTACAAAAAAATCTAATGTGTATTTTATATTTTTATAATTAGAACAGAGTGGCCATGTGAAGGGTACGCTGCCCTATTCTCCTTGATTGGATGTAAAAAAATGCTTAATCATGCCTCCATCGGATCACACCATCAGAACTCATTTTTCCACAAATCATAGAGGTTGGATAAGGCAGTTGATGAAGTAACTTTATTATTCGAGGGATAAATAATTATCTCCGAGTGTCTCGCTGCCTCTTTCCCTTCCCTTGTCTTCGCCCCCTTCCTCACCTCGCAGTCTCCCCTCTCCTATTCTCTGCTTTCCAAGTACGTCTCGAGAGGTGTAGGAGGAAAGCGTGGGAGAGAAGGTTAAGAGACCAACGAACGCTAACTATTGGACGCGATGGACTCTTTGATTCCCGGCGACGTTCGACACGTAATGGTCCCTCTTCCTAGGACACGTGTAAAATTCCGAGGTCTCGCTTAAAGGTAAACAGTTTATGTTACCAGAGTGGACCATTAGCGTTCGTCGCCTACCCCGTCCCATCGCTCGTTTTCTTACTCCATCTCTCGCCTCTAGGCCAGATTGCCTGATCCCTCGTGTATTCTATGGCTAGACCACCGCCCACGGCCTAAGGCCTCTGCCCTATCGGAACCCGATCTATCAACTTGCCCACGAGGTTTAATTAAATATCGTATGCAGCACGTTCCCGAGATGTGAAATATCACGGAGAGCGTCCCTTCCCGGGATCCCTTCCGCCCGTCCCTTGCCACCCCTGCCTCCCATCCGCCGTCGGCACCCCACCCGACCCCTCCATCCGCTTCTCCCCCACCTCCACTCCTTCGCCCTGACGTGGGACTCTTTCCCCTTCGCCCCTCTTCCTCGGCTTGAAATGGCAACTTCAATGGAAGATTTAATTAAATCCGGCTCTTGATTTATTGTCGCAGGCGGAATGAGGCTGCCTCTCTCCCCTTTCTCATCCTCTCGGGGTGCTCTCGCTCTGGGCCGGAGGCGCACTAGGGTCCGGGGAGCGGGTGAACCTGGGCTTAAGGCGACACGCAACATCTCGTCAAGACACCTAATTATCCGGGCCGGGGCCTAAGAGCAGTTGATCCGCTGGTTTACCTTCGATTGAAGCGACCATCTTCCCGGTCCGGCGCCTCCCTCTCACTCCCTTGCTACGCCCCGTTTTCCTCCCACGGAATCGTCGGGGCGTGTACTGTCGGAGGCGGGTGGGCTTGGGTACACCAGGGACGCGGTTTCCCCTAAAAGACACCCGGTGCTTTAAGGGCAAGCCTCTATTCGTCTCCTCTATTTTCTTCTCCTTCTCCTCGCACCAGTCTATCGCCTCCCCTCTCTCTTTCCCCGCCCCACATTACCGTAACATCCTTCTTCGAATTCCACTCTCGTTTCGCCCCTCTTTCTTCCCTATTCCATCTGCTGCAATACAGAAACCAAGCTAAGGGAAGTAAGACTATCGATGTCTTCTATTAAACTGGTCAAATGCCAGATAACGAGTTCCCTCGCACGCAGATACAAACCCAAACTTATTAGCGCGTGAGCTTATTTGTCCCATTAATTTGCTATCGATTTTTGAGCAACTTTTTCGATACTGTCCGGAATTTTAACTAAAATATTAGACGTTATCTGACCAGATATATATCAGACTATCATGAACTGGAATTAAGGCAATTAAGAGGCAGTAGTCGCTTTTTAATGAATAAAAGCAAATATTTTTTTATATTGTACATTTTGTATTTCAAACATTTCGTAATAATAAAGGGAATTTCTTTTCTCCATTTTATTCTCATCGGAGTGAGTGTACTGTGTTTTGAATTTGCGTTTTAACATAAATTATATTCGAGATGCGAGCTTTATACATTAACCTTATAGAATATAATAGGATGTAGCATATTATTCCTGTTGAGCGAATTCAAATGTGTTTCTAACTAGTCAAAAATGTACTCTGGAATCCAAAATAGCGGAAATTTCTAGTTTTTCATTATTTTCAATAATATTTTTGTGTTGCGTTAGGTCGCCCAAAGCAAGCGGCAATTAATATTGTCAGTAGATGTAATCAATATTTAAAATCATCAATGTATAATAATAAGAACAGAGTAAATATTTAATTTGTAAGATCCAACATATATTGACAATGAATGATTGATTTGCATATTTAGGTTGTTATTTTGAATTAAAGCTCAACTACGGAGTTTTTCAGGTATTGTACCTCAATTTCATCATTTTTACATTCGATTAACGCTAAACTACATCAGCCTCGAATCATTTTCGCATTAAAGTCTCCGCGACTCCGTCTTCTGCCCCATTGTTTTCTAACTTGCAGTATTTTTTTGCTTTTTTCTTTCCAAATTTTTTATCATTTACTGAAAGAAAAGCTGCAACGGGCAGGCGCTGTTTAATTTATTAATGATAACAATGCAATATATTCGATTTCTAATTATGAAATTTCTACTATGTAGGAGGCCAAGGATGGTTGGTACACTTTATGGTAAATAGCTGTTCACATATCCTTATATTGTTTTCCTTTCTGTTTTCTTTGCTCTGGTTTTCGGAAGTGGTGGGACGGACGAATACACTCCATATATATGTATGTGTGTGTGTGTGTATATATATATATATTATATATATATATATGGATGTCAAAAAGGTGTTGGGATGAGGAAACCCAGTGAGCACTCACCAATCAGACGACTTCAGGTTGGCGAGGCCCCGGGGATGTCGAAGCGACACACGTAAAATAACACTCTCTCTGTAGCTGAAGAAGGAGTAGTTCCGAAAGCTTTACGTTTGTGATGTTTCTGTGTTTTTGTGTTATTTTACGTGTGTCGCTTCGACATCCCCGGGGCCTCGCCAACCTGAAGTCGTCTGATTGGTGAGTGCTCACTGGGTTTCCTCATCCCAACACCTTGTTGACATCCATATATTCATTTTACCTTTCCTTTTCCGTAAGTTGTTATATATATATATATATATATATATATATATATATATATATATATATATATATATACACACACACATAACGCACACATCATCTTACATAAATGCTTGTTCTAGTTTGACTTCAACTCCGACTATTTATATATTCTGTCTCAAACAAATATAAGGATAAGCAGATTCGCATTTCTGTAGCAAAGCATCCGTCATCACTAGTGACTCACCGATAGTAGGTTATATTAAGTATCTTCTTTTGGTGCGTCAGCACTTTTGACGGCAACTGTTTGCGGAAAAGTATATTTGGTTTTACCTATATTACTATGGAATTTGAAGAGATAAATTGTGACAGTTTTATATTAGCCATAAAGCAGGCTTGATTAATCTCCATTGAACTATTGACTGTCATTCACTTCACGGTCAAGTCTCAAACTCTAAAGTATAAAACATTATTTTTAAAACAAAATCACGTATTGGGTGACAGAATAGCCGTATCTGCCGCTAAATAACACATTTACTGGCACCATCAGTAGTTATTTACTACCGGAAAGTTAAACAATGAGTACCACTTTTACACAATCACTTGCAACGAGGGAAATAATATGGCCAAAATGTGATTCGATTCGTTCTCTTATCTTATGGTTATTTCTTCAGCTATCGATATTGTGCCAATCAAACATTATAGCCAGCCAATGTATCTTTAAGGGATTCGGATAAAGTACTGCTGAAATTACCATGCAACATAGGGCGCGATTCAACAACGCCCAATTCTGTAAGCACTGATTTAATTGGAATACTAACATATCATTAAATAATATATTTTGACGGAAATATTTAATAAGAGCAGTGCATTTTGTGAAAATTGACTTGAAAATATAAATTGAATGTGACACTTCACACCATTGATGGGCATCTGTACTATACAGCAGCTTCTTACTTAGTGTATGTTACATATATATATAGTTCATTTTTACTTATGATGTGTCATATATCATACTAGTAAAAGATGTTTGAATTCTGAAAGCATTTGAGATAACTTTGATTTTTAGATAATAATATTTTTTAAACATTTTCACCTCTGCACCGATTTTAGCTCTTTCCTTATGGGACATTAGAGCAGAAAAGCAATCCCTAAAATTTGCAATTTTAAGAATATTATACTTATTCAATGTTTGGTACTAATGTCACACATTTTTGCCAAATTTTAATGTTGTAGCACACCTATAATTGCAATAATATTTGTCTGATTTTTTAAATTTTAAAAATGTTTAACGGCTACAATACCAACTTCATGGAGATTAACAAATGTTAGTGAGCTCTTTTGGGCCAAGTTCTAAATAACTAAATATTTTCAGCACCGTAGCTCTTCCCATAGTACTCCATCATTTATCTATTTGTTTAAATTTTAAGAATTATTAACTGCCAAATTAATTTGTCAGAATTTCTATAATTATTACTAGGTTATTTTACGAATTATACCTTTAGGAAAAAATTCAGCATCGTATAACACACTGAAATATATAACCATTAAATATTTGTTTAAATATTTTCGAATTTCTAGAGTTCGAGTTATTTAACTTTCTTCAGATTTTCGACTTTTCTAGTCGGTTATGTACATAGTATACATTAGTATAGTAGTTAACATAATATCTATTTATTTAATATTATTTATTTAGTACATATTTATTTCTTTTTGCATAAAAGAAAATTTGTAAAAATATTGTTCTACTATATATAATTATCTGTTGCACTAATTCCTATAGAGAAATTAAATCCTTGAATACGTATTATAAAAGAGAAATATTTTTCGAATCGATACATCGTAACTTTTCATAGTTTCCAAAATCTGTGATTAGAATGACTTAACATAACCTTAATGTTAAGGAGTGCCTAGCTAACGGAGTATAACGATCAGATCTAAATTAATGAAAAATTACCAGCGGCGGTTAAGAACACTTTTTGTATTAATTGTTATGCTTTTCGATCTTAATGGAACCAATTTTCATCCATTCTCATTCTCTCAAAGTTAAGGTCACCAAGCTCAATCGCACATTTTTCAGACCCATTTCCTCGCATAGCTGGTCTGCAAATGCAGAGATGAAAACCAGCACAACCTGATGTGTGGTGACAATGATCGTGTTGCTCATCAAAACTACTATCTCCTGCTTTAACTTAGAAATCTCAATCTAGCAGCATTGGCTCCCATCTCAATGTATATGTATTAACTTGTGTATAAATATTACAGTTTTTACCAGAAAAAAGAAAATCCGTTGTGTAACGTATCAAGTTTAATCCCTATGTGTGCTGAATTTCTGGACAGTACTTTCAGAAGGGCTATATGTAGGAAAATGAAAAATAAAATATCATTATTCAAGTCGTTAAGTTTGGATGACGTTTCTCGATTACAATTGGGTACTAACAAAATTACAGATATCTTGCATTAATGATAAGTTTCTCAGCTAATAGCGTGATTGTAAATATAATAAATTTAATGGCATTTTAACAATTAAGGTATGGAATAAACGAAAATAGCTAAATAAAAACATCATTTGTAGCGAATATAATTTCTGCTGGTTCCTGGCTGTAAGGCTGTCCAGTCAGTAATCGAATGAAGAACATCAGGGAGTAGGTCGCATTTGGCATTGTGCGCAGAAGAAATCGCCATATAATTTAGGTACAAAATTTCTTTTTCCAAACAGTATTGTCACAAAAATGCAGATGCACCGATCAATAATACCAATTTTTTAAACAAAGCAGAGTAGAGATTATATTTCACATTGGAACTTAGTCCGTCTTCTTAAACCATACTCTCCGTATTAGATGGCATATGTTTTGATGGTTTATCGACGAGCTGCCAATTTTATGAATTAATTATTCGATGGGAGGTTAGCTGGCTTACGCAATTTCTCTTTAGTACGCCTTGTTTTACCCTACAGATTTTCCTCGTGTCCCGTAGCCAACCACCTCTCCCTCGGTCTGTTCCCTGCCCCCGAGGGCAGATGGGCCATACTCGCTCCAGCGGCCCAACTTCTACGTCTCTCTTTCTCTCGCTTCGGATCGGTGGCATCCGATACTAATTAGGGCGGTTCACATCGTCCGCTGGAGGGGGGGCACTCGTTCGAAGGAGGAAGAGGATAGATGTGGCCTGGGGCAGAGAGGGTGCAGACGTAAAATTCGGGGGAAGAAAATCCTCTCGAAAACGCAACCCGATCTAATTTGTTTATCGCTCCCATCCGAGGTGGGGGCGGGATAAAGGTCAGAAGATGCGGTAGAAGGGTGGGCGGGTAGTATAGGAAGCCGAAGTGGAGGGGGGCGAATGCACAGGAGAAAAGGACGGGAGGGCGGGGCGGAGGGAGAATCGAGTACGGGCCCACATCGTTGCTACGTCTTTTCGCGGAGGAAAGCCTCGTAACGTGCTCGCCACTTGATATCGGATTAAAAGACCTTCCTGTGTAGTGAGTGGAAAGGGAAAGGTGGGAGAAGGGTGTAGAGAGGGGATGATTTGGGAGAAAAGGAGGATGGGACCATAAGGAACAATAGGAAGCGATGGAAGGAGTTGCGTCGGAATGGATCGGAAGACTAGATGCGAGGGAGATGAGGAGGACGAGAATAGGTATCGGTTATTTGGAGAGGGCTATGGTAACGAGAAGAAAGAGGGTATGGGGATGGGCGATACAACAGGCGAGAGGCAGGTTAATCGAGGAAGTGAAAGCAAGCTAAGAGAGAAAGAAAAGGAATTTGATCAGGAGGAATTTGGGGTGAAGTTCAATGAAACGAGTGCTGAAAAAATCGCAATTAATTAAGTGAATGGGTTCATATAATTACCCGAGCAATAGATTCACTCCTCGATTATCACAAATACATGAATTTTTGCTATTCATTGATAATTTCCAGTGTCAAATATCGTATGAAAGTAATTTTCTCCGCATTGTGGTATGAATTTTTTATTTCTATAGGTTCCCAGGGGAATTTTTCTATATCACCTGCAATTTAAAACAGTACGCAGTCGTATACCGTTCAATATATGACCGTTCGTAATTTTCCGGAAACTTCGTCATTTTCCTTTTCCGGTTGAAGTTTTCCCCGAATTCCATCTTCTACTGCTTCCCGTCTTCAAGTCGTCTGTACATTTACCTTTAGGTTTTCGGTTTCTTCGCGCCCCTTGTAATCTATTCTAAAACAATAGACATACGAAGCTGATCATTTCTAATTCTGTTCCCTTGAATTTTAACGGTCTCATTCTCTCATTTATACCACAGGCGTCACATTGCTATCGTATTCAGTCATTTCGTTTATGTTTTCATTGGATGATACTTATCGAGTAACGTCCCATATCCCTATTCAATGTCTACAGGCGCTGAAATAGATTTTATGACGGTAGATTAGATAAATGGATACATCGGCCTTATATTTTCCCTTATGGAACCTTTTAATTGAGAACATGTCAGTTTCAATTTGAATTTAACCCATCCAATAATCAATATTTGTTTGTCTCTCCAAATATCGATTGATTTATAAGAATTTTAAACAGACAAACATAGTTTAATCATTGCTAGAGTTCTACGTTATTGATGCACTGATAGCTAACCGATTCCTATTAGCGACAGCGAAGTAGAAAATTTTTTTGTGGCGCTGGAGGAAACTGAAGAGAAAAATTTTATGTATGAGAGATTTACACACCGCCCAACACGGAAGTTCGGACAACCTACAGCTTTGAAAACTATAGTTAGTTTCATTTGATCTTCTATTTATGAACCGCAGAAGATCTTTTAATGACATACGTTCAGCGCGACGACGCAAATGATTTAGCGAGTTATATCTCAGTGAATTTGCAATTAAAACAAATATTGTTTTATTGAAGGGTTGTGGAACTTTCCCCTTAGTCGTTTCTACAGGTTTAGCTATATCCTCGGTAATGTGGCTCAACTGAAGGTCAAAGGAGGGAGAAGGTACTTATGAAAAATTGGGCCCACGTTACAGCAAAGAAGGGATGTACCGGAAACCCCCGCCGTGTGCGGCAACACCGAGGTTGAACTCTGTGGGACGAAGAGCACCAGGATCATGGACGGCGGAAGCATTTGAAATCCCTCGAGTGTCGCCAATAACTCAATATCAACTTTTATTATTAAATTAACTTTGCAATTACATACTGCACTGTACATATTTGTCAATAATTTTATAACAATTTCAAACTTTTACATCCAGGATTATCTCACAATGTTCTACTAAAGAGGACTATTGCAAAGATGTTACACGCTTTCCCTCGCCACTCACAAATTAAGAGAGAGAGAGTGAGGAAGATTGCTTGTTATATGATACATTGTCAGAAATTATTACAGCGGATGGACAAAGGGGTCATCGCAGCAATTAAGTCCTGCTATCCACGGAGAAGTTTAGTAAATATCATTGGTGACATGGATGTATTCCCAAATAGAATTTTACGCCAGTGATAGGCTGAATTTACAATTTTAACAAGTATTGATATTATTTGAGAGGTATGTCATCTGCGGACGTTTCCTATGAGGAGCTACGCTCAGAAATTCGGAATGGCTTTAAAGGATAACTCAGTATTCAAGGGGTGGTAGAAAAATTGTTAACCTTGCAAATTCTATTGTAGGTGAGTGATTCAGTGATATGAAAAGGGAAGAGGTTAAAGAGCCCATCCAGTCCCATCAGAAGAAATTAAAAAAATGAGGCGTTAGAAAAGTGTATTATCTCTGATATGAACACTGGACAAGAAACGCAGAAACTAAAAAATTAAAAATGAAAATACCTGAATGAACTTAGATCCTAAAATCAGCAGAATTTCTCAAAGAGAGGGTTGTGCAGGAAGCTTCTGACATTCAAATATGAAAATTAGAGATGGATCGAAGATATTCCTGTGCGCACATATAAAATCGCGGATAGTTAAGGCAAACCCAATTTTCAGATTTTCTCAGCCTCTGCACAATCTCTCTCTTTCTCTACCAATTAAAAAGCCTTATCTTAAGAAATTAAACCATCACTTAAGTTACTTTTTCGGTCATTTTTTTGGAAAGTTCCTGTGATCTTAATATAGTTGTTTTGATGCAGTTTTACTTGTGCAGTAGTTTTACATTCATTATAGATAGGAAACTATTTGGCATACTACGTTTTTATAACTTATTATTGAAATTTTTGGTTTTTTCCTTTATATTATTTAAATGATATTAAAATTTTAATATTTGCATAGCCCAATGAATATTATTTATCATTTTTTGGCCAATATCAAAAGCCCTGAAATGTAACCCCATTTTTTCCCATTAAATCAAAACCCCGCGGAGAGCGGAATAGCCGTGCTCGGTCTTTTGCCAGAACGTATCCCCCTCGTTAGGCGGTAGTTACCTATATAATATTTCAGGTGCGATTGGCTTTTCTTTGACAGATTCAATATTGATTCGGATATTGCCAAAGCTATTAGAAGTGAGAAATTACTGATTTTTACTGACCCAAATTAAATCATTTCTGGTTCTCCTACAGAATTCTCGAGTGTGAAAGGAACCGCATATGTTTCGCTAGTCTGTCCTTTCTTAAATATCTACACACTATGGGGGCGCCTTCAAGAATGGCCTCTGGGGATTTCGACATGGTTCGGCGTAGAGCGGTTCGATTTTTTGAGAGCAAGTATTGATGGGATACGTGCATATCAGAGCTTTAGGGTGACATGAATGCTGATGAAGAAGTGCAGAAGAAATGTGTGTAAATGGAAACTATTCGAAAAGTTTAATAACTCCGAAATTGTTGAGGACGTTAGTGGTTAAGTTATACCCACTAGCGTTAATGATCGTAGGAGTACATTATATTTATTTATTTATTTATTCAATAATGTCACATACAGATTTTGTAGCCATTTTACAGTCGAATATGTTAACAATAACAATAGACGAACACATACATCCATGCCCTAGGTGGAGAGAAACCCACCTAGGCGGGATTCGAACCCGCGACCTTCGGAGTGGCAGGCGAGGACGTTACCCCGCTGCCGCTTTTGACCTGAAGACGCCAAAAGGAAGGTCGGCGAAACTGTTGTTAGTCCTCCAATTGACCAACGTGGTGACGTGACCACTCGGAAATATAAAGCCTCCATTTTAATAATGTGTTTCGTAGTTTTTCGAGAAATATTTTACTACTTTCAGTTGCCAAATATAATGGCGTCATACCTATTTCCCGATTTTTAGTGCTTTTCGTCATTGCTGAAATGCACTTATCTTTGTGAGGTCCGTCCTTACGCATATATCAGGGAAGAGTTGGCTGAACCGATTTCAACCAAATTTGGTACATATGTTGAATGCTCACATAAATTAATGACCAATTATGAACCAATTATGACATGTAATTATGAAATTGGAAGGAATTGGTCCAACCGATTTCAACGAAATATTGTATGATGGAGGTGTACAACATCGAAAAACAAATCAAGATATTTAGTCTATACATATATATATATATATATATATATATATATATATATATATATATATATAAAGTAGGGCTAACGCAAAACAATAAATAAAAAAATTCTTTTTACACGAAATTATGTTGAACTCTCCATATCAATTTACACCAAATATAATATTTGTATTGTGTGTATATACATATATATACATATATATATATATATATATATATATATATATATATATATATATATATATATATACAAAACCATATTAGCATATTTAGAACGAATAATTCAAGCAGGGGTACCTGAATTACAAATAAAACTCTTTCGGTAATTAAGGATTAGGAACGAATTGGCTGAGCAGATTTCATGCATAAATTTTGTATACATGATTTAGACAATATATCATAATGAAAACTAGGTGTTCAAAGCTGAGCAAAAGAGCAGGGCAACCACAATAAAAAGTTAAATAATATTTCTTTTGCACGTACTTCTAGAGAACTGACCTAATAGAGTATATATAATCTTCATTAAAATAAATAACCAAAATATCATATTTCAACCGGGTCGACTACCGGCTACCATAATATAAAAGTTAGAATTTTTCTGTAACTATGAATTTGTAAGGTATTGGCTAAACGGATTTAAGAGAAATTTTGTTTGTAGGGCAAGTATAGAATGGGAAAACGAAAGGAACATGCTCAGAACGGATCAAAAACAGGGCTAACACAATAAAAGGAAAATAATTTTCTGATTTCATAGCAAATACATAAGTGTACTCTTATACTACGGCGAATTTGAAGAAAAGCACTTCTGTACCACGGGAAACCCGTGTACATCCCTATTTGTTTATCCTAATATGTGCTAAATGTACGGATGGTGATGCCATAACCCTAACACAAAAATCCTAATTATTCTATAACATTTAATCTATCATACAGACAATGATCTTAATGTTAGTTATTCATATTGCTCATACAGGGCGAAAGTAATCACGAAACTTGAAATACAAAATATTAGACACGAGCCGATTGCCAGAAAATTTGGAAAATACGCATATTTGCCAAAATTTCGAGGAAAATTAGAATTATTCTTTGATAACTCGTGGAATTTGTTATTTAATTCAGTGTTTCAAAAATTAGAAGATACGGCCCCCGGACTCCCAGGGAGTCGTAAAAGTATTCTGGATGTAAGGTGAAACGCCAAAAAAGTTAAATTTTACGAATAATAAAACTTTATAAGGCGATTTTTGGAAATACGATGTGATAATAAATATTAAATGGACAAATTTGTAATGAAGTTTCTTATTTGTACTATTTTCAATTCATGCGGGCTGCAATAATTGAAAATTTAAAAACCACTGATCTAATTTATATGGTCTCTGCGTGGTTCAAGAGTTTTTGGCCAGAGGATCGCGTTGGTTTATTTACGATTGTAGACCTTGGTTCATGATGATTTTTTTAAGCGCTTGGAGTACGCAAGCACCGACAACTTGTACACAGACACACACACACACACACACACATACATACATACATACATACATACATATATACATATATATATATATATGTATATATATATATATATATGTATATATATATATATATATATATATATATATATATATATATATATATATGGATGTCAACAAGGTGTTGGGATGAGGAAACCCAGTAAACACTCACCAATCAGACAACTTCAGGTTGGCGAGGCCCCGGGGATGTCGAAGCGACACACGTAAAAGAACACTAAAACACAGCTAGAGCTGATGAAGGAACAATTCCGAAAGCTTCTACGTTTGTGATGTTTCTGTGTTTTAGTGTTCTTTTACGTGTGTCGCTTCGACATCCCCGGGGCCTCGCCATCCTGAAGTTGTCTGATTGGTGAGTGTTTACTGGGTTTCCTCATCCCAACAACTTGTTGACATCCATATATCCATTTTACCTTTTTTTTTCCGTAAGCTGATATATATATATATATATATATATATATATATATATATATATATATATATATATATATATATATATAAGACGGCGGGTATCCTTGTGTTCGCACGGCATTTCTTGAAAACAAAGAAACTTAGAGGCTTTAAACTTGGTACACTTACCAATGAGACCTTGAGGATGTGCACCTCCGGGCCGTAATTTTGGTAGGAGTGGGGAAGGGGAGGGAGGTTCCATACAATCATAACCTATTGCATTTTTCAAAAACCAAGAAACTTATGGGACTAAAAACTTGGTACACTTATTAGTGATATCTTGAGGATGTGCACCACGGTGCATGAATTTTTATTTTTTGGGGAGGGGGTTGCCATTAAAATCATACCCTATAGCATTTCCCAAAAACCAAAAAACATAGACTTAAAACAAAGTACACTTTCTAAAGTGATCTTGAGGATGTGCACATGAGGGCCAGAATTTTGATTATTGGTGAGGTGGGGAAAGAGGAGTGGGATGCCATACAAATCATTCACTAGAGCTTTTCTCGGAAACCAAGAAAGTTAGAGACAAAATTTGGTACCACTTTTCCAAGAGGCATTGCGGATGTTCAATTCAAAGGCAGAATTTTGATTTTTTGGGGAGGGGGTGCCATACGGATCATACCCTGACTCGAGGTCCGTGTTAATTTTTTGTAAAATTACACCACTTACTTTGAATATTCATAGCAAAATATCAAATTTGAATCTATGTTTAATTTGTTCATTGCAATTAAGTGGGAATATTGGTAACTTATCTTAAGAGCACTTTGAGTTTGAATGAAAATATTATCGAATGAAATGAGTATTAACAATTCGAAACCGTAAACCAGCGTAAACCATTTCTCATTTTGCCTAACAATTGGTAAGCTGTAAATATAATATAGTGACTCCACCCTCGCCATCCTCCTTGAAAGTAAGGTACCCAGGCTTGACATTTGGGAATACATTGAAATATTACAGTGTGTGGTAAATTCAAGTATTTGTCAAGTTATTTAAGAAGTACCATTCCCTTCCCACCATCGCTACTGTATATCTCACAGTTATACACTCCGCCAGGGAGTAAAAAACTTTGTAACCATATTCCTTAACCGTTACATTCTCTCCCCTAAACTCTTCCGTCTACCCCCTTTTTACAACTAATACTATTCTTTATATTATATACAAACAAAAAATGTATGGGAAAGTAGCCAATTATGGAATACCATTCCCATTTTTAGTGATATAATTTAACATATTACAATGAAAATACTTATAAATACTTGAATATACTTCAAATCTATTGCTCCTAACGTTACCATTTTAAAAATAGCAAATAAAGTCATTAGAATAAATATGAAAATGCTAAACAAGAAAATGTCTTTTTTAATGTGAACAAAAAATAGTTCCTTATATGGAATACCCTTTACATGTATTTGAAATTAAACATTGTGACTAAGTTGGTTAAAGCTGTATGGTAAACAGAAGATCGAGAGTTCGAATCTCTCCGGTGCCTCCAGTTTGCAGCGAACTATAATTTTCGATGTAGAAACATCAACTGATATTTTATATGCTAAAGGGTCTTATTAAATTAGAACCATAAACTTTGTTGAATATAACAGAATTTTACATAATAAGCACAGTAAATAAATACAAATTTAACTGTGAAGGACAATTCCTCACAGTAGAAGGAACGGGAGAAATTTCTTCAGGGCTCACAAATGCATTAGCGGGACATGAAGCAATGTCTTCTGATACCTCGAATTGGGCCTCAACCGCTATGAAATTGCACTCCTCGAAGACGTTTCTGTTGGGAGGGTAGATTCCTGTAACATCAAACCTCTTCACAGTAATCGCGCTAGTTTGTACCTTAAGAGAGGCTCTCCCGAAAAGTTCTGCAATGTCGAACTGAGTATCTGGCTTCCCTATACGTCTAATATGACCGCTGATCTCCTAACTATAGTAGAACTTTAAAGGTCTCATTAACATCTTATCGAGTGGTTGCATTTATTGTGTTGAGCGGGTAGGCCAACACAAAACGCTTACGCGGTTTCTTCGTGCTAATTCAAACACATCGAGGTTCCGAATATGAGAGAAATGTCTATCAAGGATTAGCAGAACAGGGTCTTACTCAGTAGGTTTCACTTTTTTGATGAAAAATCCCGCCCATTTCGTAAAGACATCTGCCTGAATCCATCCCGAGGGATGACAGGCAGAAACAGTTCATGGCGGAGCAACTGTAAGAAGCAAATCGTTCATATTTTTCCGGGGAAAATCGTCAATTGAGGAATAAAGTGGCTCCAGCGCTCATTCAAGAAACAACAGTCACTAACGACACCCTTTCAGCCGAAGTTATGGTACCAACTTGTCTCTTGCCTTTTATTTCCAATAACTTGCGGCACTTTTGACTGCACAATGGATAGACCCGTCTCGTCTACGTTGAATACCCTGTCTGCAGGATATTTGCGCTTGTCGAACTCTCGTTCCAATAGATCAAAAAAATGGAATACGCCTTCTTTATTAAGTCCTTTTGCCCTTGCAAAAGACGATCCCGTTAGCTTTCTTAGCAATATTTTTCCTTATGATGGGACAGAAACAATTTTAACCATTTCGTGCCTGCTGTTTCTTTTTCAATAATTTTCGTTTGGTGTAAAACGATGCCCCTTTATCATTTTTCTTTTTGCTAACGAAAATTGGACATTGTTTCACACCAAATATAAATTATCGAAACCAATTTTATTCTGAAATTCGAAAGGTATTTAGTGTAAATAATTACTGATATTTTTTTCAAAACGAGGGTCTAAATATGGAATACTATTCCATATTAGGAACCCTGAGTGGAACATATTTGGAACCTCGCCATGTTGGATTTCGAAGACGTTTAACACTAATGAAGTACGCAAAATTTATTCACCAACATTTTAATGAACAATTATAATGCTTTATGAAAATGCAAGGATTGAAAAAGGATTCAACAAGTAAAGCAACAAAATAAAGCAATGAATACATACCTTGAAAATCATTGAAACACACTGAATGAGCTTCAATAAGCAACGAAAAAAACACTCTCAATGGGAGCATTCTACCAAATTACCTAGGTATTAGAATGACTTGGCCAACCTTTTCCTTCAGTAAAGTCGGCGCTGCCACATGCCAGACTTCAAATATTGTTGTATTCCACATTAGGAGATTATTCCATATTTGGCTACTTTCCGCTACTATTCCTTCTATTCTTTTCCGAACCCTTTATTCTCCTCCTACTAATGATTTCGATATATATACCCCGTTATAGTATGTATTTTCACCTGATGATTTTGCTCTGCAACGAAACCTTGGATGTGTAAAATATATTTATGTAGAATTCACAAAGTCTTGTTATTTTCTTTGTCATGAAGCAGTTTCACCAAGTTAAACTGGAAATATTACATAATATTCTACCGAATATAATGTTTACATGTTGAGACATTGATTAAAATTTTTTTCTTCGTTATGCTTGTTCAGGATACAATAATATTTTTTTAGCAAACGGCTTTGATAGGAAATGGATATATTTATTTGCCTGATTGAGCGGCACCTCTAATTTACACCAGTATTCAAATTCTACCTCGCCGCTTCACCCCTTCTCCTTCCTCCCATAAATCCTCCGAACGACTCACTCTGCAGCGGAGACTCCATCCACAATGAGCGCGAAGGCCTCTCAACCTAGTAAAACTCACTCCCAGACGCCCACGCCCCTTCCCCTCACCACCTCCGCTCCCGGTAACACACTCCATTCCACCTCATCCAGCCTCCCCCTTAAAATCCTCCTGCCACACCCTCCTCTTCTCTTCACCTTCCCTCTACCCCGACCCCTTCCCTAAGCTCCGGAAGGACTCGCCAAAGGCGCCGTTATTGGCTCCGCAGCTGACAGGCTGCGACCTCGTGTCGGCGGGGAGAAGGTGGCGGGTGGAGGCGCTTGGGGAGGAAGGCGGGAGGAAGTGGCAAGAGGGAGCAAGGAGGAGGGAAGAATAGGAATCCGTAAGGAGAGACTGAGGGCGGCCCGGGATAAGCGCGAGAAGGAGTGTGGCGGGGGAGGGAGAAGTGGGGGATGGAGAAGTGAGGGGGAGAGGTGAGGGAGGGAGAAGTGGGGTATGGAGAAGTGAGGGCAGAAGTGAGGAAGGGAGAAGTGGGGGAGGGCGATAAAGGGTGCGGGAGGGGGAGAGAAACTACGAAAGAGGCTGAGGGTGGGAGGAAAGGCGCGGGAATGGGGTCGCCGAGAACCCTAGCGGCCGCCAGATGGCGTAGCAGTCGGGTAAGAACAAATTCGAATCGGGAGCCAAGATCGCCCAGTGAAAGGAGAGTGAAGGGAGCTACCGGCTTTCCCTCTCTCGTCTCTATCTCTCTCTCTCTCTTCACCCCGGCCTCTTTACCTCCCTTCTCACCGTCTCACCCGCACTCCCCTCGAAACACTGTCCTTGCAACAGCTGGTCCGTAAGCGCCGATTTGTAATGTCACAGTTGGGACGGAGTCATCAATAAAAGCTAAGGGAGGGAGGGAGTGGACGAGTTTAGGTACGGTGGCGGAAATATTTCGGAGCAGGGTAGAACAATAGTTTCCGAATTTAAGAGGGAAAGTAGGGGAATGAAGGTGTCGCGGGTATAGGGGGGTTGTGTTGAAATTCGTGTGAGGGTGAAAAAGAAGAGAGGAGTGCATAGTGAGGTAAGAGAAGAGGGAGAGGGTAGGGAGAAAGAAATGGAGGGAGATATAAAGAGTTAGTAGATAAATTGGAGATGATGATGGGTAAGAGTAGGAGAAATTGTTGAAAGTGAAGTGGTGGGGATGATGGAGAGAGGGGGAGGGAGTGAGTAAGAGAGGGGGGCAGTTAAGGTAGCATAGTGTTCGAAGAAAAATATAGAACACTTTGCTCATAGAATATCCGCCCGGCAAGTGAAAGACCCGGGTTCAAATCCCTGTCAGCAGACTTTTTTTCTTTTCAAAAATATTTCCAACTTAGCTCATAGTTTGAGAAATAGTATTTTCTTATATAATTGCAGTAGTTACAGCTGATTTGGTTCATGAAGCGTCATAGGTCCATATTTTAACTAATACGACATACTTTATCGTATGATAAATTTGAAATTGATGGAGAGATTTCATATAATACACGTTTATCTGAAGGTAAATTTAATTTAAATAATAATCTCTTTCAGTGGGATTCAAAGGGGGATTTTAATTTCACCTCTTCCCCTATCTTAAATGTATATTATTACTACTTCTCATATGGATTAAAAACACGATTTGGTATAGATAGATATAATCGGATGCTAAACCATTATCTGGCTCTTGATATATCCAGCTTCTTTCTTCATCGCCATTAACCCTCTTTCTACTTTCCCATCAATATTATCCCAGCATCTCATTTCAAACCCTTTCTATCCACCGTTTTTCCAACCGTGCCTTTCAAACCCTCACCCTTTCCTCCTTCTGCACCGATCTCCCGCTCTCGTCCTCAACCAGACTCACCCACCTCTCCCACACCCTTTACCCTTTACAACCCTCGAGTCCCATGTGCAAACATGTCCTCTCAAATCCAGAGACAAACATCGAGGGGAGTGGACTCTCTAAGCCCTACCCACTTTACCTGTGCGAGAGGCTCTGGAGACACTTAGATGCCATTTGCTAACTCTCAAACTAAGACGCAATAGCGCGCCCTATGCATCGAGGAATAGATGGAGGCTGGAAAAGGGATAATGTGAAACGCGTGGATTGTTGGCCCCCCAAAAATCAAAACTCCCATCTCCTTCGCTACCGTAAGAACGTCCGCGCTCTCATCCCGGAAAGACGTCGCTTACCTCCCCTAGATTTCCGGAAACATGGATTTCTCCTAGCATTGAGAATACATTGCGTACACTCCTACTCTGTGACGCCTATCACGCGTCTGCACTCTCCAAGTTTCCTCAACTCTGTGTGACATCAATGGCACAGAAAGTTCTCGAAAATCAGTCGATTCTTGTCGGTATGGCTTTGCCTTTGAGCAGAGACAGTCTGAAAATTAATTATGGAACGCTAAAGCGGTTCTTCCTTCTCTCTCTTCTTTCTTGCTCCCTATTTCTCCCTCCACGTCTCCATTCCTTCTTTACATACTCCCCTGAGAGAGAGGGAGAGAGAGTGAGGGAAAGACGGAGTGGCGTGTATATGCCTAACTCCTCGTGCCCCACTACCAGACACAGCCTCCTCCCCCCCTCCCCCACGCTTCACCTCCCTCCATGCACCCCTCCCCAACTTTTAATTACTCCTCCCCATCATAACGGCTTCGTTCATTTGCGGGGCTGTGTTTACTGCTCCACCGAGCCAACATATCACAAAGGCGTTAGAGAAAAGGAGCAGGTTTCCTTCTTGGGGATGCTGGTATGCCCATCTCCGTCTCTCCGCCACCCCACTCACACTCGCTTGCTTTCATCTCCTCTACTCTCTTCCCTTTTAACAAATTTTCTTTAACATTTTTTCAGTAAATTTCTTATCGTACATCTAATACTCTATTATATCGACCGTCAACACCATGTTATAATCAAATACTTCGTCAAAGTCTTTGTTAGTATTGGAAAGCTTTCGATATTTACAAATTCATTTAGAGAACAATCTCTTCATTACCTTCCACACAATAACATAAATGAAGGCATTTAAATATTTTGCTGAAATAAGCACTGTAATGATTAATTAAAACGCTGCTGATGGACGGTGAAATTTTTCAACCTTCCCTGCATATTAAGTTACGTGTTTTGCTTTTAAATACTGAACACACTCGATACGATCCTGAGATATTTGCAAAGTATCTACTATACGCAATATTCCAATTTTCTTGGTCAGCCACTATAATTCATTCATGAATGAGTGATGATAAATTATTCACGTCCCAATCTTCAATTTCCTCTCGTATTTTGGATTCCAAAAGATGATTTTTAAAATGTCGTTTCTCGGAGTGTCATCACAATTTCCTCTTTCAGAATTTCATATCTATCATTAAAAAAGACCTTCCTATTTGTAACCTTTTGCCAGTTTTATGTAGCTGATAAACAATGTCAATCATTCTCCACCTGCTTGTAATATTAAGAATAAACCTCGTATCTCATTCAAACTAAGCTGTCCCAAACTTCATAAAAGTTATTGGCCTCAAAAAAATAACCAATACATTAAAGAACAAGTATTTATAAAATGCTTGTTGCAGGTATCTCCAATAGCCACAACAAGTTTATGAAAAACCAGATGCGCATTTTGACTACAAAGCAGTCTTCAGTGGTAGTTCATCGATAATTAATTTTTTAAATAAATTACCACTGAAGACGGTGGCTTTGTAGCCGAAATGCTCATCTGTTTTTATATCCTTGTTGTGGCTATTGGAGATACCCGAGACAAGTATTTTTAAGTGTTTGTTATTGAATGTTTTTAGCCATAAGATTAGGTCGATAATTCTCTGTTGAACTAATGCGCTGTTGTCAATAAATAAAAGACAGTAAAATCGTTAATCTAACCTCCTTTAAACGTCAAATCCAAATTTTTACAATTGTAAAAAAAATATTTTTCTCCAAAAATTCTATTTTGAATTGTTATTAATATTTCTATGCAAAAAGTCTCAGGACTACAAAAACCTCTTTCCTTAAGTTCTGAAAGAGGCTAGCAATTAGCATCTTCAGCTATAATTTGAAGAAATATACCGATTATTTTTGAAATCTGCATTTCAATTAAAATAGCTCCAACTCGCTAATTACAACCCCTACTCACCCATACTCTTTTGTAGCCGATTGTGATGGAATGAGCGCGAAGTGGAACCCCGGGGACGAAGCGGTGGAATTGGATTGGCGACGGTTCTCTCGTAGCAGTTGGGGGCCACCATCGTTCACGCAAAACTCCCACCCTCTCACCCCTCATGCGTATCACTTACCTCAAACTCTTCCGCCCACTCTCTAATACTCCTCCCCATTCCTGTCCTTTTCTCTAAAGCCCTCTCTCCATTATCCATTCGTTGCTGGCACTTCCTTCGCCCGATTCACCTCTCTCACCCTCCAATCTCGCTAGACGCCACCCCTTTTCGCTTTCACTCCCGCACTTCTCTTTCCTCAACTCTCTCTCTCTCGGTCTCTCACTCGTCGTTCCTTTTCTCTCTTCTACGTTCCTCGCCTTCCTTCATTCCTCCTCCACCTTTTTTCTTTCTCCGTTATTTTCTTCTTCTCTCTCTGCATCATTCTCATTCCCTCGTCTTCTTTTTTCTCCTTTTAAACTTCTTCCATTACATCCCTTAATACTTAGTATCTCTCCGCTCTCTTCCACATACTTTACATTCGTTCGTATTCTGTCGTCTGTCTTCTCGGTCTCTTTCTCTCTTACTAATTTATTTACCTTCCATATTCGTGCACCCTCTCTCCACTCATTCTCTGTTTTCTTCTAATTCTATATATTTACCGTTATTCTCTCGAGTACTCTGACTATGCTGTACTTTGTAGGTGATAAGATTAAACATTACAACGGCTTAGAAGTAAATAGGGGATGAAATATTACCGATATAACAATATGTAATTCAGATACGGAAGTTTTGTTCTATTATGTATTTATCATTTACACTCTCACAAAATTAAAGTTCTTTATAGAGCGTAATTTTATTAATTGGTTGGGTAAATATTATTTAAATTTTAATAAATTTAATCTTTTAAGAATTCGTGAAATACGTATTGTATTTGATATGTCAATATAAACTTCATAGAAATTATTTTTCGACATTTTAGAATTAATGTTGCTGTATCACTGTAAACCACATTTATTTGTATTTCATTCTGTTGACTAAATCGTAATTTGTACATTAAATAAATTCAGTGGAATATTTTTTTTATCCGCAGGAATTTTCTTGCTAGTATTTTAAATGGATTAATAGTATCGATCCGTGCTGCTTACTATCTTTCACGAGTTTTCTAAAGCAATTCAACGCTTTCGCCAAAAGAATTCCAACGGTTACTATGAGAAAGATTTTAGAGATAAAATATCGATAAAAGATTTTAACCGATTTGACGTGGAAGTCCAAGTTGTAGGGAGACGAGGGAGGAAAGATCTCGAGCCCTCACAGGTCACAAGGGCTCTCAAGGGTGCTTCATTTGGCTCGCCCAGACGCTAGAGGCAATCACATTTCTAGGCATTAATCAAGGAGGCTAGAGAGAGGCAGAGGGAAGAAGCGAAGGCAGGAGATAGGAAGGTGGCCGGAGGGTGGAGAGGGCAGCGGGGAAGTGATGAGTTACGGTGGGTTCGTGGGCAGCGCGCTCCAATCTCTCCCAGGGAGGTGGAAAGGATCTCGCCCGCCGGCCCTCTTTCAGCTTACTTACGCGACTCTTCGTCTCCTTCGGCGCTCCCCAATCAAATCCCTAATTATGACTCCGAGTCAAAAATGCGACCATTTGGCGCGCGCGAGAAAGAGAGAGTGGTAGAATTCCTGCGAAAGGCGTATCTGGGGAATCGATTCCCAGTTCGTCCTATCGGTGGCGCCCTGGTCTCAGCCGCTCGGGGAAACCGCTCCTTCTCGCCTTCCTGGCCGCACCGCGGGGAAGGCGATGCGGGCGGGGGGCGGGGCCGGCCGGATGCGGGAGGGAACTCTCCGGCCCGCGCCCCTCACTGGCGCACTCTTGCCCCGCACAAATATATTACGCACTAGAGTTGTTTAATTACTTTGGGAGTTCCCGGAGAGGAAGGCCTTTCTTGTGGCCTCCTCACCCGCCTTTTGATTTACGCCCTGCGCAGAAAATGAAACGGCAACACATTCCGTGGAGGGAGAGCAAGAAGGGAAGGGTGGCCGGGAGGATTAGGTGCGGATAGGGTGCGTGATGAGTGCCTCGTAGAAAACGGCGTGCGTTTCGGTACTTGCTGAGGCTGCCTCCGAGGTTAGCCTCACCCCTCGCTCTTCTTTGATGAATTTGCAGGCAGGACCGCTCGTGGACTTCCGGGTGCTAAGATCTGTTATCCGCATCACTGGCGTCTATGAGTTAAACTATCGGTTCGGTTTGCAGCGCATTACCTATACTGTGCAGGATTTTAAGTGGATCATTTAAAAATATATGCATGTATAACACTGTGATGATGCATTCTATTTTAAACGAATGTGGTAATATCTTTTTGGCGAATTTAATTTTGACGGATATTAAAAACAGTGAAACAACAAGAGTTGAAAATTTCGATATTATAACCGGAAGAGAACAAACGTGAAAGTCCCCAGTGTATTATACGCCAAATGCTTATGGATGGCGGAGTATTTATAATATTTACATGTTTGAGGATTTTTGGCTCGGATCAATGAAAACCTGTGCACATACGGCAAGGTGATGTAAAGCGAAATATTATTCCATTTTTCTGTTAACGACTTCAATATATTCCACTTACGAATTCAGACGGAATGGTAAAGTAGTGACAGTATTCCAGTTTCATGTAAAAGTCATTCCTCCGTAAACTTAAATACTTGGGAATGTATTGACGCAGGTTGGAGAATGCATTAACGTCGTATATGACATTGTACCTACATATTATAATAACATATTTTGAAAATTTTGCGTAAGTACAAATAAATCTGAGATAAACATTTAAAGATAGATACTTAAGCCTTGTACTTCAGATGTCTTTCTTAAATTCGAAGAGTTAGGAATAATTTTAAAACTAGAAAAAATTTGCTATGACCGGAAAACGAACCCGAGTCTTCCACTCGCCGTACGGTTATTCTACCACTGGTCCATCAAACCAGAATAAATTGAACGTTTCTGATATCGGGAGTTTTTCTTAGTTGGGTCGAATCCCGGCCATAGCAGAATTTTATCTCGTCTCAAAATTATTCCCAACTTTTCAGCTTATGCCTGTTTGCATAGGATCTCATGATGATTTCATTACATCAATTTCGAAGAGTTAGAATCGAATTAATATATGGAGTTTTGTTGGAAATCTTAAATTTTTAGGTGTGAATTATACAATTGAGGTAAATCCGGTAAATACTGTAGGTGTAAACGTAATATAGGGAGAGAACATTTTGTTGTGTCAACAGTTGGACCATGACTACTCAGTACAAATATGATGAAATATGCATCTGCTATACTTGATTATTTTTTGTCGTTGAGAATCACTGAGATACCATATTTCATTTGGGTCACTAGGTGAGATCGATGATTTGTATATGAGAGAAAGGAGACTACGGCGAAAAATTGAAATTTACAATTAATATTTTTAAACCTGTGCGAGTGAGATTGAGTGTGTGTTGATCTTGGTCTATTTGGTCCCTCTCGTTGTCGTGAGACGCATAAACCACCAGATATTTGTTTGAGATATCAAGTCTCTGGCGAGAATAAATTTTCGGCCAACTTGATATATATTTAAGTGTACCTCAAAAATAATTTTTTATTCGTACGATTTAGGAGTTGTTTTTTTAAAATGTTTTAATTGTATATTTCAATTTTACATACATTTTACACGTTTCTAAATGAGACAAAATTTCTTTCAAATAAACAACAAAATATACCAACAAAATCTAAATACGACCATGGAGAATCCTCTTTCCCCTTTTCTCGCAAACCTAATTATGACAAATTTGAAAAACAATGTAAAAAGCCTTTTACCTATTTCCGAACAACATGACTTAGATACGTAGGTGATATTTTAAACATTTTTGACATAAAAAAATGCGGCATAACAGACTTCTTACAAAATCTTAACCGACAATATGAATCCATTAAATTCACATCGGAACAAGAAATAGACAAAACGATTCCTTTCCTCGACTTATTAGTAAAATGAAAACACAGCAGACTAAAATTCAACATCTACCGAAAACCCACTAATACTGACAAATACATACCAAATGATGACCACCATCGTATCTCACATAAACTAGCACCGTTTCACTTCTTGTTAACCTCTTTCCAAAACAGATTTTGTTAAAAAACTTAATCACATTAAAAAAGCGCTTCCCTTAACGGTTACGATCCGCAAATCATCCAAAACATTCTGAAAAAAACATAAAAACAAATTACGAATTAAAAATCAAGCTCATTACATTCTCGAACATCCCCCCCACAAAAGCAAAACACATAAAAATAACTTTCGCACCCAGTCTCACAAACAAACCTAGTAAAATCTTTCTAAAATTACGACTTTAAAGCTGTACATGTTTATCAAAATAAACTCGCTAATCTTCTCCTCACAACTATAGATGCAATACAATTTTTACGCAAATCAGTGATCTACAAAATATCTTGCGATAATTGTGAAAAGGTTTACATTTGACAAACAAATTGCAAATTATAAACACGCTACAAAGAACATTTTGCACATTTTATAAACGATAGATTTAACCCTTAACTGTGCTGGTGGGGTCTGCTGGACCCCACTCATTTGTTTTTTCTCTCGGTAGTTGACGTATTTTCCCCAAGGCAGGGCTACGTGTCTACGTATTCTCTCACGCACTAAATAACTATCTATCAGTATACTTTAGGAATCCAGAGGATGTAGTAGATTGGCTTAAGAGATACGTTGGGGTCCAATGAACCCCACCTGCATGTTAGTGTAAGATTTTTATAAATTTTTATGCATATGGTATTGTCTTTTTTCAGCTTATTTTGTTAAAATATGGCTGGACATTATGTTTTCTGGAAGATGAAATTCGTCGGATGCTGGAGAACTGCAGTTCAGATAATGATGTTTACTTTAGTATTTTTTCTGAAATGCCAAAAATTCATATGCTCGGAGCACAGCAACCTTTATTGCAATGAATGTTCAAAATGCTTTTTTTGTATATTTGCAACATTTTCATGCTTTTAATATTTCTGATTTTTCCTGCGGAGAGTTTTTCCTATTTACCGTATTGCATTTTATTGAGAAGACCATTTTGTGTTTATTAGGTTAATATTACGTTTACAATCTGTTTATGTTCATAGTTGTTTATTAAAATATTATCTGGCAATGAAAATAAAACTGCTTATAAATTTGAGGTTTATCAAACCCCACCAGCATGTAAGTGCAATTTTTTTTACCAGCATATTTAAGGGTTAACATCTCAAGCGTAGCAGCATACATAATAGAAACTAGTCATCCCATCACTATCAAAAGCTTAACCCTATTAAAACAAGCCAAAAATTTGTACAAATTAGGCGCATACGAAACATTGTACATACACAAACATTAACAGACCGATATGAATAACGACAACGTCCCTCTCCCTCATTCCCCTCCCTACAGTCTAGCCGGTGACCTCCCTCCCCTTCTTTCACTTTCACACCATGAAATACCTCACACGAGTTTCTGCCCTTTCATTCTTTATCATCCACTGATGATGACAGACTCGCTCTTGAAATGCGTATATAGAATAACTTCCTTTAATTATTTTTTTCAGGGATCTGTGAGATATAGTTTGAGTGCGTGTGTTTGATCTTAGTCTGTTTGGTCCCTGTCGTTGTCGTGAGACGAATAAACCATCAGATATTTATTTGAGATATCAAGTCTTTAGTAAGAATCAATTTTCCGAAAACATGATATATTTTTAGCTGCGTGCCCCATTTTTTTTATTCCTACGGATTAATTCTTGAACACAGAATTTCCAAATGCGTTCTTTGAGATTTCACAATCCCGAAAGTTCTAAATTACTGTGAAGATTTTTTTAGGTACTGAAGAACAGTACTTCATGTCATTATGCTTACTTCATGAGGTATTCATTTACTATAACTAACATTAAAATTTATTATTGGAATCGAGGAAAAAAGTTTGGTAAGCTTTTGTTTATAATTTTGCTCCGGTTGACTGTATTCAGGGTCCTCACGTCGTCGTCTTTTTCGCTAAGCAATCATTTGTTTTCTTCCCTCCTGACAGATTATATGCTCTTCAGCTGCTAGTTTTTTTCTCTTGGGAATAATCAACAAATTTTTTCCTATAATAAAACGATAAATTACCATCATATGTTTGGACAATTAAGCACGACAAATGGTTTATTTTTTCCAAGTAAACAATATTTGTTGCAACCGATGTAAACAAGCTTATCTACAACTACGTAACTACTTGAACTTACTTTTTTGCACACATGCAAGTTTCAGTAAAAAAAATGGATTATCTACGACGAAGAAATGAATGTAAAAACGATTTTTTTACTTTTCGTGCACAAAAAGAATTTTTAGTGAAAAGAAATTAATAATTTACTACGGAGGCATGAACGGGACTAAAATGTTAATAAAAGCACTTATTTCAATGCTCTTACACAAATTTATACCTGATTCTGTTAACTTTATCATTGAACGTGAACCTAAAGATTAGATCATAGCCCAGCTCTACTTCAATCCCCGCTATTATTTCCTTGGAATGAACAAAAGAAGATCGAAAATCGCATGCATCTGTGTGCGAGGTGGAGGGGTCAAATATTTCTTTAATTACTTACATACATTAATTTCCTTTACTTTAAATTTATCGTAAATCTTTCGTTTTACGGGAAAAATTATTTGACAAACAGTTTGTATTTAATCATTTTATTCAATATTTGTTCTCAATATTTTTCTCTCATATGTGTGTAGATTACCAACCATTCGTCCGGCAGAAGACGAGCAAAAAAAATGTACTCCTCCTACTCCATATTTTTGAGTTCTATTTTATAGCCTCATTTTAACTTTTGTTCTAGTTCTAGTGTGACTTTTTACACAAGGGGTTATAGGCTTTGATTTTGTGCTACGCAACTGAGGTAGCCTCACAGGCAAATGGTTAGCCTTACCGTTACTTGGTGATCCTAAAATTATGTAGTATTTTTAAGTGGATTATCGTTGATATTCTGCAAATAGAGTTGCCTCAGGAAAGCCAGAATAAGGGTGAACTGAGTAATCGTTCGATATATGTATATTGTACTTTTAAGAAGAGGAGAATTACAAGACTTCACTGAAGTCCATGACCAGGAGCTATTTGTGAAGAACATAGTGGAAACATGTTTGGAACGCTGTAATAAAATTTAATAGAGTATTGTATGATTAATTGTACCAGCGAGTGTTGAAGTATTGTCGAGTATTAAAAAAATTAATTGTATCTCTTTTTTCTTTTATTAAAAAATATTAGTATAAGGTAGTCTGTTAGATGAATGGTTAGTAATCCCGTTTGTATAACGAAGGTTAGTAATCTAGGGTTAACGAGATACTTGCGAGGCAATATATGTAGGTCTTCATGTAAATTGGTCGTTATTATCGTTTAATGTTAACCGAGAATGGAATCGGTCGACATATTTTAGTAAAACTTCCTTATACCAAATTTCATCAAAATACGTCCAGCAGTTCCATAGCTGAAAATGAAGTACGATGTAAAATACATATAGATCTAAATGTAAAGTGGTCTTTATTATCGACAATTTTAGTAAAACTCACTTATACCAAATTCCATCAGAACACGTCCAGTGGTTCCCGAGTTGAAACAGAGGTACGTTGTAAAAATATATGGTCTTAATGTAAAGTGGTCGTTATTTTAGTTCGAATTTAACCGATATTGGAATCGGTCGACAACTTTTAATAAAACGCACCAATGCCAAATTTCATCAAAATTCGTCGAGCGGTTCCCGAGTAAAAACATGCCGATGGACGGACGGACGGACGGAAGCGACTACCCCTATATTCGTTCACTTCGTGCAAAGAACGCATAATAAATGATAATGCGACGTCACAAAATATTTCAAAAGTGATAATCTAATACGAAATTTTTCGTAATTACCACTTTTGTTTACGTTTATATTACTTCTATTCGTTTTGATTCTATTCAAGATAAAAGACAATTATCTGCGTCTGTGTGCCTGCGCGAAGTTTTTTCAAAAATTACAAATTTTTCATTTTCGAAGCCAATTTTAATACATATTTAGTTACTTTGGTAAGGACTTTGAAATTACAATTTTAACATTAAATAATAGTTCGAACAAGATAGTGAACTTAAAATATTTCATATAAGTATATCGTTAAATATTTGATTTACAATTTTGATATCCATTTAATCTAGGAATTTCTTAATTTCTTATTTTGTGTGCTTCCGCCAAGGTTAATGTTTATATTAATATTAGTGTATTGCCCGTCATATGACGGGTGTATAATAATATTCCCTCGCTCCCTCTCGCCGTCCTCTCCGCCCGTCTCCCTCCCTTCCTTTGTCTTTCCTTCCCTCTCCCTCCCTCCCTTCCTCTGCCTTTCTTTTCTCCCAGCTCTTCCCTCTCTCATTCCCTCCTGTTCCAATCCATAGCTCTCCCTCTTTTTCTCCGTTTCCCTCTTAATCTATTTCCTCCCGTCCTTTTCTAATTCTATACCTATATTACTCTCTATGTACATACCATCCATTTTATAACCCTTCCTTCCTATCTCCCTCCCCACATCCCCCTCTCTCTTACTCTACATCTATATACTCGTTTAGACAAGCAAAAGAACCCAAACTAAAACCCAGTCCCATTAGGATTACGTAATTTCGCGAAAAATCATACGATAATTTAAGGAAATCTATGCACTCATATATATTACATATTTACGGGTTGAGACAAAAATTTATTCTCGAAGTTTAACAATGACGTGGTCGGCATGGCAACAACCCCGTTAAAATCTCATATTTTCCCTAAATATGTGATTTAAATGTTTAATATGAGAGAGTTCGAACGGTAGGCGGAAAAAGTTGAATAGAATAAGTTACCTCATTAATTGCCCAAAAATATAGTTTAAATTTGAAGATCTTACGGCAATTTTTTAAAATTTGATTTTCAAAAGAATAAAAGCCTGCACTTTAAGTCGCTTTTTGCGTGTTATCTTATGGGAAATGGAAATCGCTACCCTGGAGTTGAACTCGGGTCATTTTTCGTATTTGTTTTTTTAATTTAATTTTTGTCCTAATCAAACATTCCTGAAAAACTTCAAACTTCCATCTAATCGGGAAATTTGTTTAAAATGCTTTTTAAAATGCCATTGGTGACGTCAGCGTTATACAAAAACACATCTTGGCTTTCATTATAATAATCATTTTCAAATTCAAATTTCCAAATATGATTTATTAATAAAAAAGAAAAGATTGGTAGCTTAACCCACAAATGAATTATTAATTTCGATTTACATGGTTTTGATGGACATTGTTTTACAGGGACCATACTAAGGTGTAAATTGATGGGTTTTTAAAGTATTTGATTGATATAATTTCAAGTAAAGCCGATAACTTTATTAATTAATTTGAAGCACTAAAGCATGTCTTAACGCTCATGCCGCAGCTTTTTTCAATGTAATTTTTCCAAGCCTACATATTCCATTTATTGCCGACGTCGCTTACCATTTATTTCGATGATGTAAATTTTACAGTTTATTGAATTATATTCTTCAACATTTTAAAATAATTGAATTGTAAATTAAATTAACTTAAGTTAGTTCAAAATCTTTACAGGGATTCACTTTTAAAAAACATAACTTTGATCTTCATCGATGTGAGTTATTGGTTTACGATTCACAAAATTGATCATCGAATTAATGGTGTCATTGTTTTTTACAAATATTTAAAGGTAGAGACTATAGTGAAATTGACGTTGAAATTACAATTTAAACTCCTCCTCGGCCGTAAAATTCAAAATTTAGAGACACTGAAAATCTAAGTAAGAAAAGTGGAGAAAAACAGCAAGAAAGAGGGTGAGAAAACAATAAATGAAAGCTATAAATACAATCTTACAGGTTTAGGGGTTATTACTCCTCGCCAAGGATTTGATGTCACTCACACATGCACTCGTTTAATCGCGATTGAGTGAGTGCATGTTTGATTAATGTATTTTTACGGATAATCCCCAAGTATGCAAATTTTTAACTGTCGTATATGATAGAAAACTAATTTACTGTTTCCTTTATTGTTTTAGTATTTCTTGTTTCATCATTTTTTCTATTCAAAAATTATATTATAAATTATTAAGTTCTTCAGGAAAATATTCCCGTGTTCTGCAGAAAGTGTAAATTTGGCGAAACCTTACAAAAGAAGTATTGAATGTTTAAAAAGCCAAAACAGAGCATCATATTTTTTATGAAATAAGTAATATAATGGTTTGTATAATAACAGTTGGAATAGGTCAAGCACGAAAAAACATTTGGATGTAGTTCTATTAAGTGAATTTCGCAGTTTGACTTTGCAAATACCAAAAGAGAAGATGTAGAAGCTACATTAGCATTCCATAAAGTTAACTAAGAAAGTAGCCATGGTTAATAAAATTTTACCCACTGCTCTATAAAAATTAGTATAAAAGCCATACATAGAAATATCATTGAGTAAATTGGTGCAACAACAAATGGTTCCAATGGCGGCACCACCTAAATATTCTCACTCTTAATACAATATTTTAAGAAAGAAGACGGTATAATTCAGATATATGTGTCATGAAAAATCGGAAACTATCTTGGCTTCCTTCTATAAGCGCCTATCTGCCGATAATATACATATTCAGCACTCCTCTCCCACACATACACACACATTCATTCGACCATCTTTTCGGTTTCTCATGTTACATGCGATCCACTCAATGGCACTAGACGTACAACGCCTATCGTGTTTTCTAGTAATATTACCCGCTTACTGCCACTTAAGTGCCTTTATGAATTATGTCCAAGACTCCCATCTTCTTTCTTACTCAGTGGTTCCTTTTGCGGTCTCTTTGCGTGACCCCAGCATATATCTCGCCATGCTCCTCTGTGTTGTTAGCAGCCGCAGGACTATTCTGGCACTCCTTGTCCATGATTCGCATCCATAGGTCAAAACAGACAGAACACACCAGTCATAAAATCTCCTTTCGATGAAGAAGAAGTTACTTGATTTTAAGACACTTGCATTCCTGCTAAAAGTACTGCATGCAATCTTCATTCTCCAGTTGATACCTACAAGAAGTGATCCGACGTTAGTGAAGAGTTGTCCCAAGTAAACGTTAATTGTTACTTCTTCGAGTTCCGCTCATTTGATAGATATGTTCTCGAGATTTGTGAAGGAGTAATACATGACCTTCCTTTCATTGATATAAATTTTCAGTCAACCTTCTCAGCATGTCTGCTCATGCTTCTCAGTTCTTTTACGGACGTCTTCTAGATTTCCTGCGAACAGTATAATGTCATCAGCAAAGACCCAGTGACTCATATGTTCTCCTTTTATTTTATACCTTATAGCGTTTTGAATATTTCCTCTAGAGCTGTAGTATGTATTTTAGGAGACATGGTATCTTCTTGCCTTACTCACCTTTTGTAATAAAAGGTACTTGTTTCTTCATGCATCAGGTCAGACGATGTCGCGTTTTTATAGATATTCTTGATTAAAGTAATATACGTTTCGTCTACATCTTGTTTCTTCAGTGCATTTAGCACCGAGGAAGTTCGAATAGAGTCGAATATTTTCTCGTAGTTGATGAATCATACGCAGAGGGGCAACTCGTACTCATATATATTATTTATATGCGAGGGTTGTTCCGAAAATAAGGTACATACAGACATAGCTACCTGGAAACAAACACGAGGGGCAGCATTAACCCGGGAAGTCGTGGGAATACTTGTAGTAACAGCCGAAAGAGCACGCCACCACAGCGCATGTACAAGCATCATCACAGTAAAAATGGCAACGAGACTTGATAGCTGGATAAACGTAGAGGTGCGAGGTGTGATTCCGTTCCTGACCACACAAGGCAAAACACTGACCCAAATTCACGGGGAGCTTATCAGTGTGTATTTGAACCGCATCATCACTAACGATGAAACCTGTGTGTATCACATCACACCGGAGACGAAGTTGGACTCCATGACATGGAAACACACAGACTCCCTTCCAGCAAAGAAGTTCAAAGTAAACTTACGGCAGTGGTCTTCTGGGATGCCCAATGCCTCCTCTTGGTGGACTCCCTCCACAGAGGTGCGACGATCAATGCTGTCCGTCAGTGCAACACGCGGGAGAGGTTGAGAGAAGCTGTTCGATAAAAGAGGCAAAGACGTTTCAGCACTGGTGTCATCCTCCTCTACGAATATCCGACACTGCACACAGCCATGCAGTGGTTCCAGCGGTACGAATGGGAACTGTTGCAGCATACTACACACGGTGCCGGTTTGGCGCCATCGGAAACGGGACCGGGTTTGCGAGAAATTACACTGCGCCATGGACCCCAAAAAATCACACCGTTTCTAGACAAACACACGCACACGCCAAGAGGTAAAGGGGAAAAATTAATGGGAGAAGGAAAGGGGAAATAATATTAGGTTTACGGGAGATTAAACCACGCCAGGGACCTAGTATCGCACACGGCGGCCTGTAGGTTTATGCGCCTTCCGGCAAGGACAAGAACCTAACAGACGAAACAATCACGCACGCAAGCACTCGAATACATGCACACAAGATCTCTAAAGATGAGGTAAACGTACTAAATACATATTTCGAGAGCAATGTTCTCATCATCAGTAACTGATGTGTAATGAGAAGTGGGAGTGTTGCAGGCGGTATTTATATGTTTATGTGCTGAAGTGAAAGGAAGGGAAATAGGTTCAGCCGTTACAACGTACAGAGGTGAAAGGAAGATCGGGCCACGGTCGTTATTCATAACGGAATTTTTGTTTCTGTGTATGTGTATGCTTTCGTATGCGTCTAGTTTGTTTTGGTTGGTTACAGATTTTACAAGAGTTATGTTTTCTATCTAGATTGGATGATGGTTTTCTTGGATATGTGTTTCTACACTAGAGTTGTTTAATCTGTTGTGTTTAAAATGAGCTATGTGTTCTTTGAAGCGTGTTTCTATCTTACGTTTTGTTTGTCCAATATATATTTTGTCGCATCCTCCACAAGATATTTTGTATGTGTCGGATTTGTTTAAAGAAGGAATTGCGTCTTTTGGGTTGTTTAATAAATTGGAGAGTTTATTGTCGTTAACAAATACTGTCTTATAATTGAATTTTGAGAAGATGTGTAGTCTGTTGGTGAGCCCAGGAGCGAAGGGGATTTTAATGTATTTTGTGTCTGTGGGGGAAGTGTCAGTTAGTGTTTTGTGCGTATTTAGATGGAGCCTATGTTTATGTTTACGTAGGATGTTTTCGATCATTTTGGTGTCGTATCCGTTGCCTTTTGCACAGTTCTTAATGTGTGTGAGTTCTTTACGGTAATCAGATGGGGAGAGAGACACGCGAAGAAGTCTATTGATCTTGGAATGAAAAGGGGGCCAATTTATGTGAGATGTGATGATTGGAATTAGATGGGATATATCTATCAATGTACGCAGATTTTTGGTAAATATTGAATTTTAACTTGTTGTTGTGTCTTGTTAATAATAAGTCTAAGAAGGGTAGTGTGTTTTCTTTTTCTTTTTTGAGTGTGAATTTAATAAACATTGAATATGTAGAATGATTTTATTTACGAAAAAGGTAATATTCCAGTATTGAAATATAAAATATTTTTTCTTTTAGTCTATCTTTAAAAACGCCCACAATCAACAAGAAGATTACTGAATAATAATTATTTGCAATTGTCTAAGTTAATCTATTACATTTGACAATAATATTTGCGATGCTTCATCAAAATCGCGAAGCGAATAACGCATTTCTTTCGTCTATATGAAGGATAATTAGACGCTAATTAAATCGAAGACTATAATGCTGGTACCTTGCCAACACTCCCGGAAAGAGTACAAAAAAGCCATAAAATTTCTAAAATAAATGCATATTTCTGATAAATTCTTCCGTGTGACCTCTAAACATCGTAATAATAAAATATTCTATAGTTTTAGCGGTCAAATAAGAAACTCGGAGAAAATTGGTCATATTTACGTATATTGATGAATGAAGGAAAAAAATCTTGTACCCTGAAAAATCGAAAATCCCGAGTAAACTTGTGTAAAAATATAATCGTCTCCTGGAGTCGAACCCGGGACTTCTTCCGGAATAATTGATTTTTCTACGCACAACAGTATGGGGATTTAACGGTTTTGAATGTTTAAGCTCTTAATTTCATTGTTTGAATACTGTATCTTCGGATTTTTTTCAATTTAAACAGTTCCCAGAACGTGTAAGTATATATATATATATATATATATATATATATCTGGCGAAGTAAATATAAGAGTTGGCAACAATAGAAATACATCCAGATATTACAAGGCCATGCAAATATCGTGAAAATAAGAAATTTTGAACTTCGGCGAAAATCAATTCAAGTGTATACAGTCTATAAATACTTAGGAAGCTTTATAACGAGAAATGCAAAATGCACCGATGATATAAAGATTCAAACTGCGAGAAACCGAAGCCGATTTCAGAAGAAACAATAGCTCGGCAGAAGAACTGAGGTGATAGAGCGGAGAAGACGGGAAGTTGACCTGAAAATGAGTCTTAACCCTGCAGTGCTCGCTCGGCATATATTGCAAAAGCTTTTCACTTCGGCCTTTGTCCAATGCCTTGTTAAGTTAGACTGATGAACAGTAGATAGAATTTGAGATTAGAGGGGATGATGGGATTGGAACTTGCAGAGCATCGATCTTTGAAAGAGGAAAAACCCACTCCGGTGTAATATCTAAAAGAATGTGTTCAAAGTACGAGGCACATGAGGGAGGATAGGGAATGGTGGAGGTCCTTAACTTCAAGCGGCACATTTATTGAAGCTTCCTTCCTCATCCTCCACGCTACGTATCTCGTGCTTCCTGGAGAAAGATTTACACCAGGGAACCTTTATTTTCACAAATGGAAGGAAAACCCAAAGGACAATCGGTAGTGCTCAGGTTAGCGTACCTTTCGCGACAAGGCGGCAGAACTGGCCCAGCGGGGGATAAGCAAGACCGTGGAAAGGGATTTTAGGCCACTTTCCCTTGCTCAAGACACGACGCCTTGGACGAATGCCACTAGAACATAACCCTTTATTAGCTGTTAACGAAATAAAGAAATTTATTTTTTCGTTTCCGTTGCGTTACCCGTTATTGGAAAAATTTTGTTAACATAATTCGTTTCGTTAATCCAAAATAATTCCGTTATTTCGTTATTTGTTTACGTTATTCGTAACGTTTTCCACCACTGAAAGAATCACAGAAAAAATTGTTGCATTTGCTATTTATCAAATAAATAAATATATTATATTTGTATTATAAAATCCACTAGTATCATTAATTACTCCCGATATTTTCCGATATTTATATTTATCTTTATAATAAAAATTTTGGATTACTGCTGTAATCCACGCAAATGCTGATCTTTGAAAATGCAGGGTTATTAACACAAAGGTACATAAAGCTCCTTCACTAATATATATATATATATATATATATATATATATATATATATATATATATATACATACACACACACACACACATATATATATATGTATGTATGCATGTATATGTATGAATAAATACCACACTACGTTTAATTAGGTCATATCACTACGGACGGATCAATTTTTGAAGAAAGAAACAGGAGAGTGAAAATGGAATTATGTGCATTCGTACTGAGTCAAACATTTTTTAATAAATTATCAGTCTTTCTAAAACGGATATTTTTACCACCAATATGTTGTACCTGTTCAGATCTACGGATGCAAATCTTGGAAAATGTATGCCAGACTGGTCCATTGCTTGTATACAACGCTGAGGAACATAAAATGATGTATGCTATGAATCGCCTGAAGAGACCGCAAAAAGAACGTCTGCGTAAGGTGGAAGACAGAAGTCTGCGACGTAAATAGGAGAGTAGTGGGAGGGTCGATTTGCAAGGAGAAATCACCAATACTGGGCATCTAGAATCATAGGATGGCTCCAAAGAAACGCAAAAACTGAAACGCCAGTGTTGTTGTTAGTTTAGTTTGCTATGCAATGCGTAAATTGTTGCAGGATCTCAAGATAGTACTTTCCAGCGGATGAGTTTTTCGCCTCAATGCATATGGAATTACAGTAGAAGCCCTCTTATCCGTCGCGGTTGTGACCGGCAGCTAGTCGGTTAAAGCGGAGAACCAATAGAAATGTACATATACACAGTTTGTATTTTAAGAATTTATTTTTACGTACTTGAAATATATTAAGACAATACAGATACAAAGGTTATATTATAAGTATTCATTTTAAAAATAAAAAAAATTACAATAGAAAAGTATACTGATGCTGCAGGCTCGGCCTTTTTTGCCATCGTTTTTGTTGGTAACATCTTCTAATTTAGACCGGTTTCGTCTATATTGTAGAGTTGTTCTCCAACTACTTTTTCTCGGTCGATAAGCTCTCTTAAATTCTGCGAATAATTTTGAGCAGCATTCTGATCAGACGATAATTTCTGTCCACTGTTGCTTAATACATGGATACCCTGACGTTTTTTCCAACGTCCAAGCCAGCCATCACTTGCAGTCAATTTCTTCGCTCCACCAATTTTTTGATGTAGCATTAGGCCCTTCTCCTTGAGTATGAGAAACATTTTGGCACAAGAGACAACTCGTGACATTGTTGCGGAGTAAAAGGAATGGTTTAAAGAAGTTTGTTTGTCGTTTTTATGTAAAATGTCGCGCTTAACTGTGGATTTCAGTTTTCAGACCTAGGGGCGTAAAAGTCGGTTAATCCGGCGAGTCGGTTAAGCGAAGGTCAGCTAAAAGGGCTTCTACTGTATTCCAAATAAAGTGGCGCTAGTAATTATAATCACAGAAATAAATAAATAATTCTGTAACTTCCACGAAAGCGTTTTATTGATTACACTTCCGGTTTCGTTACAATCGTAACACCATCGTCATCACATGATGATAGGCACAGAAAGTTGGTTAACGGATGAGATTCAGAGTCAGGAGATATTTCCTAGAGACTATCGTGTCTATAGAAAAGATCGTGCTAATAGATCGGGCGGGGGAGTTTTCATAGCGGTTAGCGATAAGTACGATAGCAGTGAGATTCCGATAAGTGACGAGGATATCGAGAGAGAGATAGGTAAAGATAGGTAAAGATGGCTCCAAAAAGGTGTTTATATGCTCGTTTTACAGGACACCTAACGCTGGTGTAGATTGTATTTTAAGTCTAGAGAAACAATTATCAAAGCTCAGACTGATAAATCAAGATGCTATCTTTATAGTCGGTGGTGACTTTAACTTACACTCAATTGATTGAGAAAATCTATGTTTCGAATCTAGAGGTAAAGAACGCGAATCCTGTTAGGCATTAATCGAAACATTCTGCGAGCACTCTCTCCTTCAATTAGTCAGAAAGCCAACGCGATTGGGAAACATTAGATTTATTAGCTACTAACGTCCGAGAAAGAATAAACAAAGTCACCATTGAAGATGGGATAAGTGATCATCAAGCCGTATATGCAGAGTGTAAGTTGAAAATCGATAGGCACCCTAAGCCTCAAAGAAAGTTTTATATATTTGCTAGGGCAAACTTTTCAAGCTTCAGGTCGCGCCTACGAGAAATACTACCTGGCTCCCGTGATATGACCGAACGATCAGGTGCTGAGTCGTCATGGAAACTATTCAAGGATATAATGCTAGAGAGTATCGATAAGTACATTCCAATTATATTGAAGGTCGACAATAAAGAGCCACGTTGGTACAATAAGCAAGTTAGGAGTACGCTTAGGCGTCAGAGAATAAGCGACGCGAAAATAAAAAATATGCCGTCTACATCATCCGATGAATATAGAGCATCTAAAGTTAAGACGTATAAGGAATCCCGCGCTAAAGCGAGAACTACTATGCGCGAGGCTTTTACTAACTTCCGGAATAAGGTATTAAATAATTATTTGAAGGAGGACCATAAAGCGTTTTGGTCCTATGTGAGAGAGGTCCAAGGTAGAGACCCTACAATACCTTCCCTGCGTAATGACTCGGGTGACGTTATTCATGATAGCGTAGAGAAAGCCAACCTGTTAAACGGTCATTTTGTAAAAGCATTCACAGCCGTCAGCGACCATTACGTACATTATGCACCCGCAATAAGGGGGGGAGGGCTGATGGACGATATAGTATTTTCTGAGGTGGGAATAGCAAAGCAATTAAGTTCCATCAGACATAACAAAGCCACTGGCCCCGAAGAAATTCCTGCTCGCGTTTTAAAAGAATTAGCTGAAGAAATAGCACCTTTTCTTCTGATAATCTTCGAAAAATCCATTTCTCGCGCAGAGGTCCCTAGCGACTGGAGGTTAGCGCACGTTACCCCAATTCATAAGGGCGGCGACAAGGAGAACCCAGAAAATTACAGGCCTATTTCTTTAACTTCGATATCGTGTAAGATTCTCGAGCATATACTCGTTAGCAACATAATGCGATTTCTTGATAGTAATTCATTGTTAGATGATTGTCAACACGGCTTCAGGAAAGGTAGGTCATGTGATATTCAGCTCGGTCTTTTTGTTAATTGTTTACTGAGAAGCGGAGAAAAGAATACGCAGGTCGATGCCATCTTCTTAGATTTTAGGAAAGCCTTTGATAAGGTACCTCACAGGAAGTTAATAACGAAATTAGAAACCTTAGGCGTTAATTCTAAAATCGTTAGTTGGATCCGTGAATTTTTAAATCATAGGAAGCAGATGGTTGTTATAGATGGGAAATCTTCGAACATAGTGGAGGTTGTCTCTGGAGTTCCGCAGGGTAGTGTAATTGGTCCGTTATTATTTCTAATTTATATAAACGATATCAGCTCAGTAGTCAGGAGTAAAATTAGGCTTTTCGCGGACGACACCGTCATCTATAGAGAAATAAGCAATCCGGAAGACCACCAGTATCTCCAAAATGACCTAGAAGCGATTTCTGCATGGTGTAAGGAATGGCAGTTAGAGATAAACCAAAAGAAAAGCTGCGTCATCAACGTCTGGAGAACCAAGAGTATCTCGTTGAATAATAATTATTCGTTGGACGGAGTAGAGATTCCAGTTTCAGACTCGATGAAATACATTGGAGTCACGATCCATCGTGATCTCTCGTGGGACACCCACATTCGCCGATTGATAGGTGCCGCTAACAAAAAGCTGGCCTTTATAGGGAGAATAGTTCGAAATAGCTCCGATAAAGTGAAAGAATTATGTTATTTATCATTGGTTCGACCGCAGGTCGAATATGCTTCAGCTGTGTGGGATCCTTACGAAAAGGGACTCACTAACGAGATAGAAAAGGTTCAGCGCAGGGCAGCTAGATTTGTAAAGAGGAATTACGACAGTAAACAAAGCGTAACATCATTAATAGAAAATCTGAAATGGACATCGTTAGAGGAACGTAGGCTGCAGGCTAGAATTAAACTACTGGAAAAATTTATGTCGGAGGGACTAGCGAACGAGGTAGTAGGACTTATCAGAAGCCCGACGTATCTCGGAAGGCAGGACAGTGAGGATAAGATTCGCGAGATCGACTGTAGAACGGAGCGATATAGAGGATCGTTTCTCCCTAGGACGATAAAAGAGCATAATAGAAAAAGGTAACGTAGGAAAACTATGGACCCTTGGTGCACTGCACCCCTGCCATCCACCGAAAAGTTGACTTGCAGGGTATAATGTAGATCACCTGATGTTACGACGATTGTAGCTAAACCGGTCTCGTTTTTAATAAAACCTCGTCACAGTGCCAGTTATGTTTTTTGTGATTGTAATGAGTATACTCTCTTAAGTGGAGACGGTTATCATCGATTTGATGGCGCTACCTAATTCTTCCCTCGGAATCGTTAAAAATGTTTGCTCAGTATTATTGGGCTGATTTTTTTCCTTTTATGAGTGTGGAGCAGTGAATGCTTTTGGGCTTATCTCGGAGGGGACATCTCGCTATAGAATGATTAATAGAAAAGAAGCTCACACTCTCCAGTGAAAGAATGTGTCAACCCGTCGTAAGGGGGCATAGCCGGAAAACAGAAAAATCTTCACCACTGAAAGTCGCTATGCATCAGCAGTGGAAAAGTCTTCATCAAGAAAACAAACTGTTAGAAGTGGGTATAAGCAGAAGACTATATTGGTTGTTAGTTGGGAGAGCAGCTGCCCGAAAAATGGAAGTCACAATTCTCAGAAAAATAGCTGTATTTTTCATTTTTTATTCATTAATTTCCACTAGGCATTGTGCAAACTCCGATTGCGATTCTGGCCTTTAGCCGCTCGTTTTGGATAATGCAAAGTTATACCGATAATGTCAACGGTAACTGCTTTCGCTGCAACATATTTACGAAAAATCTTTGTTTTAAACCTACCCATCATATAAAGCCTGTATTTGAAACTCATGCAATTATCATTATGAAAACATTTTACACAGGTTTCCGATACAATTTTCTAAAAAGGCGGAAATGGAGTTTTCATTTTCGTAAGCATATGTTTTAGTTTATTTCTTTCCGAAGACAGAAGCTTGCGGCATGACGGAAAAGTTTCATTTCGAATAAAAATGTGCACATCATCACTTGTACCCTTCTCAGCGAAGGAGAAGAGTATTTCGCGCTTCTCTGGATTATTGACAATTACAACCAAATTAATGATACAGGCTATTCATGTTTCAACGTATTTCCTACGATAATGTCTCTTGTAAGTAAAAATATTTTCCTAGAATATCACTTTAACGAGACAGGAGAGAGTCTAATATTTCATTAAATACGGTACATTTTTCTATATATTCGAATTCTTTGTCTTCAAATGTTGGTTAGAATTCAGTCAAATAAATATTTTATAGAATAACACAGAAACCATATTACGATAGATCAAAACAGAAATATTTTATATAAATCTCACCTTCTTAGCACCTTAGCACCTCCTCCAATCACTTTTTCATGGAATATTTATCATAAGGTAAACTTTTCGGCTTTATTGGCTATATTCGGTTAATGTTCTTTTCCGTAATGAGATCAAAATCAATGCCTCGCATTTTCTCTCTTCCTTTCCTCTCGAGTATTTTCCACTTCTCGTTCTTCATTTGCCGTCTTTATTCCAATCTCTGTTCCCCTTCCTTCTCTTTCGTCTTACCCTTTTACACGCATCGCACCCTCGCTCCTTCCCCATCTCTCCTTCCCTCTTTCCCCCATTTGCTCCGACCTGACGATTTTAATTTGCGCGATGAAGCTCAAAGTCAGGTCAGAGTTTTAATCAGGTGTACTGAAGGTCGATGTGCAATTATTAATTAAAGCTCTACCCTGCCGTGAAGGTATTAACCGGGGCTTAACACGGAAGAGAAGCCCGGAACCCGAGGCTCTCTATCTCTCTCCGGCGCCTCTAGGGGCCGCCCCCTTCCGCCCGGACCCCTTCGAACGCGATCCTTTGCCACTCCTTCCGCCCCCAGAGAGGCCCCCGATGGGGCGGTTTTCTTCCTCCACTCAGGGGTGGGACGAGCGCACTCTCCGACTCGGAATTACGGCCGCGATCGCCTACTAATCCGCCACCCGAGTCCCGCCCCCACCCGCCCCCCGGGGGTTTCCTCCTCTGGCCCCTCGTGCCTCTTCGTACCCCGACTCGGTCCCCGCCCGTTCCGCGGGGGTGCCCGTGAATAATTCAGCGAGGGATATGTATGAACCTTTCAAGATGGCGCTGCAGGCCGTGCCCCAACCCTCCGATACATAATTCAATGGGCCACGTCTCGAAACCTCCATCCTCCCATCGCCGCTCCCTTGCCTCACCTCACCGCGGCCTCCTTCCCCGGTAGCCCACACGTTCTCCTTCGACGCTTCTCTCCCCGACCGATGCTTCTCCTCTTCGGACTGCTCTTTTGAAATGACTTTGAACATCCTCTTCCAGTTCTCCCTTCCTACCATTCCTCCTCTCCTCGTCACCTCCCTTCATCGTCTCTGTGGTCGCGTGTCGACCTCCGCGCTAATTATCTCGTAGCTGCATTCGTATCTGATTTGAAAAAGTAAATATTTACAAAGATGACCGGGAATCAAACGCGGGGCTTACACTTGCCGGGAGGATGTTTTACCACTGAACTATCGTTGAAAATTATTTCTCCCGTTCCGAACGCGGATATTTTCTTAGTTGGTGTTTCAAAAATAATACCAACCTTACAGATTATGCCTGTGTGAATAGGATCTTAAGATAGCTTTATTCCATCAATTTCTAGGTCGGCAATCTCACTATTTGAGAGGGAGGAGTTTTCTCCGATATATAGCTCTTGGAGTACATCCGTTGGGACTGGTTGATACTAGCTTTGCTTTGCCTGGGACAAACTAAGAAAACGTCCGTGTTCTGAACAGTTGCAATTGATCTTTCACGACAGTTCAGAGATAGAATATCCACCCCAGAAGTGGAAAGCCCGGGTTCGTTTCCCGGTCATGGCAGAAAATTTTCCATTTTCAGAAATATTCCCATTCTTACAGTTTATGCATGTATGAATAGGATCATAAGACCGCTTTATTCTATTTATTTGCATATCAGATGGAATTTTTTCCCAATACATCATCGGTCACTTTCCTGTGGCAGTTGTACAGTTGTAAATTTTTCTTAGCTGTCGTTTTAATGTTGCTTCATGCGATAAGATGTATTTGAACTAGTAGTTTCACGTATAAGGGAGGAAATAGATTTAATTTTCACAGAAATTGAGATAAGATTTTTACTTTGAAAATCAAATTTTTAGCTTTTTTTACAGTTTTCTGTAATGCAATCACGTATTTTATAAATATACGAGTAAATATTTATGTGATTTTATTTATTCATTGTGTAAGAATAAAAGAAATTGAGATAGCGTAGTATTCTTCTTATTTCATCAGACAATGTAGATTTTTAATAGTTATTTCAAACTTATGCAGTAGATTTCATTAAAGAAAATCGTGTTATTTGTGGAATTTCAAGTAACAGAAAGAAAACATATGTATATTAAAGTGATAGGGAACTAGTTGTCAATACAATCATTTTAACTATATCTTGCAATGCATATTCATTAGAATTATAAAACTGCGACTCTATATTTATGATCGGAGGTTATATTACAGAAGAAAAATTATGAAATACGATATAATGCGGAAAACATACGGATTTTACAAGTCATATGTGGTTAGAAACCGAGATACTGCATTTAAGACAATTTTTTTGTTTTTTTTTAATGAAAGTTTGGTGGCCGTCTAACATTCGCAAACTAAAAAATTAATTCATAAAAATAGTAGCAGTGGTTACAAATAATATAGGTTGGTTTGATTCATATATATCTTTGCATTTCACATTTTAGTGAGCATTTTTAGAATTTTAGATAACAAATAACGAATGATTTTGCTAATTTATTTGTCTGAGAATTCCTTGTAAAACGTACCTTTCATCCAAAATTAGCTTGTGTAAAGTGTGGTCGTCCTATATTCAAGATCATCTCATATTCTAGGTCGTCTTATTATTGGTAAAATACGGTATATCGAGTGATCGTGACGTATGTATCCTGTGACATTTATTAGAAGTGGCACTGTCACTTCCGTGACTTTTCTAATGAATATGTTCTGATCATGGAATTTTTTACTTCTCTTCTTTTAATTTCCAATTTGGTTTCGCCACCATCAAGTGCTTTAAACTAGATCTGCATTCATGCATTTTACAGCAGAGGTGGTCATCGGTTCCAGAGCTGTGTAAAAACAGTGGACTGTAACCGCAATTGTCATTTATTCGCTGTACATATAAAAAATTACAAATACTAACTATGCATCAAATTGGTGTCGGGACTTGTCGTCAGAGAAAACTCGTCACTGCGACATCATGTCACACGTTTAAAGTCGTACCAGCGACATTTTGTCACAAAATATTTGGTACCAGCGACATTTGGTCACGCATTAAAATTAGTAACAGCGACTTTTCGTAATGAAAAATAATAGGTAACAGCGACTTGGCGTCACAAAATTTTGTTTTTCATACATTACTTTTCGTTACACGTTACGTTTCTGGGAACATTGGCTTCATGGGTATCAAAATAGTCTGGACGATACGTATGTTGGAAATTTATGAATATATATAACAAGTTTAATCGGAATAGGCGTCGGGGGATAGGGGTTTCTTTCCGGGAACATGGGCTTCATGAGCATCAAAGTACTTGGGAAGATACCTATTTTGGAAATTTATGTATGTGTAACAAGTTTAACTTGAATAAATTTTCCAAGCCCACGAAAGATACTTTATTAGAATAATGATCGTAAATAATTTTTCATTCAGGCTAATTCATTCCTATAATTGTTTGCCTAAATAAATACTAGTGAATTTGAAGTACTATTCAAAATTAACAATCAAAATTGCTTAATAAGTATTTCAACTCATAATTCTACAGTAATAAATTTTTATACTTAAGCAAACTCTAAAATTAGTACTGTGGAAGATATCTCCTTAAGGAAATGGCGTTGAACAGCTTCCACGACTCCCTGATGAGCAAAACTACGTTTTAATAGATCATTTGGAATGCATTAACTGTAATATCGGAAAATACGTAGCTTTCTTACTAATTCTTTAGAAAAAAATTAAAAACACGCTTTTTCATCTTACTTGGAGTTTTGACGAATAACTTGACCATAAACGCCTTTATGCCAGCATTTAAGACATGGAAATATACAGGCAACGGCCACATCTTAGCACAACTGCTAAAGTGGCAAATAGCACAAAGCAATTTATATGTATCAACATTCTCTTCTGTAACATATTTAGTTAGAGCAATCTTAAAACCAATTACTATCATGATCACCATATTAATTTTATATACAGCTACCACGATTGATATCAAGATCGATGATATTCAAACGAATGGAATATACAGAAACAACATAATAAGAATAATAACTTTATAAAGAAAAAATTTAAAAAATATTAATTGATTATATCAGGTATCTTCAATAGCCATAAAAATGTTATGATTAACCAAATGCGCATGCCGTCTTCAGTGGCGATTCCAAAATGGAACGCGTTGCTGCGTTTTTGTTGTTTTCATAAGTGTGCAGCAGTGGAGATTTGTGTGTGTGCGCGCGCGTGTGTATTTGTGTGAGTGTGCGTATTTAATCGGTGAGTATGGAAGGGGGGAGGGTGGTGTCTGTTGTGGGAATAGTGAAAGAGAAATTATTTAATCCTTCGGAAGTGCTGCGAGTGCTATTGTGATCAACTGAAAAAAGTTCCGTGAGTTAAGAACTAATCAAGAATTCACAGTTTGTCTTTTCACAGCCTTATGTGAAATATATCGTGTTGCGGTCAATGGGCTATTAACACATTTCCCTATAATTTAGACCAAAATCATGAACGATTCGTGCGTTAATTCGAAATTGCAGTCAAAATTATTCGATTTGTAAAATTTTGAAATATCCGAAATAAAAACTCATCATCATCATGCTTCTGTCCGAAGACAGGTTTTAACTGAATCGCTGCCTCCATTTCTCTCTCTCCCTAGAAGCCTCTTTTATACCTCTATAAGTATTATAACCCTGCTTTATATTACTTAATATTCCTATTCTTTTTCTCCCTCTTCCTCTTCTTCCACTAATTTTTCCTTCTAAGATCGTCCTTTGTAAACACTGTCTTCTCAATATGTGCCCTATCCAATTTGCTTTTCTTTTCCTGATTGTTTTTATTAGCGTCCTTTCTTCTCCCACCATTTCTAATATTTCTTCGTTTCTCTTCCTCTCTGTCCATTTCACTTTCATCATTCTTCTCCATACCCACATCTCAAAACTAATTACTTCCTTGTTTCTAAAGTTATTTTCTTGCTTGTGAGAAGCTCCATCTTCTCGTTAAATGCTGCTTTTGCCATTGCAATCCTACTTCTGATGTCCTGTGTACTACTTCCATCCTGTGCTAAAATACTGCCGAGATATTTGAAACTACTTACTTGTTCCAATTTTTGGCCATTTACCATTATATTTAATTCTTTATGTTTCTTTGAAACCACCATGACTTTCGTTTTTTCTGTATTGATCTTCATTCCATATTGTTGGGCAACCTCAACTAGTCTGTCTGTCATCCTCTGAAGCTCTTTCTCGCCTTCTGCTATTAAGCCCTGATTATCTGCGTATTTAATGGTGGTAATACTTTCACCTCCTATCTTAAATCCTTTCTCTTCCATCAACGCTTCTTCTGTTATTGTTTCTGCATAAATATTAAATATCGCTGGTGAAATAGGACAACCCAGCCTCACTCCACTCCCTATTGAAATACTTTGTTTCTTCTCCTTCAACCCTGACTCTAATCTTTTGATCAAAGTAAAGGTTTTTAAGCAGTCTTTTATCTTTCCAATCTATTCCTATTTTGTTTAAAATACCCAGCAATTTATCCCATTTCACTCGGTCAAAAGCTTTCTCCCAATCTACAAAACAAAAATACATATCTTTATTGACTTCTAGCGCTCTTTCTATCATCATCCTCATTCATCCTATAGCATCTCTAGTCCACCTTCCTCTTCTAAAACCAAACTGATTATCTTGCAGCTCCTTTTCTATTTTACATTCAATTCTTTTGGTTATTATTCTGGTTAGAACTTTAGCTGTATGAGAAATTAAACTAATAGTTCTGTAGTCCTTACAACATTTTGCATTGTTCTTTTTCTCCAGTGGTACCATCACAACATCTAAAAAATCTTCAGGCCAAATGCCAGTATCATATACTTGGTTAAAAAATTTTGTGAGTTGCTTAACTGCTATAGACCCCAAAACCTTAAGAACGTCCACGGGTATATCATCACTCCCAACAGCCTTCCTTCTTTTCATGTCATCAATTGCTCTTTTAACTTCAGACTCGAGAATACTTGATCCTAGCTGATCTTCTTCCACATCCTCTTCTTCATTTAATTTAATATTTCTTGGCTTTCCTTCTTTGTCATACAGAACCTCAATGTATTCTTTCCAGACATTCTTTACATTGTCTGGCTCCGATACTATTTTACCACTTTTGTTCATGATTCCTTTACGTCCTATCTTTCTTGCTTTTTTCTTGAACAGTTCCCTTGCTTTGCTATACATGAGGTCTGTTCTACAAATTCTTTCACATTCGACAATCTCCTCGCATTTCTCATTTATCCACTGTTCTCTGGCTTTATGTTTCCCTTCTTAAAGCATTATTTAACTCCTTGTACTTTCTTTGGCCTTCTTCAGTGTTTATGTTCTTCCACTTTCTAAGCTCTTCCATTTTTTGCAGCATGGCTGCTGTGATCCAGGGTTTTTTGTTTCTTTCACCCGTTATCTTTCCTATCTTCTTTTCCATTACATCTTTAATGTTGCTATGGATGTATCTCTACTCCTCATCTACACTCTTCCTATTTTCTTCAGCTCTCTCCCCCAACCTTTCCTCCAGCTGTCATAATAGCCTCCTTGTTTTTAAGGAGTTCCTCTAAGTTCCATTTCTTGTTTACCCTTATGTTTCTCTTAACGCTCTTCAGTCTACATTGTATATTTGCCACCAAAAGGTTGTGGTCAGAATCGATATCTGCCCCTGGTAGTGTTTTCACATTTTTAATGCTATTTCTAAATCTTTCATTGACTAGTATGTAATCTATCTGGTCTCGTCTCTGGTCTCCTGGGCTTCTCCATGTGTAAAGTCTCCGCTGGTGATGCTTAAACCATGTATTAGTTACAATTAATCTATTTCTATGGCAAAATTCCACAAGTTTATCCCCTCTATCATTTCTCTTCCCTAGTCCATATTTTCCCACTATGTTATCTTCCTGTCCCTCTCCAACTACACTGTTCCAATCTCCCATTACTATGGTGGTGATCCTTTCTTTTCCCTCCTCCTCCAATATCTCCATAATCTGTTCATAGATTTCATCTACTTCGTCGTCGCCAGCATTAGTTGTTGGCATATACACTTGAATTATAACCATTTCCACTGGCTCCATCTGAAGTTTTACGGCTATTAATCTATCATTAACTGTCACTACCTTACTAATTCTTTCAGCTATCTCTTTTCTCATTATAATCCCCACTCCCCTTTCCTTTTTATCCCCTCCCGAGTATATAATCTTAAATTCGTCTGAATTTATCTCGCCTTCTCCTTCCCACCGAACTTCGCTAAGACCTACTATACCTACATTATTCCTTCTCATTTCCCTTTTTAAGTTCTCTAGTTTACCCCCTGAATTCATAGTCCTAACATTCCATGTGCCTATTTTTAATTTCTCACTACTTGCTTTCTTATTAATCTTACATTTCCTCTGTGCATCCCCTAGGGTAGTCCCCACCCGGAGATCCGATTGGGGGACTATTTTACCTCTGGAATATTTTACCCCAGAAAGATCCATAGAGGTATTTTCAGCTTTTCAGCCTATCATGGGAAATATAATGAGGTAGTTTCCCCTTGCTTTCCTCATCGCAGTTTCACAGAGTGATTACCCTTCTGTAGCTGTTCAGATCCACATGATCACCACCTACAGAGGTACTGTGCAAGCTGCTGCCCTTGCACAGGGGGATGTAAAACCCCCAAGACTGCTTCTTAGTCTGACTCTTCCCCTCAGACCTTTCCGGCTTGGATGGTCCTACCAGGAGAATTATCTTCCGCCGGCATAGCTCTTTGGTTCGTAAGAGTACACAAACCCTCCCACCTCTGTAAGGTTATGCAGTCCTTAGGGAGGGAAAACTAAGAAAACAAAAAAGAAAGACATGTAAATCAACATAGGACGTATTAAGTAAAATTTGATGTGGTTAGAAAATATAGTAAAATGCGTATTTTATAATATTTAAGAAAAAATATTAAACTGATGGAAGAGATAATGACGGACAAACAGCTCAAAGCAAAAACACAGAATAATGCTCCTTCGCCATCTAATCAGGATACACTGAGGCCTCGACCTCAAAATTCCAGGGACGCCAAAATGAGTTTGTAGACAGCTCATACTTTTGAAACGGCTACGTAAGTGTTAGTCTGACTATAAGTAGAGTGTTTCATTTGCATGGAACGTGTGAACATCGCTCTTGATGAAAATAAGGATAAGATGACCACAGGGGTTGATTCCTTAGGTATCCTTTGGACTAAAAATAAACAGATTAAACAGATTCGCTAGATAGAGCCTCTTCTGCGCAGAGATTTCCCGACTCATCAGTAAAATAAACACGCCTTTCATTTTCTATCATGTAACCAAATGTATTTGGAATTAGGAAGCACCTTTGCTGACCTCCTATCACATCCAGCAAATATCTCACTTGCGTGGTAGCAAGTACTCTATATTTACTAGTGAATAACATTCTCCAGTTTTTTATTCCGCGATGCAAACGTTGTACCTAAACACCAAGATCAAAATCTGGAAAAAGATACAAATTGTTATTAAAAAGTGATGCAAATGCTTACGATGGTCTCAATGATGGAATCGATTGTGAGGAAGAGAAACATGAGGCTGAAGAAAGCGCTTTAGAACAGGGTGCCAATGATGTGCCAGTATTTTTCCTATAAAATGCTTTTCACTTGAAAGTTTTTTACTAATAGTTCCTCAGATATGAGAGTTTATATAAATAAAAAAACACTCTTAAAAATGAAATTAACATCCATGCAACAAATGTTGGGATTCCAGGAATGTAGTACGTACGTTAAGCGCTTTCTGCCTTTAAATATAAATTAGAGCAGTGCCATATGCTTCCATGATGATGAAAGAGAAAGAGATTAATCAGACTTTGATATTTTTTCTCCATTGATTTTATTTCATTCTGAAAAATTTGTATATCAGGGGAAGTACGTGAAGCGTCTTCTTCAGTCGAAACAGTTTCGTTGAGTTTTAGCTTTTTAAGCGAAAAATTAGTAATTATTTCCAATGCTCGCTCTCTTACCCCTCGAGAGTAGCATCCACTGGTTTGACTGCTGCCAGGAAAGCTGGGATTAACATTCCGGCCAGGGATCGCGTCTTCTTGGATAACTCTTTAAGTTGTAGTTGTAATCACTTTACGATTAGCCTTACCTGTTTGGTATTGTAGGTTGAGAACCCGATTTATTTTCTTCTTTGGAGGAAATCCAAGAAAATCAGGCTATAAATCATTTATACATATAATTGTTGGTAATGAAATGTTTCGGATATATTCTCGGATTCTCAGGATTAATTAGAATTACTATATTGTAATGCCAACTACCTATGTATATTGAAACGCAAGATAAAATCTGGAGGTATCCACAAATAAGGGTGATTTTCTAAGAAAATAAAAATTATATTCTCTTCAGCCTTCTGAGTGATCAAGCAAAACCTTCTATCAATCAGCGCTACTCTTAGCTATATTTAGAAATAAAATAAGTGAGGCACATCTCGCGGACTTAACCTATACAATTTTATGTAAAATTAATAGAACACGTCTGAATTCACCATCATCTTTGGATCGTATAATATATACGGACATCTCAAGCTATGGACTCAAAGTGAAGGAATTTTTGTCTGATGATGCAAAAATTGTAGCGAAACAGGTAATGCCAAATACATTAGATATATAGGTAAGTAAATAGGTAGATAATTTATTTAAAATATACAGTAACTCCCTAAGTAACATATATTATAATAAAAAGGTATAAATATATCAAACTATAAAATATAATAAATCCAAAATAAATAATTTACACTATATTTTAAAAAGTTTCAAAAATATTAAATTGAAATATGTCAGTCACGTAAGGTCCTAAATAACTTATTCGTAAAAGCATGAAACGATTCATGAAAGAAGTCCGTGGATGGTTATCTGGCAAGCACCTCATTTACAGTTCTAACCATTCACGGAAAGGGAGAATACTTACATGCATTCATTCTCGAGTAAGGCTCACAGAAGATGGGAGTATGCCGTGATATTTTCATAGGGAAAGCAAAAACCACAAGCTGCAACAAGTTTTCGGTATTAAGCCGACCACTAGCAGTGTTACACAGAAACATAGCATTCAGTACCTGGCGCTGAGGCTCGAGCGGAGTAATTGACAAAGTTTTACATAGCCATTTTTGTTGTAGACTACATTTCCTTTCATACCAAGCTACACTGTTACCACTTTTTTAGCATTTGGGAGTTAGATTTCATCTTCTTGATAGGTAGAAAATAGCTATAATATATAATTACTAATGGTATTTATGGCTGATTAAGGAAACTAACTAAAAGTTGTCTCCATATAGAGTAAAACCTCTATATTGCAAAATGGAAGGGACCTGATTTCTGGAAATTTTGGTAAATAGAGGTTTGCTATGAAGAGGTTTGCCGTAAGACCAGTATATTATCATTTATGAATGCCCAATCATAATAAAAAACTATTGTCTTGTCCAGTTAATATATCTGTATAATAAAATAGGTTGAATACATTCATAATGTAATTATAAAACATATATGAACAATAAATATACATCTATTTTTGCTTAGTGGAAAAAAGCTGATAATTTCAGTTTGTATCATATTTTTCTTAAATTCATCGTATAAAATATTTTTATTCTATTTAATTGAAAGAGATTATCATAATCGCAATCGTCCAAATTTATAAAAAATCTTTCAGGCACTCCCAAATCCTCATATACTTACATTATTTCTCTGTCATCAATTTCTTCTTCTTCGTCATCTGCAATATTCTCCCCTCCCCCACTACTTCTACCATTCTCTGTTGGTCCACAAGTTACTAGGGATGTATCAAAATCAACAAAATCATTAAATGTGTTTTAAGATGGATTCTCTTGTTGATTTCATCCCATTACAAAGGTTCATCATCTGATACTTCATCTTCCTCATATGTTGTCTTCATAAATTCTGCCTTTATAAAGCATTTATTAATAGAGGCTGAATTGGCAGAATTCCATGGTAGGCAAAATCTATGCATGGCCTGCAATATATCCCATTTGCATCTGGTAATATCATTTGCTTAATATGCATTTCTAAAAATATAGAACACCATATGTTGTCTGTATTTTCTCAGAGCACTAGAAATTATACCTTGATCTAATGATTGTAGTTTACTTGTGGTATTTGGAGGAAAGTATTCTATTTTTATATTTTGCAATTTAATCCCCTCACATTTATGTGCAGTGCACCGGTGCAGAAAAAGGAATATTTTTCTATTGATCATGCTAATCTTTAAATCGAGCATGGTTAACCACTAATTGATTAAAGCTGAAATTATCCATGACTTTCTTGAATCTCAGTATAAACACAAATTTCTCTATATTCTTAAAACATCTGAGTTTTTTATATTTCCCAATCACAAGTGGCTATAATTTTTCAGTACCATCTGCATTCGTACAGAAAAGGACTGTAAATCTCTCTGCTATTTTTCCTTCATGGCAGGGTTCTCCTTTAACTGCAAGGGTTCTAACAGGCCGTAAATTATAAAAAAACAGCTCATATGCATTTTAAAAGTCTTTAGAATCGTAATCCATTAAAATTGTATGCAAAGTGTCTTTCCACTCTTCTTCCACAATTGTACTTACTTCTTCCCCACACATTTTTAAAATTCTTATTATCCAGCGCACTTTTGACTCTTCTAGCCATCCATTAAAACCTTGAAATTTATCTACTCCCATTTCAATACCATTTCTCTAGCCTTCTGTTGCAAAATAAACCCAGATATAAGTATATTTCTAGCTCTAGCTTCTATTAACCAATCAAAAGCACTCTTATCCAAGTCCTCATTTTTGACTGCACAAGATCTTTTCCTGGTGAAGCCTTTATGTTTATAAAAATAGATGTTAGACTCGAAAGTGATATGCCAAAGGTTTCTGTCACATCTATTTCTCTCTTCCCTCATCAATGGCATGGAAAATAGCCAACGTAGTTTTTATGGTTAGCAGCTGTCTTTTTCCATGGATAATATTTATGTGTCTAAAAAATAATTTATTCGCAAACGTAATTATTAATTATTTTATGTATTATTTACAAATCGTGTATTTAATACGGTGCAAGGGATAAAAACGATTTTGTTATACACGTAATACACTTTAATCATCATCAGAAAATTAATGCATTAATAATTAAATTAAAGAATATATACGCACGTGATGCACGGCGAAAATAAAGTTGGAAATGCTATTATATGTAGATCATGTATCTAGGATGACCTTAAACGATCAGTCTAACGAATCAAACTGGTATACCACTAATTAAACCAAGCTCCTCCTAGCATGCAAGCGTAAACAGCGATACGTTCATAGGGGGGTACATCAACAGTGACGTGTTCCTGAGGGAATTTACCCGGCGAGAAATCCGTGTCAACTTAGTAAATAGTTAAAGATCTGTAAATGATATATCTTTGCAGCGTTGTTGTCATATTTTCGTGGTTTTTTTTCAGAGGTGGTGAAAACTAATACGTACGCTACGTACGTGTCAGTTTTTACCACCGTCAATTGTTTTGCGATTCGCAGTTTACACAATGGTGTGTAAACTGTGAATCGCAAAAGAATTGACGGTTTGTGCTTTGTCTATTTCTTTTTAGAGGTGAAACGTAAGCCTAAGGGAGTTTACCCGAAAGGCTCTGACTTAGGGAATAAACCTCCCAAACTCACGTAAAATTGAAACATTTAAATGATGTATCATTGGAGCAATATAGCCATATTTTGACGGCGGGATAATTCACTAGTTAAGAAAAACAAAAGAAGACCGAAAATCGCACCGGGGAAGTTGGCCGGGTTAATTTAATGCTAGCCGTTTTACTATATGGAGGTTGTTTTTCATCAGGGGTACATTTTCCCATTACGATAATATATAGGTACGATATAAAGAGGTTAGCCTATACCGTTAACGTACAGTTTTGGTGCGACCAAAAAGATATTACGAAATACAGGGGTTTACGAAAAACGGAGGTGCACTATATAGAGGTTATACTGTAACAAGAGAATTTTTTCTGAGTGCACATCATATAACACTATCTTTTAAGCTCTCATAGTCTTTTATACACCAACATGAATGTGGAACCTTCGTCTGAACCAATTCCTATGGATAAATAAAAAGACTTTATTTTTAAAGTCTTCTTCCCAGCACTATTTATCCCCATAAGAATTGCATGGGATGTATCTAGCAGGGCATGCTACAGTGTTTAACTTGTAAAACAATGTCGTAATTATCTGCTATCGCAGACTTCTTTTAGCGATTTCCTATCTTCGAATAAATCTTTTAATCTATACATTACAATGCCTATAATGGGTAGGTCGTACATCTACATCTACAGTTTACCCAGCAAGCCACCGCAAGGGTGTGTGGCAGGGGGTGCATTAACACCAAGGGGAAAACTCCAAAATTAGGTCTGCGTTTACGCCCCTACGCGAGGTTACTTTTGATCGCAAGTTTTATTCTGCTCAGCTATCATTCTAGGGAAAAATGAGCCTTTGTATCTCTCCGTCCTATAGACTATCTCTCTTATTTTACGAGGATGGTCCATTCTACTGATATAGGTGGGAGTTCTTATTATTTCTTCGACGTCGCTGGAGAAAGTACTCGTTCTAAATCTTTCAAGAAGTTTTAACCTAGCACGTGATCGGCGCTCAGCCAGTGATTCCCATCCTAAGTCCTGTATCAAGCCTGTAACGCTTTTATTTCTATCATAACAATTTTTGACGAATCTAGCAGCTTTTCGCTGCACTTTCTCTAACTCGGCGATTAATTCTTTCTCGTACGGATTCCATATGCTCGACGCATACTCTAGCAGCGGTCTAACTAAAGAAAAGTAACATGTCTCTTTGACTATTTCTTCGCTTTTACCTACTATCCGTTTGATGAATCCTAGTTTCTGCTTAGCTTTCCCGGATATATTTCGTATGTGTGTGTCCCACGAGAGGTTACTTGTTAAAATGACACCTAAGCATTTGACGGATTCGGCTAATTTTAGATGTACGCCTTCTATACTGTAATTCATCGCCTCAATTTCCTTGTTTCTCCAGAATCTCATGACGGAATACTTACCTAAGTTCAGCTCTAATTGCCACTCTTTACACCACTCGAGAATTGCGTGTAGGTCGTTAGAAAGTAATGCTTGATCAGCAGGACTGTTAATCTCTCTGTAAACTACCGAATCATCCGCGAATAACTTGATTTTACTTGTAATAACCTTATCTAAGTCATTTATGTATATAAGGAATAATAGGGGACCGATGACACTTCCCTGTGGAACGCCGGAGGACACGCTGACCGAATCTGATTTAAATCCATCTATGACTACCATTTGTTCCTGATCATTGAGAAAGTCCCTGATCCACTCGATTATCTTTCGATTTATTCCACAGGCTTGTAATTTTTTCAATAACTTAATATGAGGGACTTTATCGAATGCCTACTTGAAGTCAAGAAAAACCGCGTCTAGCTGGGTCTTTCGATCACCGGATCGTAGTATATCATGTGCAAACAGAGCGAGCTGAGTTTCACAAGATCTTGCCTTCCTAAAACCGTGCTGATATTTACTGAGCAAGTCCTGGCTATCTAAGAAGTCCATCACAGAACTAACGATGATGTGCTCTAGAATCTTGCAAGATATTGAGGTTAGCGAAATCGGCCTGTAGTTTTCTCGGTCGTCTTTTTTCCCGCCTTTATGTAGCGGAGTTATAAACGCTGATTTCCATTCCTTAGATATAACGCCATGACTAAGTGACTTACTGAAAACTATTTTGAGATAAGGTGCTATTTCTAACGCTAATTCCTTTAATACTCTAGCTGGTATCTCTTCCGGTCCCGGGGATTTATTTGCATTGATGATTTTGAGCTGTTCTGCTATCCCTTTCGCTGATATAAGTATATCGTTCATCTTCTCTTCGCTTGGTTCGGGTGGATCGTCCTTCCTTTTCTCCACTTCGGTCGTAAATACGCTTTGAAAAAATGAGTTAAACAAGTTTCCTTTATCAATGCTATCGTAAACTACCTCTCCTTTGCCGTTTCTTAATGGTGCTACGGTTGGGCGTCGATCTTGAACTTCTCTAACATAAGACCAAAAGATTTTGGGATTTTCGTTTAGATGTTCACAGAGAATCTTTTTCTTAAAGTTCATTAATGCCTTGCGCATAATCTTTATAGTCCAAGTCCGAAAATTTCTGTACTTGTTTGAAATTGTATTTATTATCTCCTGTGACATATTATTTTTGGCGCATTTAAGTTTTGAGTGAAGCTTTCTTTGTCGCCTGAGAGCACATCTAACCTGCCGATTATACCACCTAGGTTCTCCATTATCGGTAATATATTTACTTGGAATGTACGTATTTATACCTGTTCTAATTACTGACAAGAAAGCTTTCCAAGTTTCCTCGACGTTCTTCGTGCGTGCTAATTTTCTGAAAGTTGCGTAATCTTTAATGAGTTTCTCTTTAAAGTCCGCAAAGTTAGCATTTTTAAATATGTACACTTTTCGCTTAGGCTTGCGATACTTTACGAATGCTATGTTCAAGAGAACTCGAACTGCTCGGTGATCGCTGATTCCTTCTTCAATAACTACTTCAGAAACTCGTTCAGGGATATTAATTGCTATTTAGTCTAATATATTGTCCTCTCTCGTGGGTTCTCTGACTACCTGAATAAGGGAATGTTTATTGAAGATGTCTATTAGTGCTTCGCATGACTCACGATTTCTACCGGGTGGTGTGAAGCTGCAACTGCGCCAATTTATCGAGGGTAGATTGAAGTCTCCCCCTACTATAGTAAGACTTTTGCTATTTTTCGTCTGTATTGAGTTGATTTGGGCCTCTAGCTCATAAATTTCTTCTGCGTCTGCACCTGGAGGCCTATAGCATGCAAAATGTAGATTTCCTATTGTTGTTTTCAAATCATTATATGATACAAATGTCGAATAATTTTCTTGGCAACGAAATGTACATAATTATATAATATGTATTTCAATTATATGCATGAATAGTAAAAGTCACCAAATTTATCGGTGAAAAATCAAGTCCCTGAATTAAAATACTTAAATGGATAACAAATTAAAATTATATATTTCTTCAGTTTTCGAAATTTTAAATCAACATTTTAAAATTATCAACTTTTCAATAATGAAAATATTACCTTTAAAGACTTGGCAGGTTTTAATAAAATGACAGCTTTAATTAGTAAATTTTCTGCATATAAAATGTTTCTTGAAAAGTATGGCGAATATATTTTAAGGATAAAATAGCAGTAAAATAAAATAATACATTTTCCCCATTAAATGTAACATAAACTCCTTTACATTTTAGAAATATTCTTTGGGTTAAACATAAATAACTTATGGTTGAGGTCATACTTCACACTCACTTCAAAAGATATTCGGTATGAGTAGTTGGTAATAAAAGTAAAACAAAATAAAACAAACATTAACCTAAATGGAAGCTTTTAATAAAATTTAAAATTTAATATCCCATAAGTCTCATTCCGAGTCGCATAAGTCCTCTATTTTTTAAATTTATCATCCTCGTCAGATTGATAGGAAAAGTCATCTCTTGATGTTGAGGGTATAGCTGATGATCAGAGCTGCTTTTTGTATTAATCTTGACACCCTAACTTTTTAAATATTTCCGTTGGGAAATTATAAACAGTGCAGAACTTCTGGTGATTTTTTAAACCATACTTAATGCATTGAAGAGAGTTAACAATTGTTATCCTCATGTTGTTTCTGTTTTGATTTAATGATATCTAAATATTTTGATACTAAAAACAGACGTTGTTATTCATGTACCCGTATTCGAAGTTGATTGTGTGCATAATTTTACAAAGGGGCGCTTTCCTAGGGTTGTCTATAATAGCGAAAATGAATAGATGCGAAAAAAGAGCATTTTGACCGTTAAATCTAACAAAAATATATTTGGGATTACATATCTCCAAAAAGATATTTTTGTGTAATCACTACAAATAGCTAGATTTTTTTATCGATACGCTAGATTTGTACGAAGTCGCTAGGGTCTTGCTTAGGAGCTACTGTGGATATAAATTCGCTGGATCTAGCTACAAATTTGCCAGATCGGTAACTCTGCTAAGACATCACAAAAAGTCTCTAGACTTTTTCTAAAGAATCAACCAAGGATTTCTGAACGGGATTCGAAATTACACTTCTGTATTCAAGTATGGGCCGGACAAGAATGCAGTAGGAGTGATAGACTTTCTTGTAGAGAAAATTTTCAGTGAATTATTTATTTATACAGCACGAGGCCCATTACAGCTGATCGATTAACAGAATATAAATCACAATAACAATCACAAACAACCATGACCATGGCGGGACCCCGCGATTCTATCATTAGGAGCCAGACGCGCTAACCAACCCTCTACCGATGCCGTCAATTACGCTTCATTATATGAAGATATACGCTAAATCCTTATCTAGATGCGCTAAGGAGAATTCAAAAATTACATACAAGTATTTCCGTGTCTACATTTTTATTTCATCGAATGTTTTCAGTTATCTTTGTTTCACAGAATCTTCAGTAAGAATGTGCAACTGCTTCAATAAAATATCAAACCGAATAGCAGAGGAAAATTAAGCAATTTTTTGGTAAAATTCTGAGATCTTCTTCGATTCATTATAATAATTTATAAATTAAAACTGAAACGGTTCGAGTTTAAGATCAAAATTCATGTATGTGAAGTTATTTTTCCTCCAGGCTCTCCCACAAAGATATAAAGAATCGCATGCTTTCCCACGATTATGAGAATGTGTAATAAATCTTCATGAGGGAGAAGGAAACAAACTTCTCTCATTCTTTGGCTCATTGACCACAGCATTCGATCGATTCCCTTTTGAGGCGCCGTATATGGGCCGAATAATGCGGCTCACCTCCACTGGAAAGGGGTCAGAGGAGCAGAAGGAGTAATGTTCGGGGATATTTTGGAGGAGTCGGCCGTCCACTTCGGCACATCTCCCATTCGGTGAAGGCGGTTGAGTGGGCAGCGATACTCTCACCCGCTGCTCTTAGATCGGACTTGGAGCGGAATCTCTAGCCGACCGCGTCACGATGACCCCCAGAGCAGAGACCCTGGCGCCAACTGGTGAAGAGGGATTGGCAGGATATGGGCAAAGAGAGTGGGAAGAACGATGGGAGCGAGGGAGAGAGAAACAGAAGGCAAGAGCGATGAAACAACTTTGGTAGATTATTCTTTTTGGATATCTGAAAGGTACTCATGTTCATTTTTCTGGTATTAAATTTTTAAGTAAAAATAGTGCTACTGAAGTAAAATCTGCAGAAATATATACTGTGTATTTTTATTCTGCGTAAAATGTTTCAAGTCTTGTTTTGTTTAAATATCCCGTAAATTACAGTTATACCCATAACAAGAAAGACTCGTTATAATAACAATAAGTAAATTTAGTGAATTCAAGAAATAGCATGAGCATATGGCACAATAAGGTCACGCTATAAGCGAAAGATTTTCTCTAAAGACGTCTGCTTAATTAGATCCAATTCAAGAAAGAATAATATCATGAAACATATGTATTAAATATTCTTAGCATTGTAATGGGTCATAAAACTGCTTTTTCGGAAGATCCATTCAATCAAAGTATGAGTAATAATATAACTTTATCTAAAAGTGTCACTATAAGTTGAATGATTAGCTACTACAATTAGATTCTGACGTAGTGAGGAAATTTATTAATTTTATCTAAGAATAGTTTTGTAAATAAAATTAGAGAGGTATAATTTTGAGAATATGGCGCTACATTTACTACGTCATTGATGTACGATTTAAATACAACATACATTTTATTGTTACTATATCGTTGTATTCAGAATACTTGTAGTACATATCTCGTGTTTTATATTCATTTACGTTCGAGTAAACGTATTATCCGCTTTAGCGTTATCAATCTTAGAAAAGGTCAAGAAACAAGTAAAAGTAGCGATCGAGGCGGGATAAATAAGTTGGATAAGATAGTTAAGAGGGTGGAAGAGAACGGAAAGGAAAATCGGAGGATTACTTCCACCCTCGCATGTCACTCTTATTTCTCTCTCCCTATCCGATCGCCCCAATTCATCCCCCCCCCCACCTCACCCATCCACTGCCGCAACCTGCGTCATAAAATTTATAGACTCATCCGAGTGAGAGGCTATAACTGAGATGGCCACCGTTCGTTATCAACTGCAACACGCTCGGTCGGATAGCGGGAAAAAAGAGGCGCCTATAGGGCGGCGAACAAGGCTAGAGGCAAAGAGGTTGGGGCCGAGAGGATATGTGGCTCTCCTGATGGGTCGTGCTCGTTCCGTCAAAACATCTTAAAGAAACCCATCTGATATTACCATCGCTTAAGGATAACTTCCAAATTTACAACCAATAATGACGCAGAAAACAATATCAATTTAGTGCGTAGGCAGTCCTCATTTGACGGTCCAATATTTCCGAGTCGTTGACCTAGTAAGGGTTATTCTCAAAAGTAGAGACTTTCTTTGATTTTCTGCATTGATACTGCTTGTCGAAAATTACACAATTGAAATTAATTGCATCGTGAATTTTGAGTGGAATTATTTCCGTTTCAATTCTTTGAATTTCAATCCTAAAGGACAACAAGAGCGACAACACGGCCTTTAGGATGCCAAATGAGTCTTCGTTGGAATCACTTACGGAGGTCTGGTCTGCCTGCACTTAAGTTAGCTGTTTAATGCAGAGCTTTTCGAATTACGGGTGGCAATCTAGTGCAGCATGGCGATGCATTACAACCTAAGTCGCAAAGCCTACAGTAAAAGCGTAACTACTCGTTGCGTAAAAATGTGAAATATATCAAAACAGAGAACTTCCCAATGACCGCCATTAAAAAAGCATAGGAGTGAAATTAAATGGTAATTTTTTTAATACCGGTATTTTTATTAGTGCTTTTTCTTCTCGCCCAAATGTATACACCTACGGTTTTATTTGAACTACAGATAAATTTAAATCCAGCAGGATCATTTCGCGTTGCTCATCGAGTAGAGTTATTTTTATTGTCCGAAAATCATTTCATATTCAGCATGAATAATAAACAATAATTTGATCTTAAATTGATATATTTGCAAGTATTCCTGGTCAGATGCGTTCATGGACACCTTTGGCAAAATGAAATTTTTAGTAACCATCCCATTCCCTGACAGCTTCTGCGTATATTACAGAGAGGTATCTCTCCTTACGGCTATAATGGTGTAATGGTTCTGGTTCTAGCAAAGGCAACGTTTAGGGTGTATGTATATACACGTGAAAAGACCAATAAATCTGTCCTCTGAGGTCGACTTTCTTTAGAGTTTTGAAAATTTCCATTAACCACCGTCAGGTGATTCGTGAGGATCAAAGAAGACGAATAGCTGTTAATATTATGATAGTATTCTCAAAAATAATAATAGACGAGTAGGAGAGTGGAAATTGCGTGTCGTTTTGTTCTTAGAGAAACAATTAAAAGTGCGTTTAAAAATAAAATTTGTGAAACAATTAAAAGAGCGCGCTTAAAAATAATAGTATTCTGTGGTGGTACGCTCAAGGAAAAGCTTGCACAAAAAGCTTCGGTGAGTGGAACAGGATTTTTCCGCCGATAATGGATGTCGTGATCATTTTTTCATTCGTCACTTTATCGATCTACAATCTGTATGGGAGGTAATACGGGTGAGGACAGAGGTGATCGTATTCCTTCTCTAATGAAAGGTTATACCGCAAAGAGCATATTAAATCGGAATGAAAAAGGGCTATTTTTTCGTTACATTTCTTCAAATTTTTAGCAATGCAATACAGAGAATTTGAACTAGCGGAAATGATCGTTTTGAGCGAGTATTTGGCATAATTATTAGAGAGGTTATTTGTGAACCCCATACGAAAAATTATGCACGAATTCAATCATTTTTGAAATATATCTGCTAGATTTTTGCTTTAAAGAAGCACACATTCTTTTATGTTCTTTCTGGTTATTCATGGAATAAAATGCACCAACTAAATGAAAGAATTTACTGAAATTTTTAATAATTTTTGCCGGCCTCATTAGGTTCGTGGGTTCGAATCCAGCGAGACCATGGCTGTACGTGATCGTTGACATAATTATTACGCTTATCGCTAAAGGCCGGAAATGGCATTTTATGAGATTGTAAAAATAAATAAAAATTAACAAATGTGAATACAAATCTCCAACACATGATGAGGGAATCATTGAAGCTTATGTGATAAAATATCATATGGGATTCCCACTCTGTTTTTTCTCAGGAGAGAAAGTTATGTGGCTGCATCCGAAGACACCCATAAAATTGAAAAAATTGAAAACTGGTATTGAAAATAACACATGCAGCTAGAGTCAACAAAACGAGAATTCGTCGGAGGAAAATTAAAATTTAGACAGCTAACATGAAGTACAATTGAAAAGTTGAACTGTTGTAAGCTTCATACACTCATTCTTTGAATTTTTATTAAAATTCGATGAAGTAATTGATGCTTTCAATTATAAAATTTTATCGATTTTTTGCGTTTTTGCATTTTGTATTGTTTTTCTCTATTTGGGGGATAATGGTGAAGGATATGGCAAAAATATCGATGCAGGTGAGGCAAAAGCATTACGACAAGTTATTATTGTACACGTTTTATTTCAGCTGAGAATATGTCCTCAGAAAGCTTCCTGAAGGAATTATTAATTTTTTCAAACAAACCCACCGTTGAACAATAAAAATATTACACTCTTTCAATAAAAATAACATATTGTGCAATCTTTAAATACTGAATATTTTTACTTAACTGAGAAATACATAACAGAGAACGTTGGGACTGCATGTTTTAAACCCTTGCTCTGTCTTAACTCCGTTTTGCCGTTGGTTTATGTCATTTCAACTCATTTTTTACCCTTCCACATAATGATACCTTCTACTTCATTCATTCTCACTGCAGAACATTTTTTATTACTAAACGTCAAAAATTTTGAAAGAATTACTATCGAGTCAAATCGCTTTTATTTAGGAATCGACAACTAGAAAAATAACGAGAACAACGTAAGGAACGATGAATTTCGGAATGAAACTCCTTTTTTATATCTGATTCTCTTTTCTTTCCAAATCCTTCAACGAATCCCGCGGGCTCGCCCTTCGAGAGCCGCTGCGATTCGCCTCTCAATTATATCGGGTCGTCCGTGCCATCCCCCTTCCGCCCCCGGCCATCACCCACGCACCCCTACCACACAGAACATCTCTCACAGATCTATCCCCTCGTCCCCTTCCATTCCACCGCTCAGACACTTGAGTGTGTGCCGACGAGGATTGAGCCAATTACGACGGACTGCGAGGCGTGACCAAGGCTCGAGGGACGGGGGCGAGACGGTCGGTGGGTCCAGCCTGCTGGGTCGCTCCCTCTTTCCCTCATTTACCCCCAGCTCCATCTCACCCTCAATCGTCTCCCCTCCCTATCGCTATTCCTCAGACACGCAGCAACTCCATGGCTGTGTCCTTACTCGAGAGATACCTAATGAGATGGGCTATGCCTTTAACATGGCCATCAGTCCATGCTGCAGAAACAAAACCCCAAAAACACGGAGATAAAGGAGGAATTGCGAGGTCCAGATGTTTACGAAATTCATTTATCTTAATTTGCATATTCAGAGAAAATCCTGGCGAATGGATTTCAATTTTGAATATGAGATTTTACAAATTTGGCAGTAATTCATGACTCGCAGTCGATATATGCTGATTGTTACCTAATAATTTTTCAGCGATATTTACTAATACTTATCTATCTTAATATCACACACATAGTTGTGGATACATGAATGAGTTGCAACTGGAATTGTGATGGACTAAGTGAACAACCCGAAAATGGCTATAATAAACCAACAGGTTGATTACCCATAAATACACAAATACAATTAAACTAATTGTTAGACAACCCGAAAGCCTCCGTCCTATTTCTGCATGTGTATCTCTGAAATCCTAGCGACTCACCTATCAGTAAGTTTCCACTGGTCTTCCTTGAACATCTAGTTGCCACCCATATATCTATTTACCTTACTTTTTTCTTAAACATCAATGCAGAAGGCCCTCGCTGCCTGCGGTTTTGCTATCCGCGGTAATTTTTATTTTGTTTTGTATAAGGAACTGGCACGTAACATATATAGGAATACAAATGATATATAATATTTTGTTCAAACATTTTGATATTTTTGTATCGATGTCGATAGGCCGATATTTTTGCTATATCGATACTTCCTGTGTATTAGCGAATCAGATGTTTGAAATTGTTCTGTGGAGCGAGGCGAGCGCACCTAACGTGTTTGCTGTATAACAGGGATTGTTTTCCTGCGGCAACACTGAGGGAGCTTTAGTTACTAGAGCTTCTTCCTCCATTTTCTTTTTTTTCAAATGGGCAACTTGACAGATCTTTAAGGACGGAACAGATCTATGCATTTAAATTAAGAGCAATTTTATTTTCGTTGTCTGGTACTTGATTTTGTTTTGCGCGTCTCTTTGAACAGAATAAGGAATGAATTATTGAATATTCATTTATAAACACAAAGAGCTGCTTCGATGTCGCCACCCAAAAGTAAGCCATGGACTTCATTCGACAAAATTTATTCTAAATCTGCTTCTTGAAAATTTTACCTTAGAGTCATTAAGACATCTAGATTTAGGAGAAATCATCCAAAACGTTTAAAGCATAATAAAATTTGACTTAATACAATAAAACTTGTATTAATTATAATTGGAGTGAGTAGAAATCCTCTTTTTGGAGAGCATGTCCTCTCCATCTTTTTAAATACCCATCTATTGTCCTTTATTTTAGGTTCACATATTGAAATAGGACTTTCAAGCTGGTATTCAATTTATTTATCAATTTAGTTGCTGAATGATTCCACTGTTAAAAATTCCAAGTCGCTTGTTTCTGAAAACATGTAAATGCATTATTTGTTAAATAAAAATTAACTTTAAGTATTTCTATTCCAAATTCCAATTGATAGCGGAAGTTATTTTCAACAAAGCTGGAATATAATTAGAGTAAGATGGGTGGTGTTTCATTATCAGACAAAGCTGAACAACACCCTTCGGTACCTTGTTTCAAAAGTTTAATTTAAGTATATATCACCATTATGTAATAAAAATATTTTTTCATATATGGACTATATTTAAAAAAACCACAATATATTTAATATGGCAACCATCATTGATATACGTTTCCAAAAATAAATGTAGTGAATTCACTTGTGATAGTCATATAACTGTAATGACAGTAAATACCGTATAATATATATCCTCAAGATATTTAAATGCCTCCTCTAAACAATAATGTAATTTTCATGTGAATCTGTAACAAATATTTAAAATGTTTAAAAGCACAAATAATGAACCTGAAGCATGTTTAAAAGCGCAAAGAATGAAGATGTTGAAAATGAAATTTGGAGGCTACGGTGTACAGAATGGAAATAAATAAAAACTCCTGAACTGTAAAATAATCCAAGTGAGCAATCACACGTAAATAAGAGAAAAATGGAGGGGAAAAAATAAAATTATACTTACAAGTTTGCAGGAAGATGGCATGTAGAGATTTGTTGTCGGAAACTAGCCTAAATAGAAAAGAAAAGCACACACAAACGCACAATCACTCTGGAAAAACTCACTAGATATATATTTCGAGAGCTAAGCTCTCATCTTCAGTAGCTGAAGTCGTATGTATTGTTTTACGCCCTATTTTTATCTTGTTGACGTGTGATTGCTCACTTGGATTAATTTACGGTTTAGGAGTTTTTATTTATTTCCACAAAGAATGAACATGAAACATATTGTTCTATTTTTGCCAATAATACCTGTAGCATGTTAAGAAAATTTATACTTGGAGCAGCATTTTAAACAACCAAGCATTAGAAAAATATTGGACCTACAAAGTTATCATAAAAATGAAAAAATATAGGAGAGACCTCTGTACACCGTTAAATAGTTCTTGAAAGACGCAACGTAAAGCGAAATACAAGCAGAATCCAGTTAAAACGAAGGTTATGCTCTTGAAAACGCGTACAATAAGAGGACGGGGATTAACTACATTCAGACAGGTTATAAATATTTCTCCTACAAGTCCATGAATATTTTCACCAAAAATTTAGCTGGAATATAGTACCACGGCATTTACAAAGTAAAAATATTTAATTTAAGCATGTAAACTAATATATGCAGAGAATCATCATAGGTATGAGTAAATGCTCACTAAAAATAATTTCTTCTATGAACTCATGTTTAACGGCTGCTATAGTAAATGAGCTGTTATAGCGATGATGAGAAACTAATGTATGTAGAGAAGAGAGCTGTTATCAAAGGATTTTGTAAGGGATTAAGCTGGAGATTATAGAATTCATTTTGGTGGTGATTTGGGAATTATTTGTGAAGCTGCAGTTTTCGGAAATTTTATCAGCCATTATGATTAAAAAATCATTTAAAAGATTTTTAAATTGAAGCATGAGCAATATCCAAGAAGTCAAGATGGACGATAAAACATCGCACAGAAACAGCGTACATTTGGCGACCCGCATGTTAATAAAGTCTGCCTGAGAATGATGCGCGTATCAGCGGACAGTTGCACGTACGTACGGATATACGGTATAATCCGGGCAGATTTTTTGTTTTTCTGATGCGACAAACCTACCGTTTCAGTACTTTTGATTTCCGGCGATGAGTTGAGTGTATTTGTAAAGACGTTAAAATTAAAACTGGAGTGTACTCTCTCTTCCTCTCTTCTTACACTGATACACACACACACACATATATATATATATATATATATATATATATATATATATATATATATATATATATATATATTTGTAGAAGGTGCTTGCATTCTGCAAGCATTTCATTGCACCTTAAAAAAAGTTCCTTTTTCAGAGAGATATTTCTTCATGAGAAATACTTCTTTAATTCTAAACATTTCTCCTCTGGACCGATTTTTTCCTTATGGAACAATAATGAAGTAAAACAATCACTAATTTTTTTAATTTCAGGAATATTATAAATGTTTCACATTGGGTTAATAATGCCACACATTTCCGCCAAATTTTAAATTTATTGCACATTCAGAAGTGAAATAACATCTTATCGATTAAAGTTAATTAATTTTTAACGGCCACAATAACAATTTCATGGATACACTGAAACTTTTATTCGTTTGTATAGACTAATTTTAAAATAAATTAAAACTTTCAGCTCCCTATCTTGCCCCGTAGTATCTAAAGATTTACCTATTTGTTTAAATTTTAAGAATTTTTAACCGCCTAACAAATTATAATATCAAAATTTGTATAATCCCTATTTCGTTTTTTTACAAATCCTACCTTTAAAAAAATGTCAGCTCCGTAGCTCATTCGGAAATACATAAACCTTGAAATTTGGTTTAAACAATTGCAATTTTTTTATAACATATATATAGGAGGATACTAATGTTTAGGCGCTTCCAAATGGGCTGGAGATTTGAAAATTTTCCTTAGTAAGGATTTTGTGCAAAAACGACTAGAAAAAACGAAAATCTTGAAAAAAATGACACAATGCGGCCGCTAAAAATTCGCAATTGTTTTAACAAATTTTCAAGGTTTATGTATTTCCGAATGTGCTACGGAGCTGAAATTTTTTTTAGAGGTAGAATTTGTACAAAAACGAAACTGGGATTACACAAGTTTTGATGTTTTAATTTGTTTGGCATTTAAAAATCCTAAAATTTAAACAAATAGGTAAATGTTTAGACTACGCGGAAAGTTACGGAGCTGAAATTTTTAAATTATTTAGAGTTTATTCTATATAAACGAAGAAACATTTTAATGTAACCATGAAATTGTTATTGCGGCCGTTAAAAATTATTTAATTTTAAACTATTAGATAAATGTTACATCACTTCTAATGATGCTATAAATTAAAAATTTGGCGCAAATGTGTGGCATTATTAACCCAATGTGAAACATTTATAATATTCCTGAAATTAAAAAAATTAGTGATTGTTTTACTTCATTATTGTTCCATAAGGAAAAAACGAAAATCTCCCCAGAGGAGAAATGTTTAGAATTAAAGGAATATTTCTCATGAAGAAATATCTCTCTGAAAAATTAATGTTTTTTCAAGGTGAGATGAAATGCTTGCAGTATGCAAGCACCTTCTACTAATATTATATATATGTTATATCCTCCTCTGTAAGGAACGTCTATATATATATATATATATATATATATATATATATATATATATATATATATATATATATATTTGTCTCGTGGTAACCATTTTTTTGTGAGTTAATATAGTAAATTATAAGCAAATCATTGTTAAATATGTAAATCTTAAATCTCTCTACCCTTGATTATTTACTCTGTATTAATTTGTACTGTGTAAATAAAATCAGTAATCCAGATGTAAACAAATTGTAATGCTGAGTTGGATGAGGGGGCTACTTAGCCTGAGTCTCGTCAATAAAGACATTTTTCATCCTTTCTTCTCTTCTCGTCACTCTCTCTTTCTCTCCCCTCTCTTCCTCTCTACTCTCCTTCTCTTCTACTTCGATTACATTTATGTGTAAGTTTGCAAGTATTTTGAATATAATTTTAATAATCATTTTAGCTTAAGACTAACGGCATTTTTATCGTTTTCCATTTAATTTAATTTATTTAATCTCGTGTAAGGAGTTGCAATGCGATTTTCTATGACGACGAAAGTTTATAATCTCAAAAAACAGAATTTTCTGGTTCAAAACAGGTTTGTTAACCAAATCGACTTCAACGTGAAAACCGACGGTAGAATTGTTCATTTTTATACATTTAAGTGTTCATTTGTACCTATATTTCACTACTTTGTATAATGATTAGATGTAATTTTAAAGTCCAAATCGAAAACATGCTGCACATATTCCTACGTTATGCAAATAGTGTAATGAATCGCTGCTGGAATCAAACACGGGCCAGATGTGATTAACCACGTCTTCTTCAAGCGACAAACCTACGAAACCCTACAGAAGTTTGGAAATAACTTTGAAACAGAAAAAATTCTGCTATGACCGGAAATCAAAGAAATGATTGATTCACATATTTTAAGGTGATAACGAAAATAAATCTCTAAAAAAGTCCTAGATTCGACTCCAAGGTAGGCCTTTCCATTTCCCATATAATAACACGTAAAAATCGACTATTTGACTCGCAGGCTTTTATTCTTTTTGAGATATAAATTATAAAAAGTTAACCTATGATCTTCGGATCTAGCACAGTTTAAAGAAAAAACTATGATGTTTTTTATTCTGTTCATTTTTTTCTCCTACAGTTCAAAATTCTCCATGTTAAACGTTTAATTCACATACTTGGAGAAATCTTGCCATATAACGGGATGTTGCCATGCCAACCCATTACATCGTTAAACCTCAAAATGCTATTGTTATTTTAATCCCTATGGGTGAAAACGTGCTTTGAATGCTCTTACAATTAGTACGAGAGAGTTAAGGAGATGGAATTTTTTTCATAACAACCAATGTAGACATCATTTGTTGCGTTATTTACGAGAAGGAATACATTTCAATGTAAAACATTAATCATTTGCTTATTAAAATTACGTACTTACAATCATCGTAGGAGGTCGAAACTTGAAACAACGAACGCCTAAATGAAAGAAAGTTTGTTTTATTGCCATCCGAAGAAAGTCAATTTACGTATATTTATATTCATTTTTTATTTCACAAAAAAATTTCAAGTTAAATTTTAACGTGCACCTCCCTAGTAAGTATAAATAACCATTTCCACTTTTTAGCGTTTTAAAAGCGATACTTTTTATGAAATAAACTTTACTTTCACCCCATATACGTAAATTTCTACATACACTGAGCCATGCGTCTGGGTGATAAAAATCCACTAAGAAAATTGTTTGGGGTAACGGATTTTAGTTAAAATATTCAACAGGTTTTGACATTTATATTGAGGAAGTTATGCAGAATTCGTTGCGAGATATTATGCGAAAACTAATGGAATCCCATAATGATAGCTGGAAATGAAACTTCGTTGGTTAATTTATGATTTCTACATCTACATCTTCCTAATAGCTTGCAATTCACCAAACTGGTGGGGGTGCAATGCACTGAGGCCTACCTAGCTGTTATTACTCGCAGATTTATATTTTCTGTTATGATTTCGTATTGTTCTCGAATACAATTAACCTCTATAAAGCTCTGTCCTACAGTCGATCTCACGTATCTTATCGCCATGAGCATTTCTACCGATGTACTTTGGAGACTCAATTATTTCCAGTCCATCCTCTTCTAAATATTTTACATGCTCAGCTGCTTGAATATTCTTTGTATATATTTTGCACTCGAAGCCTCTTTTTTGTTTCATACTTCTCCAGAACGATACTGCGGCACATTTATTGTAATTAATTTCAATTTTCCCTTCCTTACACTACGCGGAAACGGCTTTTAAATCTTCCTGCAGCGACTGATGGTCATCTCGGTTGAGTATCTCCTTATATATGACGGTGTCATCTGAGAAAAGTCTAATTTTACTATCTGCTACCAAACAAATATCTTTTACATAAATGACGAATAGCAGAGGGCCCAATACAATCCCCTGAGGAACACCTGGCGCAACTTGGACGGGGGATGAATGAATTTCATCGATGGTCACCATCTGTTTTCTATTCCTGAGGAAGTCTCTCACCCAATTCAAAATTTTCGGGTTAGTACCGTATTTTACGAGCTTTCCTATTCATTTTCTGAAGTCGATGAAAATATCACGGACCTGGATATTTTTCTTTCAGCATCGCAATAAATTATTCACGAAAAAGCCGAGTTGCGTTTTACATGATCTGCCTTTCCGGAATCCGTGCCGGAATCCGCTAAGAGATGAACGACCATCTAAATAACGCATAACAGAGCTAAAGATAATATGCTCGAGTATTTTGCACGATTATGATGTTAACGAAAACGGCCTATAATTATCGGAATTCTATTTTTCGCGGCTTTTATGGATGGAGTAACGTGCGTCAACTTCCAGCCATTAGGACTTATTTTGTTTAATCGAGCAAATTTGGTGAGCTACAGCTTCTACCAAAAGATCCAATTCCTCCATCGATTCGCCATAATACACAGGAATAGGTTCATATTCATCGATAATCTCAGTAAAAGCTCTCTAAAAATGTTCGTTTAGCAGGTTTCCTTTCTCCTCACTCTCATGTACTACGTTTCCCGTTTTGCTTCTTAGTGACGCATTAGTGGACCTTAATGAAGCGTACGAGAAAGGTTCAAACGCAGGTATAAAGTGAAAGACGAAAACAACACAAGGAAGGCTTGTTCACACACAGGAGATAATAGTACACAAACAAAGTAAATATATAAATTCTATGGAGGGTAGAAATAAAAAACCTTAACAACATAACAGGAATATGCTAATACACATTAACTGCTTTGGTATAAATATTATTGTTTAAAGGAAAGATTAAACGTTCTAACAATGAACGACGAGACTTAAAAGTTCACTATCACGGTAGAGAAAAACTATAACGTAGATGATATAAAAAATAAGATAAGCAAATGATAAATAAAGTTTCGAAAAGGATAAAAAATAGAATGAAATAAACGTTACTTCCACTTAACGCTACAGTTATAACTACTAGAATTGGCAGAATAGTACGGAACAATACAGACAAAGTACGTGAAACATGTTAATTATCACTGGTTAGACCACAAATAGAATACGTCTCAAGGCTTCGCGCAATGTTCTCGACTTGCTTGCTTCTAACGCCCCGCATAGGATAACTAAGGTGGAGTGACAGACACAGAGGAGTGACTTAGCGACCATCGAGCTGTGTATGCGGAGTGCGAATTAAAGCTCAAAAGACATCCTAAGCCCCTTCGGAATGTATACGCTTTCGCCAAGGCCGACTTTAAAAGTTTCAGCTTACATCTCAAAAGTACCTTTGTCAGTTATCGTGAAAAGACAGAACGATTAGGTATGGAGCCATCATGGTTATTATTCAAGGATATACTAGGAAAACATATCGATAGATATATCCCTAGTAAGTTAAAATCTGGTAAGAAAGAACTTCGTTGGTTTAATATGAAAGTTAGGATTGCATTAAGACGACAGAGGCGTAGCCACGCAAAATTGAAAAACATACCTACCACCGCTTCCGATGAGTATCGCACAGTTATAGTCCATGAGTATAACAGTGCTTGCATATTAGCGAGAAAAACCATGCTTAACGCATTTAACACCTTCCGGAATGAGGTATTTAATACAGAATTGAAGGAGGATCCAAAAGCGTTCTGGTCCTATGTAAGAGAAGTGAAGGGTGGAGGTCCTTCAATACCCTCCCTGAATGTGGTTCCGGAGATATCCTTCACGATGGGGAGGAAAAAGCTAATCTACTAAACGTTTACTTCGCGAAGGCGTTCACGGCAGGTGAAGATAGACTTGAAGATAATCTTATTCCCGATAGACGTACTCTGATGGATAATATAAAAATCGCTGAGGTAGAAATAGCGAAGCAACTGGGTGCGATAAAGCCCAACAAAAACCCAGGGCCAGAAGGAATTTCCGCACGTGTATTAAAAGAACTAGCAGAAGAAATAGCTCCCTTCCTTCGGAGAGTATTCGAGAAATCTCTTACCCTCTGTGAGGTTACTGATGATTAGAGACATAACACGTCACACCCATTCATAAGGGAGGTGACAAAGAAAACCCAGAAAATTATAGGTCGATTTATCTAACATCATTATCATGTAAGATTTTGGAGCACATTATTGTTAGCAACACTATGCGTCATCTCGAGAGTAGATCGCTGTTAGTCAGCTGTCAACATGGCTTCAGAAAAGGTTGATCTTGTGACACCCAACTCGGCCTGTTTGTGAATGATGTTTTATCATGCGACGAAAATAATAAACAGGTCGAAACAGTGTTCCTTGATTTTAGAAAAGTTTTTGACAAGGTTCCCCACCGTAAGTTGTTATTAAAATTGGGAAAGTTTGGCGTTAATATTAGTCATTAACTGGGGTCGCGCTTTCCTTTGGAATAGAAAACAAAATGTAGTCATCGATGGTAAGTCCTCGAGTGTTGCAGATGTAGTATCTGGAGTGCCGCAGGGTAGTGTGATCGGACCTATGCTTTTCTTGCTTTACATAAACGACATCAGCTCAGTTGTGAAAAGTAATATTATGCATATTGCGGACGACACCGTAGTCTATAGAGAAATTAGTGGTCCTAGAGACCATCATCTGGATGCATTATCTGTATGGTGCAAGGGATGGCAGCTAGAAATCAATCAGAAAAAGAGTAACGTTCTAAACTTTTAAAAATCTAGAAGCCCATCGTCCGTGTTTACCTACTCGATAGATGGTGAGAGCATTCCGGTTTCGGATTCCTTGACATACCTCGGGGTAAACTTGAATCGTGACCTGTCTTGGGACACCCACATAAGATGAGTGATAGGTGCGGCAAATAAGAAGTTGGTTTTTGTGCGTAGGATAGTCAGAAAAAGCACGGAAAAGGTGAGAGAATCCTGTTATTTATCCTTGGTTAGACCTCAAATGGAATATGCAGTAGCGATTTGGGATCCGTATCAGAGGGGACTCATAAGGGATTTAGAAAAAATACAGCGGCGAGCAGCTAGATTCGTGAAAAGGAATTACGATAAAAAACAGAGCGTTACGTTACTCATTGAAGAGTTGAGTTGGCCATCGTTGAAAGATCGTAGATTAGAGGCGAGACTTAAACTTCTAGATAAATATAGGTCGGAGATATTCGTAAATGAAATGAAGGATATTATTCGACAACCAATGTATATCGGACGGAGAGATAATGAGGACAAGATTCGCGAAATAGCTAGTAGGACAGAGAAGTATAAGGAGTCCTTTTTCCGTAGGACAGTACGTGACCACAATAGATACCAGTGAATAATAATTAGTTAGGAACTTGGTGCGCGGCACCCCTGGCCATCCACCGTCAAGGTGACTTGCAGGGTAATATGTAGATGTAGATAGATGCAGATGTATATGGGATCCGTATAAAAAGAAACATACAATTCAATTAGAAACAGTACAGCGCAGAGCAGCCAGATTCGTAAAACAAAATTATGAGCATATGGAAAGCGTCACTTTATTATTGAGTGATTTGAACTGGATATCACTTAGGAACGGAGATTGAACTCAAGGTTGAGGCATATGGAGAAATATAGTTGGAATATCTCAAGGATTTTGTTATAGGAATGAATGGAAGCACCATCGTACATTGGTAGAAAGGACCGTGAGATCGATTGTAGGACGGAGAGTCATCGAGGCTATTTCTTTCCGAGGACAATACTAGATCACAATAGAAAATTTCAACATGCGACACAATCAATAGGTAGGTTTTGTTGCATTTCACCCCCTGCCACCCACCAATTAGGTGAATTGCAGGGTAACATGTAGATGTAGATGTTTCATTAGCCCAATGCTATTTAAAATTTCTGGAAAATTCAGCTATGAGAAATTTTTACTATAACGTGTATATAAAACGTTGTTTCATTAAAATAAGTTTAAAAATTATTTTTTGGTTTGGTTCAAAAATTAATAAATTATTTATCTTTCGCAGAAAATGAACTCAATATCTTCGAAATATTCAGCAATTTTAATCGCTTTATCTGACTTAGAAATGCTCATTTACAATACCAATAAATAATGGCGCGTTCATTTTTTTTCTTTGCCATCGCATTGATCATTGTTACCAAGGAATTATATAAACTTAAAAATAGCATCAAAATTTCGTGTGGACAGATGCGACGCGAACTTATAATCTCAGTAAATTTCACGCAATTACTCCAAGCTGGCAACAACGGAAATCACCTTGATGACGCAAGATTTTCAAGTAAAAATATGTCAAATTAAGGTGTTAAAACGCCGATTTCATGCGTATCTGAAAATCAACGGAAGGAAAAAGATACTCCGTTTTATTAGCAGTACTCGGCTTAAAAAATCGAATTTCTACGGTGATTCTAAGTAATTTTAAAATGCATATGATTAATATACTGCACCTGTATCCGTGATGAACAAATAGAGAAAATAAATGCTCCTGGAAACACATCACCAGAAGCGTGACCGCCTGCGTAACACACACAACGAGAACTGCACTTTGTTGTATACGATATTCGTTAATGTTACATTATAAATTTCTAAATACATTTAACAACATACTTTTTCAATGATCAAGAAATGATGTTCCAGCTCATAATAGTTTTTTATGCCACATCGGATAGCTTGTGCACTTTGCACTAGATATTACTTTAAGTATTTTTAATTCTCTACTTAACCTTGCTAAATAAATTTAACGCCTATTTTATTTATTTTTACTTATAAAATCGTAACCTAAGAAGAAATGAAGGAAAGCGACTTCCAGTCTTAGAAAGCATTTCATATTATGAACAACCAGTTATTCTTTATAAAGCAATTTTCAAATTCTAGTGACAAGTATGTATAGAGATAGGAAACCAAAATCACGATTTCACCGATTGCAGCGTTATCCTCGCTAAACAAATCACACGTGGCTAAAACATCCCATTCATTTCAACTTCTATGCCCAAGAGCTATAAGAGCGAGTCAAAAATTCATTCACTTTCAATGGACTCCATTCAGATGAATCAATATTGGTACGTTTGGTGTTGTCTGCGGCCTCCCGGAAGCAAGCCCTCTGCGGCAGGAGGAGTCGGCTCTTACTCCCTCCTGCCATCTACGGGACCTTTGGCAGGACGTTTATCACTCCTATGGGAAGCACTATTCCCTACGCTCTCTTGACCAGAGCCTTTAACCTTTATAAGCTCCCTCTGCAAAATCAGTGGGAGAGAGCGTGAGAGGTTTCGGGAATGGAAGGGGTGGGAATGGCCCTAAGGGGCGGGAAGGTCGCTCTCTTCAACTACGTACTTCATCTGAAGAGCCGATGCTCATCTACCGGATTCCGTCCTCCTTAGTACAACCATGGAAAAGGTCAACACGTGAAACGGCGGATATCAATACGATGTTCTTAGGGTTCGCGGCGAGACCTATGTCCATCCATATGCTGCCCTGCACCAATTTTTATTTGCTTAGGAGTCCACGAAATTTATAAGCTGTTGAGTTACGCTAGCAGAGTAAATATTATCGTCACCTCTTATTGGATGAGAATGTTTGCTCATGTTGCTCTCAATGTTACTTTTAGTTTCTGAGTTAAGGGAATATAATTAATATGAGGAGAAATTTAGAATACATTGTTATTGGGGTCAATAAGAATTTTTATCCAAAAAGTTATGAAAACCAAAGTAGAAAAGAGAAATAAGCCCTTACTTCCTTTGGACTTCATAAATTAACGTTAGAAATATTTTAATCCTGAAAATATTAATTCGAAAAACAAAATACATGCATATTTGTGGGCTATTTGGAGACATGACTAATAATAGGGCTCTAATAGTTAAAAACAAATGGATTTTGGGAAATATAGAGAAATGGAGTATTGTATATAAAATGATTGCATGAATGGCGACATATATTAATGTTATCACGGTTGTTAAAGGGTATCCAATAAATGAATCGGAAAACTTTTTAAATGACGACCAAGGTAGCCTAGAGAAATTTTTCTGGTGGTAGGACAAAACCGCTTTAGGTACCTACACTGCGTGTGACTGCCCCTGGTCTCGAGTCTCCTGCATAACTTCAATTTAAATATTTTAACTCTTATTATTTTTATTTTATTTCTCTTTATATTATAAAATTACTGGTGATGTTTTTACTTTCTCCATGCATAGCTTAAGAGAAACTATTGCATTTGCGAAAAAAATCGAATTCGAGATTTAAACGGAAACGCACGTTGTAAAGTCCCGGGTGAGTTTTCACCATTTTCTCGATGTCTGTGTGGTAAGAATTTTGTAATTGCTCTATCTGAAAAACTAAATAAACAAGATCAGCACAAAACTTGATACTTTTTATCTTTATTAGTAGTTCAAGGCCCGAAAAGATGAAACAAGTCAAACGGAAGTAGGGGTAAACTCCTGTCACTTTCCCATTTTACGTAATATCTCCACTAAGAAATAATATTTGTTATAACCAAAGTTCTATCAAATATAATTTACTACAACTTTTATTTGCGGTAAAGAATCGAACTATATTAATATACGATTGGAGAGACTGTAACATTTCGCAGTCATTTCCGGCTAGGAAAATCGTGGGGTCCGGTCCAAAGTGCGTGCGGGGCCGCATTCGCGTCAAACATTTTTAATTTCTCCATACGCAGTATAGAAGGAATTATGGTTTTTGAAATATATCGAATTCGAGATTTAAACTGAAATACGTTTTGAACACTTTTCGAAATATCTTTTTTAGGGCTTAATTTATGCAAATGTTTTTTATAATCAATGTTGTAGACCAGTGGTGCTCAAGCTTTTCTAATGGCCGGCCACATTAGTGGTTGTAAATCCCTTGGTGGGCCTCGATGGAAGTTGCCAATTCTTCGGCAGGCCGAATTAGAGTTTACATTGGAAGTTTTCTATGTATTCTGGGGTGCCATATAAGTAAAAATCAAGTCTAAATAAGGTTTTCATGGCTAACATTTAAATATTTAAAGTTTTATTATAAAATTTTCAATAAAGGTATGAATTTGTGTGTTAAATTTTTCGAATTGGTTTTTCGCCATAGATTTTCGGGCCACACAAGAATGCTTCGTGGGCCGCATTTGGCCCGCGGGCCGTAGTTTGGGCACCACTGTTGTAGGCTATAACTTTATACTACTTGTATTTGAAACATTGTTTCATAAAAGGGTTTGTTTGAGAGATATTTGGATTATTTTTCTGAATTTGTTATGTGCGTCGCTAAGTGATGCCGTTGCTATGACCAAATTTTATAATTGTTGAAAGCTATCCAACGCCGCCAATGCAACCTTACGTCACATTTTGTAAAAACACTTTGTTATAAATATTGACAGCGATCCCAGCTCTGACAACGGTAATTTAAATCACGCATCCATATCTTGTTATCCATAGCAACTAATCACAATTTCGTTTACTCGTTTTTTTCTGTGAAAAGCTATTCAAAGTATTTTTCACTGTGGGAAACCCTCAAAGTGTTTAAAACTTTTTCTCGAGTGTAATTGCAGATAATTATTGTTGTGGCCGCTGTTGTCGAGAGTTGCTTTTTAGTAGCATTGCATTCATATTCCTTACTCCGTATGGAGAAAGTCTTGTGCGGGACACAAAATTTCTTTACACGTGAACCAAAAATTTAAGGAGGCAGCTGAAACTCCCATAGCTCCCTTGCGGACACTCAACACATAGAACGATTAATGTTTAGCTTCCAACGAAAATAATTTGAAGTCGCTATACATCGAAACGGTGATTATTTTTGCTGAGGGTACGTAGATCGAGACTCTTGGAGTTTAATCGATCGAATTCATAAGGGATTTTTTTAGTTTATAAGAACGTAAACACTTTTGTTCTATTGGATTTGGCGGTTGTTTATTGCTATGTATTCTCGAGAATGAGATCATTAGTTTAATAACATGAAGCTTTTTTATTTGGAAACATAAAGAACACGGTAATCTGTCGCTTACCGCGGATACTCATATTCGCGGTCAAATATTTGTTACAGTATTTCGCATTTCAAGCCTTTCTGCATCGAGGTGTTTATTAGATACGAAGGAACCAGGGTTTTTCTGAAAATACCTCGAACTATTTTTACTTTGTCATATACGTAGTATATAGAGAAATTATAGTCATCGTGAAAAAAATCGACTTCGATATTTTGATGGAAATACTCGTTTTAGGTGTCCCTGTGTACGTAAAAGTGGTTTTCGCCATGCCTTCTGTCTGCCTGTCGTCTGTTCTCTGATCTAGGACCCAAACGCGTTCATGAAATCAAATGATATTTCGTATTTGTGCAATATATCATCTTTTGCGGACCCTTTTTCATAAAAATGATATTGCGCAAAAATTAAAGGTAGTGTATTCTTGGCAATTTTTATAAAACCTTCATTTACTCAAAAATGGCTCAAGAGAATTTGATTAAAATCAATCCAATTGTAGAGCCTGATGTCACAAATAATACTACGTAAGCCATATATCTCTTGAAATCGCTATATGACGTCCAGTGGCATTAAAATGTACCGTATGTTCACGTTGACCACGCGCACTCGTGTAAGACGCGCACCCCGTTTTTGAGTATCAAGATATAGGGAAACAATAATTTGCGAAAAAATCGGCAAAGAATTAAAAAACTTTATAACAAAGCAAAATTATTTATTATTTAAGAATCGTTGGAAAGGAACAACAAATTTTCTGAAGAAATTAAAATATTTACGATTGCGTCAATTTTTGACACTAAAAACCTCCGGTGAATGTAATAATAGCTGTCACTGTCTGGTCAATTTTGAGATTTCTCCTGTAGTAGAAGAAATTATATGCGATTTAGTAATGAAACAAATCGATATAAACGCAGAAGAATATATAAATATATTTAAGAAAGCTTTTCATACTGACTTTTAATCTTCATCACTCATGCTATCAACATTTTCGGTGGAAATCACGCCTTCCTCCTCGCCAGTTTCCCAAGCAATGCTATCTTCGCTACCGTCCGATTTATTTGTCATGCAGCATTTCTTGAAGCTTTTAACTATCACCTCCTCTTCAATTAGGTTCCAAGATGTGATGATCCATTCGCATATCTGCTTCAATCCTGGCTTCCTTATTCTATCCGTCAGCGTAGTTTCATGAACAGTACTCGCCATCCATTCCGTGTATTGCCTATTCATATGATTTTTGAAAGGACGATTGATGCAAACATCCAGTGGCTGAAGCACGGACGTCATTCCTGCTGGAATGATCACCTGGTCAGTTTTTCTCTTTTTAAGGCATTCCGTCACGTCTTCAGTCAGGTGGCCACGAAAACTGACCAGCAACAACATGTAGGGAAGATTGAGAAAGGCACCTGGACGACATTCCTACACACACTTTATCCAGTCTAAAACTAGTACACTGTTCATCCAACCCTTTTCATGTGCCCTTACAAAATTCCTGCTGGGAACGTTTCATTTTTCAGAAGAGTTTTTCTTTTGAATATGACGTATGGTGGTAGTTTCTTTCCGTCCGCCGACACTGCAAGCATGACAGTGCATTGTTGTTTTTCTCCTCCACCAGTGATCACTTGAACCGTTTTTGTACCCATATCAGCAACTGTCGTATCATATCATCATCATCATCATGCTTCTGTCCGAAGACAGGTTTTAACTGAATCGCTGCCTCCATTTCTCTCTCTCCCTAGAAGCCTCTTTTATACCTCTATAAGTATTATATCCCTGCTTTATATTATCTAATATTCCTATTCTTTTTCTCCCTCTTCCTCTAGTTCCACTAATTTTTCCTTCTAAGATCGTCCTTTGTAAACACTGTCTTCTCAATATGTGCCCTATCCAATTTGCTTTTCTTTTCCTGATTGTTTTTATTAGCGTCCTTTCTTCTCCCACCATTTCTAATATTTCTTCGTTTCTCTTCTTCTCTGTCCATTTCACTTTCATCATTCTTCTCCATACCCACATCTCAAAACTTTCTAAATATTTTTCCTCCTTTCTCCTTACCGTCCACGTCTCTGCACCATAAAGAGCTATGCTCCATATGTAGCATTTTGCTAATTTCTTCCTTGTTTCTAAATTTAATTTCTTGCTTGTGAGAAGCTCCTTCTTCTCGTTAAATGCTGCTTTGCCATTGCAATCCTACTTCTGATGTCCTGTGTACTACTTCCATCCTGTGCTAAAATACTGTCGAGATATTTGAAACTACTTACTTGTTCCAATTTTTGGCCATTTACCATTATATTTAATTTTTATGTTCCTTTGAAACCACCATGACTTTCGTTTTTTCTGTATTGATCTTCATTCCATATTGTTGGCCAACCTCAACTAGTCTGTCAGTCATCCTCTGAAGCTCTTTCTCGCCTTCTGCTATTAAGCCCTGATTATCTGCGTATTTAATGGTGGTAATACTTTCACCTCCTATCTTAAATCCTTTCTCTTCCATCAACGCTTCTTCTGTTATTGTTTCTGCATAAATATTAAATATCGCTGGTGAAATAGGACAACCCAGCCTCACTCCCCTCCCTATTGAAATACTTTCTGTTTCTTCTCCTTCAACCCTGACTCTAATCTTTTGATCAAAGTAAAGGTTTTTAAGCAGTCTTTTATCTTTCCAATCTATTCCTATTTTGTTTAAAATACCCAGCATTTTATCCAATTTCACTCGGTCAAAAGCTTTCTCCCAATCTACAAAACAAAAATACATACCTTTATTGACTTCTAGCGCTCTTTCTATAATCATCCTCATACATCCTATAGCATCTCTAGTCCCCCTTCCTCTTCTAAAACCAAACTGATTATCTTGCAGCTCCTTTTCTATTTTACATTCAATTCTTTTGGTTATTATTCTGGTTAGAACTTTAGCTGTATGAGAAATTAAACTAATAGTTCTGTAGTCCTTACAACATTTTGCATTGTTCTTTTTCTCCAGTGGTACAATCACAACATCTAAAAAATCTTCAGGCCATATGCCAGTATCATATACTTGGTTAAAAAATTTTGTGAGTTGCTTAACTGCTTTAGACCCCAAAACCTTAAGAACGTCCACGGGTATATCATCACTCCCAACAGCCTTCCTTCTTTTCATGTCATCAATTGCTCTTTTAACTTCAGACTCGAGAATACTTGGTCCTAGCTGATCTTCTTCCACATCCTCTTCTTCATTTAATTCAATATTTCTTGGCCTTCCTTCTTTGTCATACAGAACCTCAATGTATTCCTTCCAAACATTCTTTACATTGTCTGGCTCCGATACTATTTTACCACTTTTGTTCATGATTCCTTTACGTCCTATCTTTCTTGCTTTTTTCTTGAATAGTTCCCTTGCTTTGCTATACATGAGGTCTGTTCTACAAATTCTTTCACATTCGACAATCTCCTCGCATTTTTCATTTATCCACTGTTCTCTTGCTTTATCTGTTTCCCTTCTTAAAGCATTATTTAAATCCTTGTATTTTCTTTGGCCTTCTTCAGTGTTTATGTTCTTCCACTTTCTCCGCTCTTCCATTTTTTGCAGCATGGCTGCTGTGATCCAGGGTTTTTTGTTTCTTTCACCCGTTATCATTCCTACATTCTTTTCCATTACATCTTTAATGTTGCTATGGATGTATCTCCACTCCTCATCTACACTCTTCCTATTTTCTTCAGCTCTCCCCCCTAACCTTTCCTCCAGCTCAGTCATGATAGCCTCCTCGTTTTTAAGGAGTTCCTCTAAGTTCCATTTCTTGTTAACTATTATATTTCTCTTAACGCTCCTCAGTCTACATTGTATATTTGCCACCAAAAGGTTGTGGTCAGAATCGATATCTGCCCCTAGTAGTGTTTTCACATTTTTAATGCTAATTCTAAATCTTTCATTGACTAGTATGTAATCTATCTGGTATCGTCTCTGGTCTCCTGGGCTTCTCCATGTGTAAAGTCTCCGCTGGTGATGCTTAAACCATGTATTAGTTACAATTAATCTATTTCTATGGCAGAATTCCACAAGTTTATCCTCTCTTTCATTTCTCTTCCCTAGTCCATATTTTCCCACTATGTTATCTTCCTGTCCCTCTCCGACTACACTGTTCCAATCTCCCATTACTATGGTGGTGATCCTTCCTTTTCCCTCCTCCTCCAATATCTCCATAATCTGTTCATACATTTCATCTACTTCGTCGTCGCCAGCATTAGTTGTTGGCATATACACTTGAATTATAAGCATTTCCACTGGCTCCATCTGAAGTTTTACGGCTATTAATCTATCATTTACTGTCACTACCTTGCTAATTCTTTCAGCTATCTCTTTTCTCATTATAATCCCCACTCCCCTTTCCTTTTTCTCCCCTCCCGAGTAAATAATCTTAAATTCGTCTGAATTTATCTCTCCTCCTCCTTCCCACCAAACTTCACTAAGACCTACTATACCTACATTATTCCTTCTCATTTCCCTTTTTAAGTTCTCTAGTTTACCCCCTGAATTCATAGTCCTAACATTCCATGTGCCTATTTTTAATTTCTCACTACTTGCTTTCTTATTAATCTTACATTTCCTCTGTGCATCCCCTAGGGTAGTCCCCACCCGGAGATCCGATTGGGGGACTATTTTACCTCCGGAATATTTTACCCCAGAAAGATCCATAGAGGTATTTTCAGCTTTTCAGCCTATCATGGGAAATATAATGAGGTAGTTTCCCCTTGCTTTCCTCATCGCAGTTTCACAGAGTGATTACCCTTCTGTAGCTGTTCAGATCCACATGATCACCACCTACAGAGGTACTGTGCAAGCTGCTGCCCTTGCACAGGGGGATGTAAAACCCCCAAGTCTGCTTCTTAGTCTGACTCTTCCCCTCAGACCTTTCAGGCTTGGATGGTCCTACCAGGAGAATTACCTCCCGCCGGCATAGCTCTTTGGTTCGTAAGAGTACACAAACCCTCCCACCTCTGTAAGGTTATGCAGTCCTTAAGGATGGTCGTATCATATAGCATTTCGAAATGCACAGGTGTTTGATCAGTGTTTCCTTTTTGGTCATAAAGTATGAGTACTTTTCTCGCAGGCGTATAACATATTGCTGAAAACTTAACAGTTTCTCCTCATAAGTTTCGGGGAGGCGTTCAGAAATCGTTGTCCTTATCGAAAGGCCATTCCGACGAAAAAACTTATGCGCCCATCCCTTTCTGGCTTTAAACTCAGCTTGACTAACACCTATCTCTCTGGCTATCTGTAGCGCTTTTATGGCACACATTTCTGTCGACACTGCATAGCCAAATTGCCGTCTATCCCTTGTGTACTCGGCTTGCTGTTCTTCTATGACAGGATATCTGGCGGATTTTGCCCTAAAAGCTCTTCTGTCCCTGTTTTTGGTGAGAAGTTTATCCATTTTCTTCCTCCAATCCCTTATACATGATTCTTACACATCATACTTTCGTCCTGCAGCACGGTTTCCTATATCTTTTGCATCTCTGACCACTTTCAGCTTTTCGCTTGCAGTAAAAGATCGCAATCTTTTATTACTATTCATTTTAGGGGCTATAAGGCAAAAGGAGGTAAACTGAATTTGTGGCCACCAGCAAAAGCAAATGGTATGCGCACGGACAAACCAAATACGACCTACTGAGTAAAAGGACTGAAGGGTGCAAAGGAATCAGTAACAGAGAGTTTGTATCTTCTTAGAAAATACTGTAACTGATACGTATACTGTTTCAGAGGATAGGCATTATCGTTTATAAATTTGATACAGCAGTGCCAAATATTCGAAAGATAACTACTAGGTAGATACGTGCTTTCAACGTATCGTATAACCTACTCAATCCAGCTTTTACGTATTCTGCTTCAATGAAATCGACGAAGTCAGAATTTTGTAGCTATTTCATAGGTACCTTTTCTCCGGAATTTTAAGTAGTAATCAACACCAACAGTATCAGTGTCATACCGAAACATGATTTCAGCTAAGTTTGTATAATACAATGCCTTAGATGAAATACTGGTGTAAGACGCGCACCCAGTTTTATGACGGGGATTTAAGGGAAAAAAGGTGCGCGTACTATTATAGTATTTGTCGTCGAACAAAGAAATAACGGAAAAAATTGGTCGATATTTACGTATTTTGATGAATGATAGAAAAAAAACTTGCACCTTGAAAAATCGAAAATCCCGTGTAAACTTATGCAAAAATATAATCTTCTCCCGGAGTCGAATCCGGAAATTTTCCTGGATGTTTGATTTTTCTAGGAACTATCTGATGGGGGTTTAACTTTTGTGAAAGTTTCAGCTCATAATTCAATTGAGAAATGCTCAAAAGTACCGTGAGAGACAGACAATCAGACGGACACTTGAGAATTATTATTTAAGGATTTTAGGAAAAATAAACGTCGATTTTAATCGTCAAATTTTAAGAAATACAAATGCCAATGACTACCAAGCCTAGATATAAAAAGTAGGAGGAAATAAATGTTTAGGCATTTTCACATGAGCTGAAGACTTGAAATTTAGAACGATTATAGGTTTTTGATCAAAACCAAACAGAAAAATCGAAAATTTCAAATTTATTATTTTTTGCGCTAGTTTTTATCCCATTCGTACATTAAAGTTTATTAATTTTTATCTCGGAAACTTAGTTTTAGGTACGTGCTGTTCAAAACGTATTTCTAGTAATTGTTCTCCTCTACATGAATTCATTTTTTAATGGATACCGTGCAGATCTTATAAGGGCAAAGGATGACAATTAGCGATTATCATGTGTTTTTTACGATTATTACAATTTAATAATTTTTATCTCGGAAAATATGTAGTAGATACGTACTGTTGCGAAAGTTTTTTGTAGATAATTTAGATTTCTACCTGAAAAAATTCTTTAATCGATACCTTCCAGATTGTATAAGAGCAAAGAAAGGCCTTTTAGCGATTTAGCCTGTCATCACGCTATCAAGGTCACAACGTAGGCTATATGCGTAATTGCGGGAAACAAGTAGACATCGCTCCCGCGTATTCTGAAGTGCTTGCAGAATGCAAGCAATATTATTTACCTCCTGGGATGCACTCAATGTCCTGCTCTTTTTGTTGGACTCACCAGCAATCCCCTCAATATTCGCGGGGACGACCACCGCAACAGCGTCAGTTTCACGGCTTCAAGGTGAGAGCAATCCGCTCTCTTCTCGATAATGCTTCCGCTCCCCAGCACCGTCAGTGGGAACTCGCCCACTTACAATTACTAACTCCCCTCCCCGTTCTCAAGCTTCGCTAGCATTTTCCTCCTCGGCCATTTCCCCACCCCTCCGCATCATCCAACCCCCGACATCTCCACACTACCCTTCCACCCATGCCCCCACACAGTGCCACTGCCATCAGTTGTCTCTCTCTTGTGCTGACCAACGGACCATCTGCAAAATCTCCAATCTCCGTGTTTAAATGTTTCTCCGGTACACCAGAGGATCTCTTATCGGTGTAGGTTCATGGGACTTCCTTAACACAACAACTTGTTGCCATCCATTTCCCCTGTTTACCTTTCCTCTTCCACAAGCTTTTCAATATATATATATGTGTGTGTGCATGCATACATACATACACATATATATATATATATATATATATATATATATATATATATATATATATATATATATACACAGTAGAGTCTCGATTATCCGAGCCCCGCCTATCCGAGCTTCCGTGTTAAACGAGGCGGCCTCCTCTGAATGCATTGTTGTTTTTAGCTTGCGGTCAAGGTCACAGGTTATTTACCACACGTGAATCATGACTCCTCACGACTTCAGTTTTAAGTTAATCAGTTAATACATAGTGTAAGTTTCATGTAGCATGGGGCTGCATTCAGCCGCAACAATGTATGTAACGGAGGCATGGTCCTCTCAACGGATTTTCGGATCGCCGAGTCAGTCGTCGATGAACCTCAGTAAGAAGGAGACATTCAACTACACTTCGATACCCATGAACTTGTCCATTCTTGACATTCATCATTTTTTTACCCTACAATAGATAGACGTTTTTTGACTAGTAAGTAAGTAAGCGTGTTGTTTTGTTTCTAAAGACCAAATTAAAGACTATTCAACGATTTAGGTAGCGGAACATGGCGGCCAAACGATATCGACTAAAGTTAGGTAGTGATCATTCAGACTATTTTGTTTAATTAATATCAATAAATTGTTCTTTTAGTTTAGTTACGTATGCATAAAATAAATTTTCTTAACACACATACGCCTATTTTAAATACATTAAATGACACTTCCGTTTTATCCGAGGTTAGCTAGGTACACTTTACCTCGGATAATCGAGACTCTATTGTGTATATATATATATATATATATATATATATATATATATATATATATATAGATATATAACCGAGGCTTGGTGATATCTGATTCAACTGTGCTGTGAAGTCTTCACTAATTTCTCTATCTAAACTGAAAGCGGAACTCACCAACTCCCTCTGGTACGGCGCGGTATTTTATGGCACAAAACACCTTATGTTGTATAACTTTCAATACGATCCTTATTCCACGGAGGCTGGATTGCCCCTGACCATGGCGGCGAGCAGGAACAATGGATGATGTCAGGAGGTACTAAGAATCTCTGGATGTTAAGTAGCCACTGTGACTCTTTCTAGTGATTTCCCAATTTCATTGACCTCAACCTAACTATCTTCAATCGCCGGACTTTGTCCAGCGAATACAAACTTCAAGATCTTCAAAAAGAACTGAAAAAATGAAGTGTGTTATTTTAGGGCGTAATGAGATAAGAGGAAAAGAAGTTCTGCTAAAATTTAATAGTGGACATACTTTTTACTACATGGGAACTGATACAGGAAGTACAGCAGGAATTATGCTCACCATCAACAAAAATTGAAAAGCAACATCATGTTAATGGAAAGCTCATCCGAGCGAACTCCTCGGCTAATGATTTAAATAAAGAAAAGTTTTAAACTGCAAAACGTCCAAGACCACGTTCCAACTTCAAATACACGGATGATGAAATAAAAGATATATACGTAGAAAGTGGAGAATTTACGTGACAACGGCAGCTTCCACCTAAAAGTAGTAGTATAGGTAGATCGAGTAATAAAGGAAGATGTAAACGAAGTTGAAAATTTTGGCTATGTACAGAAATAAACGAGAAGAACGGCTTGTAGGCTTTGTCGATTTTACCAGCCTCTGCATAATGGAATTCTTCTTTAAAAAGAGCACAAGCAAAAAATGAATCTAGATGGAACCTAATGCTATCAAAATTGGAATTAATTATAAAGTAGTCAATAGAAGGCTTGTGGTAGAAGACTATTTTCTCCTCAACCAGTCAAAACTGAAGGTGACCATCGATTGGTAACATGTAGTAAAAAATTCAATTGTATGATGGAAAGACGAAAGCTGGAAAGGAAGTCTCAGCCTATAGACTACACAAAAGTAAAAAATAAATGAAGATGGAAATATGTCCACCCAAGAATATTCAGCTATTTAAAGAGGTAATAAGGCATGCAATCAAGAAAAAAAAACGGAAATCTTCTGGAATATAAGGAATATCAGAAGAATTACTCATGGTAATAAGCAGCCGTATTGGCAACATCCTCTCAAACTTCTTAACTTACGTCATTTTTACACAAAGGAGAGGATTTCACCAGAGTCTTTGAACCACGCTAGTATCATCCTAATCCAAAAGAGAGGTTACAAGGTTGATTTGAATAACTATCGGACAATCAGCCTATGCGTTTTCAATAGCGTCTTGATTTCACCCAATCCAGAGAACAAACAGGATTTGGTAGTGGATATAATAGGATGGATCATATTCAAGTCGTCAAGGAGATAAACAGTCATAATTATGACAACAAGTTGCTCCTTTGTATGTAGTTCTTCAAATATGAGAATGCCTTTGACTCTATTAGAATTTAAAGCCACTGAGAAAACAAGGAGTACAAGAATCATACATTACTCTAATTATAAATATTAACAAAAATGGGACATCGTCTGTCCAGCTGCATCAAGAAACAAATGCCTTTAAGAACAAAGAGGGAGTGAGACAAGAAGATTCCATGTGTCTTAAAACATAAACAGCAGTTCTAGAGGAGGTATTCAAAACGCATGACTGAGAATAAAAATCTATAAAACAAATGGAGAACATCTGGGTCACATGCGATTTGCTGATAATATCATACACTTCGCAAGAAACCAAGGTCTCCTACAAGAAGTGAGAAGCATGAGCAGACATGCCAAGAAGCTGGACTGAAAATTAATATCAATGAAAAAAATCATGTATAACTCTTTCACAAATCCCGAGAAGCAGAATTCGAAGAAGTAACAAATTACGTTTACTTGGGCCAACTCATCATCACCGACCTAAATCAAGTGGAGAGTGAAGATGGCACGGAGTGCATTTGGCAGGAATGCAAGTATCTTTAAATCAAGTGTGACGTCCGAGCTGAGCGCCGTGCGTGCTTCGTCCCGTTGCGTTTTTTCGCATTTCGTTTGTTTTGTTGGGAAGGTGTCCCTAGGATAAACCGAGAGAGAGTCAGGTGGTAGAATCCCCGGTAGTCAATCGAGTCGAGGGCCGCGACTCGTGAGTAGACTTTCAGGTAGTTAGTCGAGGCGAGTTAGAAATCGTGGGTTTGTAGTCGAGAAGAGCTAGGAATCGTGAGTAAATATTTCGTAGGTTTGATTCGGTTCCTCCTTACTATTTTTCCTTCCCTTCTGCCATTTTCTTTACCTTACACAATTCCCGATGATGACAACGGCCGAATAAGCGAAAGTGAGTGACTTAGCCGAACTTCTGAGGGAAATACCAAAACCACTTTAATTCATTCCCTACCCCTTTCCCTTCAACCCGAGTGCGAGCGGGTTGTCTTTTCCTTTCATCTTGCGCTGTCGCTCAGTTTTTCTGAGTTTCCATTAGTTATGTTCCCTTTTGTTTCATTGCCACGACCTCCGACAAGCGAGCCGAGGCGAATACGTTACACAAGTATCTCAGTATTTCTGAAAAGGAGATTGTATGACCAATACGTTTTGCCTGTTTTTGCCTGTGGATGCGGAACATGGACCACGAATGCCAGAATAGTCCAGCGCCTGCAAACAACACAGAGGAGCATTAAGTGGTATATGCTAGGGATCACGCGAAGAGACTGCTACTTTGACGTAATTATATGAGTAAAAGCACTTACTGTTTGGCAGTGGGTGGATCGTATTGCTTCGAAAAATGATCCGCGTTGGACGTCCAGTGCCGTTCAATGGATCCCAAGAAACATCAAGACCGAAAAGAAGACCGAAAGACAGATGGTACAGAGAGATTGTGAAGTTCTTAAGGCCAACTTTGAGGAGGGAAGCAGCTGATAGGAAAAATTGGAGGAGTATAGGGGAGGCATTCATTTGTCAATGGATTGAAATGGGCTGATGTTGATGACGATGTATAAATAAATGTAAATAAAATCCAAAGAAAACATGTGCGCAGTAAAATCTGATTATTTTTCGAGACAATATGTTGAACCAAAATTTTCATATTACATAAATTTTCAGTTGTGATTTTTCGTTTATCTTAGCACTTTTTCGTGAAAAGTAAGATGCAGAGGCTTAGAATTTTACATTTGAGTGGTTATTAGCTTTTATAGGTCTTTTCATTCTTATAAGATATAAAGTAGACCTCGTCAAAGTTTTAATATTGTTGCTGTTTAAAATGTTCATTTAATGATGGAAAATATACATCCCTCAAATGTATTTAGATGTTGATTCTCAGGTATATTGTGCCTTTTTTATTCAAGTTAATAAAACAAACGTTACAAGAAATTTGTGCCGTATATGGAGAAAAAATTAAGTGACTGAATAAATGCTATATATTTTAGGTTTACAAAAACAATTATATTTTCATTGATTGATGTCTTTTAATTGAAATAAAAGTCCATATTTTTCAGCCACGCAAAATTGTTGCATGGCAATATAAGAAGAAATATTCGGATTCAGTGTGTTTATATGGAATGAGAAACAATCATTAAAGAGCATTGTAGTAGGGTTGTTAATAAAATGACTTTGTCTTGAAATGATTTAGATCGAACGGCAAAACACGTTAAACATAATAAGAGACACTGCAATTTTCTATTTATAAGACATTACAGCTCGTATTTAAAAATATTACTATAATAAAGCATAATAAACAGTGCATTTGAGTAAATTTATTTGTACCATTATTTTAATGGGCAAATTTCACTTCTTAAATCAGATTTTATTTTTTTATCATTTCAAGTCACACTTAAAAAAGCTTCTATGTCATTCGGTGGGGAAACTCCATTTATGTAAAGATTTAAACATCTCATGTTACCGATAAGCTTCTTTATTTTTTATTTTCTAATACTAATTCCTTTAAAGACAAAGAATGATTACATGTAAAAATAACACCATCTTTTGAGGACTTTTATACCAAGGTATCTCTTATCCAGCAATATCATGCCAAGTCACCCCGGGCCTTCTTTCCGAGAGGGCATAAGGCGGGGTTTCCACCGAGGGACCGATTGCCGCGGGCCCTTTCCGCATCGGCTCGCACAAGTGGAGCGAGTCGTAGCGTAATCGATTGCCGGGGTAAGGGAATCCGTAGCCGGGGCACTGTGGGGTAGAGGGAGGCAAGGGGACCGAAGCGAGAGGAAGGGAGGAGAAGAGGAACGCCCATAGGAAGAGATGAAGGACGATTTGAAGAGGGAAAAATCCTCGGAAGCTGCTTTAGTTCAAGTAATTAGATGTAAGACGGAGACCCCTAAGTTCCGTGAGGGGCCCAATCACCTAAACTTCCACACAAATCCCTTTTCGGCAGAGCAGTCCTCGGGAACAAGGGGATTAAGTGGAAAGGGAGATGGGGAGATGTGAAAGGGAAGTGTGGAGAAATGATGGGAGAGAAAGGGAAGGGAGAAGATGGGGTTATGAGAATGGGGCGAGTAAGAGGGAAACAGAAGAAGATAATGGAGAAATGGAGGTGAAGAGGGATGTGCCGAGAAGGCAGTGAGCAGTAGGAGGAAAGGCGAGAATGGAGAAAGAGGAAGATGGAAACTTAGTTGGTGTGAGACGGAGAAGGATGAGAGAGAGCGCGAGAGAGACGGAGAGAGAAAGAGAGAGAGGGAACACCATGCTATCCGAGAAAACGACGGAGGGTGGGTTTGAGTAGGAAGACGCTAACGAGCTAGGGAACGAGGCAGGGGCCGCACGCAGATTATAGAAAGGGTAGAGAAGTGCGGGAAAAGTGTCAGGATGTTGAGTGTGCGTGCCTGTGTGCTTGTGCGCGCGTGTGTGTTCGTGTGTACGCGGGTGTGTTCGTTTGTGCGTGCGTGAGAAGCACGGAAAGGGTGGTGGCTTAAATCTATCAAACAATTCATCTTTCACAGGCAAAATAAAATGACCCTTTTCGGGATTATTCGAGGGGAATCGTTTTAATTACTTTCATAGTAATTTTTTTTTATTTCTCAAATGACCCGTCAAACATTACAAACAGATGATTCCGTGTTAACCTTGGGTAATATGTCAAAGGCCAGCACTCAAATTTACGAAATTTGGAACAATGAAAACTGATTGGGGGAATATCTTCCTTGATATTTGACACAAAAATAGATATACAACCGTTGTAATACTGATGTATACACATATATGAATGTATTGGAATTAAAATAAATCGTATATTGAGGTAAGAAAATTTGAATGGAATATATATATATATATATATATATATATATATATATATATATATATATATATATATATATATATATATATATATAAATGGATGTCAACAAGGTGTTGGGATGAGGAAACCCAGTGAGCACTCACCAATCAGACGACTTCAGGTTGGCGAGGCCCCGGGGATGTCGAAGCGACACACGTAAAAGAACACTAAAACACAGAAGCATCACAAACGTAGAAGCTTTCGGAATTGTTCCTTCATCAGCTACAGAGAGAGAACATCCATTTATCCATTTTACCTTTCCTTTTCCGTAAGCTGTTATATATATATATATATATATATATAACATGTGTGTATGTGTGTTGAAGTAATCTTCGACCAATTTTCGCAATTTTGAGAAATGCGTTCGACAATGAAATTTCTTGGAACAAAATTGACTGGGGATTCCGACTCCGATTACCAAAAAATCAATAAAACGGAAATTTAGCTACTGAGAAGCCGTTACCAGCTGTGATTAATCCATAGTTGATTCTTTTATGATCATTATTACGCATGCATTCTTGGTATCACATATTAATAATAGCTTTTTAAATGTTTATTTTGAAAATTTTCTCAAGTTTCAAAAATTACAAAATCCTTGTTCGTTTAAGTTACCGTCAGCTTAAAGAAGACTAATGTGGCAGATTTATAATATGTCCTTTTTAAATATTCATTTCCAGTATTAATTTATAAAGAATAATTAAGATAAGGGTACTTGAAAATGTAAAGAAAATTGCCATGTTCTTCGAAAGAATTGAGGAATACGCCCTAAACGTAAAATTAAAAGGCAGATTGGTGCGATTAAACTCGAAAGTTTACTATAAATTCATAATTCTCCGAGATCGTTTATTGGATCAACAGGAAGCGGTGGGAGCATCGAGGGGGATTAGTGAGGGGATGAGGCGTTTCACACGTTCTCCAGAAAGAAAAAAAACATCCCGCCTCGCGTGCTCGCTCACGCACGGCTCGTTCGACGCGGTGCTCGTACGACGGGAGAAGAGCGCCGCGGTCGACCATCGGGCCGCCGCCGCAGCTCGGGTTTTACGGTACGCCTTCGAGCTGCGTGGGTTCTTCTCGCCGCACCCCTTTCTCTAAACGGCCAGCGCCCCCTCCACGACACGCGCCCTCTCCCCCCCCCCCCACCCCCCGTAATAGATACGCAACGAGGAAGACGCTTGCGCAATACGCGAATCCGCACCCCCACCTACTTTCCTCATCCCCCCGCCTCTCCATCCCCTTCCTTCTTTTTCACCCACGCCCTCCACCCTCTACTCTTCTTCCCTCCCCTCTCTCTCACTCCCTCCTCCGTGCCGACTCCGTTTCATCCCCCCGCTCCATTCGTATGCTTACCATCTCGTCCCCCTTCCCCTCTGTCCCATCGGCACCCTACTCGCAGCGCACTTCCGCAAGCCCTGGCCCCGGGCGCCGCGCCGCATAGTAAGCATGACGAGCACCTCTTTCGCGGCAGGTGGCAGTTAAAGTCGACAAATTGAAGCACTTCCCCTCCGTCCCGAATGGGGCGTTTCTTTAAAACCTCCTCGTGATAACTGCATAACGGATTTGACGACTATTATTTGAGGCTGCTCTTCTACAATCGAGCTTAGTCCTTTGTTTGTAATCCTCGGAATCGGCTGCAAACATATCAAACGTTGAATGTTAAACCGCTCTTATGTTTCGCATGCGTAACACGGAAATTATATTACCCTGAGATATTTGGAGGTTTATACGCATGTTTGCTAGTTATGGAAGAACGATAATCATATAAAATCCGAACTCGAAACACCTCGAATAAGGTGTTTTATAACATTCTCAACCTAGTAAATCAATTTAATTTTTTATATCCGGATTCTAGCTAACTAACGCTATATTATTGACCCTGCGACTCGAGTAGTAAAGCTTGTGTTGTGTTTAAATTTACGCTCCTTATTACTTTATAGTTTTTAAAAAATATGTTGCCATTTGTTATCGACACAATCTCTTCTCTCTTACTACATTTTTGGAAGAGCCTTTCCTGATTCTTCCATATGAATTTATTTTTAGCTCGTGTGATATTTATTACATCATAGGGCGGTTATCTCGATTCACTTTTTTAAATGTTGTGCTTTCACTTCTGGTTTTTTCTTTTATGATAATTAGCATTAGCGGAGATTTCCATTCGTGAAACCTCGGTAATTAATTTTTCATGCTCCTGTGACACCAAAGGCATCAAAAATAAGAGCAAAGGAAAGCATGAGTGGGTAGATGAGGAACGAATGCCAATGAAGGAAAAATAATATCACGATTTATATTCTTGGCAGACGAGTGGGTATGTTAACCCAGATGTGGAGGTTGAATCAATCCAAAACATGGATGCTTGCGTTTATCAATTCCTGGTTAGACTGAAAAATAAAATACGAGTTTGTAAATAACATTTGTACATAGCAGGCTGCCATCATATTTCTACTTCCGAGGACTAGATGAAAGTTTACATCGGAAGTCACTTGAAAGCGCTGTCATCGTGTATTTGAAAATCTATTTGAAAGGTTTTTAATGCTAAGAGATAAACTCAAAAGTGATAACGATCGAGAATTTTGTTAAAAATGGGAAGGAATTGCTTTTAAATAAAACAATGCTTGTCAGAGCTTAAATAATAATTATTGTATCAGTTTTCAAAATCTCTTATCATATTTTGCAGTAATTTTTTAATCACCGGGTTTTTAATAAAAACTCGGTCATCAACTTTCAGTCATCTTTGATCCACTCAATCAATCACTAATAAGTTTAAATTATTTTACTATAATTGACAATAATATCTACAATTTACAATAATAGTTTAATTTTACAATTAAAGTTACAATTTACAATAATAATTAAAATTTGCATTTATATTTGAAATTTACATTATAACTAATTGTTTCGAGAAATACAATTATTAATCATTATTATTTTTATATATAGTTACTAAATATCGGTCTGCCCGTCTGTCCATCCGTCCGTCTGTTCGTCCCTCCTTTCATCTGTTGGGCAGTATGACGGAGAAATACTGTAAAAGCCATTTTATTTCTGCAAACTAGGAGAGCTCGAGAAAACTATTTTCGTTTACATAAGTGTCCCAAGTTCGACTCCAGGAGATGATTATGTTTTCCCATATGTTTACACAGGAGTTTAGATTTTTCGATGTGCAAGGTTTTATTCCACAATTCATTAAAATACGTAAATATGGACCGAATTTTTCCAATTCTGCTTTATTCGACGGCTAAAACTATAAAATATCTTATTCGTGCAAAGAAGTTTGAAAACTAAAACTATAAAAAATTTATTTACATTTTGAATCGTAAATAATTTGATATATTTCAACAACTAAAAATATAAAAGAAAAATGTTTTTCCACTTTTTCAGCGTAAACATATTTTGATATTACATTGAAATAACGAAGTAAATCAAAATCAACATGTATAAAAAATAATAAGGCTTACTTGAAATTTCCTACAAAAAATCCAAAAACTGGTTTTTTAATGAATGGTGCATTCGACTAGTAAACGACGCACACTGTTCGAAAGCCCAGAAGGCACTGAGTCTAAACTCTCCTGCGGCCTTTTTCCCGAAGTCGAATCCTCACCACAGGAGAGAGAGAGAGAGAAGCGAAGGAGAAAAAGTCTCGAGAGGGAACACCATATGATGTCGCCCGTAACTGCGCTATGGCGGGACGACATCATATGTTGTCGTCCGCATCGAACGTGTTAAGCGCAGAACTTCAGAGATTTTTAAATTTTTTCTGTTTTCGCAAAAATTCTCCTCTCATACTTCCTTATTTATTTTAAATGAAAACAGGAAATTTATGGAGAATAAACTTTTCTAAAAGTTTCTTCTCAAAATATTTTGTCGTGAATCCCATAGTTTTCGAGATATTTAGTACCTTTGTAAATACACTCGCGTACGCTAGCGTAATATTTTATGTGAAATTAAATAATCTGCAAAGAAATAGCGCTGTTTTTTCGCAACGCCACCTCTATACACTTAAAAGGAAGTGGCCTGGGCACGTTTTCGTCAAACTATGCCTCGTGAACGTGGGGCAAGGGAAACGAGCCAGTCTGACAGAGGAAGAATAATCGCCATGCATTTGAATGGAACAACGGACGCTGAGATAGTGATTGCAATGAGCCGGGACATAGAACTGTGAGGAAGTGGATTCAACGCCACTGGACAAGTAGTAGACCTCGTTCGGGTCGCCGCCGCGTGACAACGGCGGAGGACGACGAAACCATTGCACAAGAAGCAGAAAACCATCCTCTGCGTCACGGCTCGATTATGAAAGAGCATGGACGAAGACTTGACTGCAGGAGGTGGACTATAAGCCGCCGCCTGCGGGAGCAAGGTATAGCAAACTTCGTGCCTGCTACCAAAACTCTTCTGCTGCAACACCACAAGGAAAATCGCCTTTCTTTTGCCCTGCAGAAAGTTGGCAACCCGCAAGTCTTATGGGATCTAAAGGCATGGTGCGACGAGATCTTCAGAAGCGACCAGGAAGGGCACTTGACCCTTTGGAGGCGCCGGGGGCACCAGGTTAGTATGGTTTGAGTGATTTCTCTTTAACGTTATTGTTATTGTTTTAGCGTCTTTCGCTCAAACTTAGTTGTCTCTTTTGCTATAACACGCAACAGAAATTAATTTTGACGCAATAGGGGAAACATGGCATTTATTTTCAAATTAAATATCTTGCTACAATACTTTATTTTGACGTGTATGTTTTTTTTAAGATATGATCCTGCCCATATAGTCCGCGCGCAGCATTCCGGGCGGATATCCCTCAGGTTCTGGGGCTACATGTGTGCAGACTAAATGTGGTCGACTAAATTCGGAGTACTATGTCTAGATCCATGAAGGCACCCAACTCCCCTCCCTTCGTGAACGGTGGCCTGAACAGGATTTATACACGGTGGGGCAAGACAAGAGCGCCGTGCACACCTCCCGGAGGACTAAGGCCTGGTTCGCCGAACAACCTGAGCTCCAGCTCCTAGACTGGCCACCAAGGTCCCCAGATCTCAATCCAATTGAGAATCTGTGGGGCCTTATCGTGAAAAGGTGGGAGCGGCGCGAAGGAGATCGCAACCAGGAGGCCTTAACCGCTCATGTCCGGGAGGAGTGGGAAAACATAAGGCATCACCCGTAGGTATGCACGGCCTTGGTGAAGTCTATGCCCCACCACCTGCAAGAGGTCATTGGCACGGAGGTAGACTACACCACCTATTTAGTGGGGTCTGTCAAGGACTTGGGTGGCAGGCATGCAGTTGGCTTGACTTTGATCCTGCAATCGGTTGCCCATAATCCACATGCTGTAGTGAAGCCTTCGTGAATACTCTTTTCCATTCGAGCCATGACGCAGAGAATGGATTTCTGTATCTTGGGCAGTTGCTTCATCGTCCTCCACCGTTGGCATGCAGCTGCGACCCGCCCGAATTCTATTTCTTGCCCAGTTATCAGCCCCTTTCTTCGTGGCCTTGGATCCTCTTCCCCACGTTCTGCATGTCACTACTCATTGAAATGGTTTCATTAGCGTCCGTTATTCATGCAAACGCATGGCGTTTATTTCTACTCTGTCAGACTCGTCGAAAAATAAATAAATTTCAGACGTTTAGCATTATTTTTTAATATCAGCAAATGTTTCATATTTGCCCCTGAATTATAGCCAAACATGCATTCAACTGGGTGCTTTCGCCAAAGCTCCAAATATAAATAATTTCATTCGAAAAAACGTTATTAAATATTAAAGTCACGCTCATGAAGTCAAAAGTAAAATGAACTGCAAGCAAGTTCCTTCAATTGGCTTAATATCACGTTTTTTAAGTCGATCATATTAGATGAGGGGTTCAATAATGTTTCCAAATATATTATTCCATTAAACATTCGTTATAATAAAATATATATGAAGCATTATATCAAAGAAAGATTTAAAAAAATAACTAAATATATCGGAAACTAAGGGGTTCACGAAAAATATTTTGAGACAAAAAATATAAATTTTTATTTCTCCATACGTTTACTAATTACATTTAAAATAAATAAGAACGTTTGAGCGAAGAAATTTGTTGAAAACAGAAAAATTAAAAATCTCCGAAGCTCTCCTTTTAAAATTAAATATTTCAAGCAAAGGTTATAGATAATAATGATATTTAGAACTTTTAAATTTAGGAAAGGGTGCATTTCCTATTTCAATTGTTTTTGGAGTAGAGTTTCAGGAGGGATTACGACAGGGGGTGGGAAAGAAGACAGGGAGGGCGGAGAGAAGGTCACGAACTCGGGAAGAGAGAGGGGGAAGGAATAGACCTGGAACCCGCACTCATCCTCCTGAAGATACGTGATTAATCACTATAGAAAAATTGTTCTCTTACTAAAAGATTTTAATTTTTTAAATGAAAATTAAAAGCCACTGCCGAAAATAGAGAGAGCATTGATCCAGAATTCACCATCCAAACCCTTACTTAACCCCTAAGAACACAAGATTCGTCGCAATAGTATATTGGTAAAAATTCAGTTTTAAGCCAGATATCGAGAAAAAATTAATATCTACTAGTATAAACCACAATTTTCGTTTAACTAAATGAAGTCAAAAGCTTATCAAATCTTAAGGATTTTTTTATTATCACAAATGTAATATTTTATGCTGATTTCAGGAATAGATTTTGAGTTAGACCACCTAAAAAATTCCTGTCATATACACGCAGACACACGAACAGACACACCAATACATCGTCGGAAAAATAGTCAAAACGTGTTCAAAATACTTGAAAACGTGTATTTCAGTTGAAATCTTTAATTTGGTTTTTTCATGAAAACTATACTTTCTTTATACGATGTATAGGATCAGAAATCTCGATCGGCCTTCCTTGCACTGAATAGCTTTACAAAGAGCTTATTTTTGATGGTTGAATTCTGAATTCCAAAAATTATTTCCAATTAAGGAGAATATTTTGGCATAACTAACACGAGTCCCAAGAGAAAATCAAATACATTTAATAAAAAAATAATTAATTAATATGCCGGGATTCGAACTACAGATCCGCCTATCTGTTAATACGAGACTTGTTCTCAGACTAGCGTGGCAACTCATGCTGCGAAAATGTTAGAGTGAAAAACTGTAACCATAGCGATTAAGTAAAGCATAGCTTAAAACAGTCAGCTTAACTTCAATTCTAAATACATTATTATCTCTGATATCCATAACAATACAGAGCTATGAAGTGGTGTATAATACCACCAGACATGCAGTACGTTCACAGCGTGTGTTTGGAGCTAAGGAAATGGCAGATGATTTGCTTGATTTCAAAATTTCTCATACCGGCGATTTCGCAGGGTGTCGGATAGGCAATCCTGCATAGTCCTTGCATTTACTTTTGCACTTTTGCACCCGATAGTACCTGAAAAAAACCAAAAGCCACACAATTTCTTTATCTCTGTGGCCTGCTCTTGAATTTCAATGCCGAAAAATAGGTATGCCACCGATCAAAACAAGATTCAATAAGTAATTTTTGTATTTTCCCATATAATGTGATTCCGATTAAACACATTTATGAAATTTCTGAGATTTTGTAAGACAGAAACAAAAATTCCGGGACAAATGGGTATCCCGAAGAACTTCATCGGGACAACGGGACGTTATGTATGGGACAATCCCGGAATTTCCGGGACGTCTGGTCACCCTAATTTATAATGTCCCTCTGTTTCAACTCGGGAACCGCTTGACGTATTTGGATGAAATTTGGTATTGGAGAGTAATAGAAAAATTGGTCGACCAATTCCGATACTGCACATGAAGACCTACGTATATTTTATAACGTAACTCTTTAACTTCTCGTTAAATACTCATCTGAACTAAAATTATTGAGAACATTGTGAAATCTCAAAGAACGCATTTGGGAACTTTGTATACTCCGACATGTGAGTACACCTTTCCAATCTTGATGCTTTAAGTCAGGCACATTCGTACGTTTCATGTGGCACTTTGATGACCTATGTGTTATCGATTACACAAACATCCCGTTCCACAGTGAAACGTTACAATGTTAAAATGAATAAAAAATTTACTAGCGCAATAAATACTGTAATACGAACATTTTGAACTTTCACTCGCGAAAGCCTGCGTGCGTATTTTTATCCAAAAATAAGATATTCGTATTTGTACATAGTTAAAAAATCAAAGAGTGGCGGTGGCGGAGGGATTAGAGCAGTGGTTCCCAATCTGGGGGCCGCGGCACATTGGGATGCCGCATTTGATTTTTAGGGGTGCGCCGATAAAATTAGTTTTGTAAATAAATAAACGATTTGAGTGTGTTAAAAGAAAATTAGGGCATTAAAGTTATATCTAATAAATTTATTATAGTGTGGTACCAAAAATAGGATATGTCCAAACGTTGTAACACTCGTTTATTAAAATATCAATACCTTGTTTGAAGGCTGGAGCGTCGCAAAATTCTGTTTATCTTTGAAAGGGTGTCGAGCCTACAAATAGGTTGAGAACCACTAGGTTAGAGCGTCGTCCTTCCACGCAGTGGTCCTATGTTCGAAGCCAGTGGAGGTTCCTAACTTGCGTGGTTTGAGGAGACCGCGTCAGTCCTTCCTTCCTTCGAAAGGGGCATTAAGCATTTGATCCCTTAGTGCTCTTCGTAAAGAGTAGGTAAATGCCAACGCCGGTTTTCCTACTCCCTTCTCTGTGTCCGGTGTGGAAGGAGTTATAAATACAATAGTCCAAGAGGATGATCAGCCAGAAAAACAATCAAAAAAACTTAGCAACTCCGTAATTTACGTAGACACAGTACCACCCTGTCCCACAGCCACCTTCGTGGTTTACACGGCGCATGCACATTCAAACACATAAGTGAGGAGGTCCCGGCAGTAGTACTTTGCGAAAAGTTTCTTGACGGTTGGAATGCTCATTACATCACACGCAGGAGCGGGTAAGCCCAGGTTGAAAGACTAGCCACCGCCAGTATTCGAACACTGGCCCACCGCGTAGAAACTAAGCCCTCAAACCACTCTAACACTAGGGTTTAGGACAACTGGCCGCCAGACCAAGTGGCCGCAGAGCTAAATCGCCGCAAATAATGAAATTTTATTATTAGATACCGCTCCGTAAATAATAATATTTGATTAGTAAATCCCGGATATACTACACTTACCAATTTTAGGTTGTTGGTACTATACAATCTATCTCTCTATTATCAATTTGTCATTTGTCTGTCAGAAGTTTTTTTTAAATTTAGTCAACGATCTTAAAACGCGAATAACTCAATCAAATATGCAGATATAATATTGTAATTTGGCATAAATAATATATTTAATTATAAAAATACAGGAAAGGAAATTTACAGGCGTGCAGATTTTGACTCTAGGAGATGATTTGTGTTTCCCAAAAGATGATACCTAAAAATCGACTTTTTGACATGTAGGGTTATTCTTTTGGAAATTAAAATTAGAAAAAATAGACATACGACCTTTGAACCCAGTTCATTCCAAAGAAAACATTTTGAAGTTTTTTATCCTATTCGTGTTTTTGCCTTCAGCTCAAAATCGCTCATGCTAATCGTTTGAATGTTATATTTTGGAAAAATCTTGGCAGTTTAACGGAATGTTGCATCGCCAACCAATGACGTTGTTAAACCCCGAAATTCTATTGTTATTTTAATTCTTATATGCGAAAGCGTGCTTTTAATACTTATAATAAGAGAGAAAGAGAGAGAGGGCGGGGATGTCCCGTCAATTCATCGCTGTGAAAACTCGTCGCGCGTCAGTTCATCGCAATAGGATTCCACTTTATGTATTAATATTTTTAGTCGTCATGGTTGTTGTGTGTCGGGTTATTGTTATTTTCAGGAATAGTAGAGACAACCTGGTTGATGTATGGCAGGGGATAAATATTATTCCAACAAAATATTTTTTGTTATTCTCAGGGGTCATTGAGGGAATAGGATTACTATTTTTCTATTAAAATTGCCTGCCGTGATGGTTGGTATATGGTAGGATGTGAATATTTTGCCAACAAAATATATTTTATGCCGTCTTATCTAATCGGGTAAGGTAATGGAGACCCTTTTCTTTATTAATCCTGAGATCCATCATATTTATAAGAATTCGTTATAATTTCCAAATAAATTATAGAACTACTGTGCAGATTAGACGCAAAGAATATCCTAATAAAAATTTCGCAATTTATAATTGATGAAATAATCATATCTTATCTGATCAGGATAATAATAAAAGGCTTATTCCTTTTCTCACTTTGTGTACGACGCTTTGTTTACGTGTTTTAAAAAACTTCCCATCTTTGTAGAAGTTGAGATTCGGCAGTAATACTTAAGTCTCGCATTAATAGTCAATGACAAAAAAATCCCGGGTTCGAATCTAGAATCATTCCTTCTGTTTGATTAACTAGGAAAGAGCTGTAATGTAGATTGCAAGCCTTCTTACGTTAAAATTTTAAATTATCATTAACTTCTCAATCCCGGAGGGCGTTTTTTTAAATCCCACCCCAGATGCCGATGGAGATTCTTAAAAATTGGCGATTCAGGCTCGAAAATTGCCAAAAATATAAAAACTCGTAGCTTTTCACATTTATATTGAAATTTTATGAGTTTTTCACGATTTGCGAAAAATATGATATATTTAAACTGACTATTACGCTAGCTTGAAATAAGTAGAAAGTTATTGATGGAGAGAAGCGATTTGCACACGTTATCTATCAGGCGGGCGCCCGCGCATTCATATAATAATCAATATCGTGAAAACCGTTCACGTTATTGGCGTGCAAACTTCTTCAAAAATAAATCTAAACAATTCGAGACATTTCATTTGCTTAGTGTACCTCTCTAAACCAATTAGGGAAAACCTTTCCCGCAGGTCAACTTTTTCATGTCTCGATGGAAATGTTTAGATAAATGTTACATTTTTTAAAGGCAGTTCGTAATATTTATATATTCTTGGGTTACTTTTTCTTTATTTGGAATCATATCAAAAGTCATTAAAAATTGTACCTTTTTATTCAATAGAACCCTATATGTATAAAGAAGGAAGATATACGCAGAATACAAAAATGGTATTTAAAAGTTTTCAAAATTTAAAGGTATTTCCAATTTTTCAGAATGTTTGTACATCCATAACCAGATTCAGCATGAAATTGACTATAAGAATACGTTAGTATTTCAATGAAACGTCCACAATTATTTTATTTTTTCATTCTGTTATAACACTCATAGCTAAGTCCCAATCCGCCTCATCATCGTTCGCTTACAAAATCGAACTCGGTCTTTTTAGGAATTAGTATCTCTAGTTACGTTTTATGTATTAAAATTGCGAGTCTTACTGGTCGGTGTATTTATGAGGATATTATTGGCTGATTTTTGGAAAATTGGTACCAAAATGGTATAAAAATTTAGGTTAATTTCAATTGGCCAATTCTTAAACAAAAATCCCATTGGTGGAAATAATAAAAGTATGATTTTTTAAACTTGTTGTTTCCGTGATTTATTTAAACTGGCTATTTCTTGAAAATAAAAGACTAAGGGTTACAATATCCCTCTGACTCCTTCACCTTTCTCAACGGGAGTGCATACGTTCCTATTTTTTGATCTGGAAGAAGTGCAGACACCAGGGACACACTAAGATGTTACCTTCAAATTCGTGTATGGTATATAGCTGCTCAAATAGAGGTTGGACAGTCTTATCGGTTCCATCGTCATACCAATGGTCGGGACGACCAAGAAGCTCCAGATTCCTCCTAGTGGAAAAATATGAGCATTCGGTTTACCTGAGAGCTAAAATCTTAAAGTAAAAACTCTTCTCCTTTTCCTGTTCTCTTATGCTACTCGGAGAAAACAATGATACGACGAACAATCGGAACAGCTGGTCCGGCGTATTCTTTCACGTGAACATTTCTTATTATTCGCTTGAAGTAAATTACGCTTTAGAATATTGCGTCAGCACTTTAACTTACTCGTACGGGCATCGAGGACACGATATTTTTAGTGGTATCGCGAGTCTTAGCCGCCTTATCTCGAATATCTGCAATTATATACTGTTTATCGCGAGTCTTAACCGCCTTATCTCGAATATCCGCAGTTATATACTGTGCTTCTACCTGAGCAACATCTCCTACGTGGTTATGTTCATTCTTATAAATCACCTCATTTTTGACTTCGGTTATTACTCGACATCTCATCTTGTCACTAATTCTACAGAGAACTATCTGGTTCGTTTTATGGCTGAAAAAAATTCAAGAAAATGTAAATTAAAAAATGTAATTGCCTCAGGGATCTCCAATAGCCACAATAAGGTTAAATAAATCATAATCGTATTTTTCCTACAAAGCAGCTGTCTTGAGTGGTAATTCACTGGTAAAATACCACCGAAGACGGCTGCTTTGTAGCTGAAATGCCTATATGTTGTGGCTACTGGAGATGCATTAGGAAAGTACATTATTTTTAGATTGCTTGTTCTTGAACTTTTTACAGCGATATCATTTGCACTTCCAATAAATTATTTCTTGAATTTGCTTTTTGAAAAATATGAGTACGTCAAAGGGGAGCTTAAGTCTTTCTTTTTCACTCTTTATAAAATTTTATTCCGTCATTCTTGCTCTCCGAAGAAGAATTTTTACTTGAGGAAGAAAGAGTTAACGGAGCGTCACCCTATTGTACCCAGGAAATGCCAGGATTATTTATAAATTGAAAAAATAAATAAATTTGCATTGATCCGTCGTTTTTACGAATCAATAACTATTCAATATAAATTTTTATACGAATAAATAACTATTCAACATAAATTTTTATGCGTACTTTGCACGAAGTGCATGACGTGAACGCATATAGGAGAGGTCGTTTCCGTCCGTCCGTCCGTCCGCATGGTAAACCTCGGAAACCACTTGACATGTTTTGATGAAATTTGGTACTGAAGACTTTTGATAAAATTGATAGACCGATTCAATATTGGTTAAAATCGGACAACAATTATGACCACTTTGCATGCAGACCTAAAACGTTCCTTTGTTTCAACTCAGGAACGGATGGACTTATCATCATGAAATTTGGTAATTGGAATTTTTGATAATATTGGCTAAAAGTTTCCAATTTTGTTTAAAATCGGACTGCAATTACGACCACTTCAGGAGAAAAACTAAACGTAGTTTGCAATGTTCCTTTCTTTCAAACTCAGGAACCGCATGACGTATTTTCATGGAATTTGCTATTGGAGAGTTTAGTTAAACTTGGTCGAACGAATCCAATTATGATTAAAATCTGACAACAATTACGGCCACTTTACGTGAAGACCTACATGTAGTTTACAATGTTCCTGTTTAAACTCGTGAACCGCAGGACGTATTTTGATGAAATTTTGTATTAATGAGTATTACTAAAATTTGTCGACCGATTCCAATTTTGGTTAAAATCGGATAATAATAACAACAAGTTTACATAAGGATTTACATGTATTTTACAACCTATATCGCTAGGTTCCCGTTAAATACTCATCTGAGCGAAAAATATTGAGAACTTGGTGAAATCCCAAAGAACGCATTTTGAAAATGTTTACTCCGGCATGGAGTTCATCTTTTCAATCTTGTTCTATAAAGCAAAAATCCAATGTTTGCTATGTTTGTATGCCCGCTATACAAATCCACAACTTTGAAGATATCGTTACAAAACTTTGCATAGGTATATAATTTTACCGTACGGGTAACATAGGCTCCATGGCGATAAAAACATTTTGGGGAAACCTGTTAACATGAAATGCTGGGGACTGGAACATTCAGATCGTTTCTTTCCGAATTTTGTGTCAACCGAATTTACCATTATGGAAACTTTACATTTTATGCGTTCTGTGCACGTGGTGAACGCATATAGGGGAGGACGTTTCCGTCCGTCCGTCCGTACATCCCTATGTAAAAACTCGGGAACCGCTGGACGTATTTTGATTAAATTTGGAATTGGGAAGTTTTGCTAAAATTGGTCTTTTACATGGAGATCTCTACATGTAGTTTACTATGTTCGTTTCGACTTGGGAACCGCTGGACGTATTTTAATGAAAATTGGTATTAAGGAGTTTCTTAAAATTGATCTACCGATTCCAGTTTTGGTTAAAATCGGACATCAATTACGATCACTTTACATGAAGACCTACCTGTAGTTTACAATTGTCCTTAGTTTCCATTCGGGAACCAATAGACGTATTTTGATTAAATTTGGTATTGGAGAGTTTTAGTAAAATTTGTCGACCGATTCCAATTTTGGATAGGAAAATAATAACGAAAACTTTACATAAGGCTTTACATATATTTTACAACCTACCTCGCTAGCTTCTCTTTTAATACTCAGTTGAGCGAAAAATATTGAGACCATTGTGAAATATCAAAGAACACATTTGGAAACTCTGTGTACTCCGATATGGAATATATCTTTTCAATCTTTTTCAAATATGCAAATAAATTCGTAGCGAAATCCATGATGCCTTTCAACAATGGGGTAAAATTAGTAAATTAAATTATTACGCTAATTAAATAGATATTAAATTTATTTACTATATAATTTGAACGATATTTTCTTTCTATAACAATGAGATTGTTATAACTGTTCTAGTCTCTACTTTTTACTAATAAAATCTGTATTTTTTTCTGAACGGCATTATCTACAATTTTCTTAGCCACAAATTATTCCCAATCGTCTACCATTCCATGCATATTTTCTCCACCTGATTGATCATGCAAAACAAGACGAACATTTTTAGCATTCCAAGAATATCCGCAGCTATTGTTGTGGACAACACTTCGTGATTACCGCTATTAACACTATCGTCACCGTCACTTTCTCCTTGTACACTAGGCCAAAAAATTTCAAAATGTCACTAACGGTTAAAATTTGTGCGGTGGCAATAATTGCCTTCTACAAAGGCATCAGATGCTGGAGTAAGAGAGAATCTGGCGTGACGAAAACAGTTTTCATTTACTTTTGCTGCAGCTGATCTCCAGGCGGCACGAACAACGTTGAAGGGAATCCAAAGTTGTCACGGTTCCAAATTTCTCTTTTGATTCACTACCACACATGAATTACTGCAGCACTAATTTTCGACATTAAAATTTGAGGTTTTTAATTACACCCTGGTCACATGGCTGCAATATTCTTGTAGTGTTTGTCGGCAAAAAGATCAATTTGATGGATTTCAGGTTTTCCACTTTCAGAAGGACAAGACTTTTCGATAATCGGAGCGACTTTTTACTTCTCTCGTGAAAAAGCTCATCCAATGCCTTTATTCGATAAGTGAAAATATTTGCCGTCATCCAAGCCTTTTTGTTTGCTGCGAACTCCATTGGCAATTTCTTAACGTTTTCAGAACAATGACAATTTAGGGACTTTCTAATAACAAAGAGAGTCAAGGCGTAATCACTCGGGTACCGCTATTCATGATAGCGAAGAGAAAGCTATTCTGTTAAAAAGTCGTTTTTAAAAACATTTTCAGCGGTCAACAATCAATGGGTAGATAAATTATGCACCCACTATGAGGAATGACCTGATGGACGATATAGTATTTTCTGAGAGAGGAATAGCAAGGCAGTTAAGTGCGTTTAGCCTGAACAAAGCCCCGAAACCGGAATAAATTCCTGCTCGTGTTTTCAAGGAATTGAGCAAAGAAATAGCACCTTACCTTTGGTCCATATTCGAGAATTTTTTCCCTGTGGAGAGGTCCATAACGACCGAAAGATATCGCACGTTACCCTAATTCATAAGCAGGGCCGACCAAGTACTTTAGGGGGCCCAGATGCAAACATGTTTTTGGGGCCCCCATATGTCAAAAAAATCTGCTATTTTTTACACATCAATGTTACAGCTTAGAGAGAACATGAAATTTCAGAGGTCATTAAAAATAATGCTTGGATCTGAAAAATATAAATATATTAATAAAAACAAATTATATTTTAATTACAATAATTATTACACATAGGATTTCTGTAATGCCATATTCTCAATAACATCAGAAAAATCACATTCTTTAACGACATATTTTTCAATGCTTAATCAACTAAAAGCGTTTAAATGCTCATTACACATCGTTGAGCGAAGATAGTTTTTAATAATTTTTAATTTGCTAAAAGATCGCTCTGCACTTGCCACCGTTATGGGCAAGGCCAAAAATAACCTTAGTATGGTCATAACATTGGGTAATATTTCACTAAAATTATTAGTTAATATAAATTCTAAAATCTCCTGTGCAGAATTTACATTGTATTCATTTGATAATAAATCTTTTAACTTACAAGCAATTATAAAGCAACTATATTGATAATTAATTTAATAAAAAAGCAATAATTGGTTTAAAGATGTAAATATATTATTCATACTCAACATTTGGGGTCCCCTAAAAATCGGGGGCCCGGATGCCTTGCATCTGCTCCACCCCCCACTTGGCCGTGTCTGTTCATAAGAGAACCCAGATATTGACAGACCAATTTCCCCAACTTCGATATCGTGCAAGATTATTGAGCACATACTAATTAGCAACATTCCTTGATAGTACTTCATTATTAGACGATTGTCAACATGGCTTCATGAAAGGTAGGTCTTGCAATACTCACTGTCAGCTAGGACAATTTGTGAAATGTATAATGAGAAGCGGAGAAATTATTAGGCAGCTCGATGCCATCTTCTTAGATTTTAGGAAAGCCTTTGATAAGGCACCCCATAGAAAGTTAATAGCAAAATTAGAAACCTTTGGCGTACATTCAAAAATTATTAATTAGATTCGTTGAATTTTTAAATCATAGGAAGCAGAAGGTTGTTATAGATGGCAAGTTCACTAATTTAGTGGTGATTGTATCTAGCGTTCCACAAGGTAGTGTACATGGTCCGTTTTTATTTATAATTTATATAAACGGTATAAGCTCAGTAGCTAGAAGTATAATTATGCTTTTTTGCGGACGAAATCGTCATTTATAGAGAAATAAGCAAATCGGAAGACCATCACTATCTCCAAAATGATCTAGAATGTAGAAGCAATTTTTGCGTGGTGCAAAGAACGATAGAAATCATCCAAAAGAAAAGCTGCGTTATCATTCTGGAGAAAAAAGAATAGCTTGCAGGATGTTAATTATTTTTTTGACGCAGTAGGGTTTCCATTTTCATATATGGAGAATCAGAATTAAATTAGTATAATCAAGGACCCGTCTACAGACAGACTACCTCTGTGTTATATGTTTGTGTACGCCCACACACGCACACACGCGCACACACACGCACGCGCGCGCACACACACACACACACACACACACACACACATATATATATATATATATATACTTGTATAAGTTCAAAGGTAAATAGGGTAGATGAATGACAACAAGCTCTTGAGTTAAGGAAGCCCTGTGAAAACTTACCAAAAGGAGGTTCGCAGTGGTGTCGAAGAAACACAGCATGAACTTGGCAGTATTCGGGAGTGATCTCATCGTAAGCACAAGAGAGAGATGGCAGTGGAACTAAGTGCAGGTATGGTATGGAAGGGTAGTGTGGAAAAGTCGGTGATTGGATACCTAGTTGTCCTTGACATATCTAATAGATGATTGAGACTGTGCGAGGTACTGATTGACTGACTGACGCTAATTCTGAGCTACTATTAGAAAGACCAGAGTTCTAAAACTTATCATACTGGTTGGCCATAGGTCACAACCAACGGAAAAAATCGAAAAATCTCAAATATTTTCATTTTAGGTGGGTCTTTTTTGATCAAAATTTTCCATTTTTATACCCAGTGGTATTCAATAAAGTGCAATATAGATATGCTTTTTTAGTTATTTAATACTGAAACACGAATCATAAATTAAAACACTTTTGTGTATGAAAGAATGAAGGTTTTTATTTTTTAAGACAAAATTGAAATGCATGCTGAATTAGCTTAAAATTTTGTTTTTATTTGCAGATAAAACTCATTTTTCTGAGGCAAAACAATGAAAATTTATAACTGCCATAGCAACACGCTCAAGGCTTTTAAATGAGAAATGGCCATATATTTAAAGATAATATTTGCTCTAAGCTTTTAATAATAATTAAGGAAGTCATTACGAATTATTGATTTTGCTCTAACCAACTCGTAACAAATGCTTTGATGCAGAGCATAGACTAAACGTTCTCCTTACCAGTTACTTTTTGTCGATGCTCCTCATTTTTTACACTCTTAACTTTTGACTCTTCTTTTTCGTTCGTTTTTCGTTTGAATTTCATTTTTCTTTGCGAGTGTTCTATGTTTCAGTTTTTGTTCTTTGTCGTTAATTGTTCGTCGTCGGGTACTCATCTCTGTCCATCAACCACTTACCATTTTTGTTGGTTCCGTTGTACGCTGAAATATTTTGTCGATCGTCGTTCTTCTTTATAAATTTTGTTTTCTCTGTTAATTTGTGCCAAATATTATCTATGGACCCAACGAAGATTGCATTGCCGATCTTCGAAAAAATAAATTTGCTAGGGTTGGTTTCAGCATAAATGCGGGTTGATCACTTAAAATATAATTCCGTCGATTCTTTTAATAACCTTACGTTTTCAGTATTGATACTATTAAAATTTTAAAAGATCATTTATCCAAAATTGTTCATATCCTGATATTCTTTTATAGTAGCAGTTGACAAATCTGGGGCTCACAGAACTCGCGCTCAATCTTTGCTAGGCATTATCTATGATTGTCATACATGAGAATCTATAGCATTTTTAGTGGGAAATTTCGAGGCCATAAAACAGAAAACATCCATCGTAACCCGAAGGTCTTCGAGGTCCGAGCGAAGCGTGGAGTGAGGGAGGAGTGATGGCGGGCGTGTGTATGTATGTATATATGTGAGTGTGTGTGCGTGTGTGTGTATCAGTGGCGTATCCTGATCATTTGTTTTGGGCGTGGGGTTAAGATTAAAAAAAGTATATGCAAACAGCACCGCGTCAGGCATTATCTAATAGTAAGTTGTACTACTAGTGTGTGCGTAGACGCAAATAATATTTTTAGTGCGAGGTGCCTTAGTATTTCTTCCATAAATATAAGATACATCGCTAACTTTTTATAAAGGCCTTATTATCCGAAATCTGATACACGCAGTCCTTGCTATTACATCAGCTTACGTTCCTTGAAGCCTTGACGAAAAACGGATCGACGGTAAACACAATAATAGTTTTTGGAGCAGTCAAAACAACGATTAACTTGCCTAAAGCTCATGATTAATGATGTCAATGGACCGATTAAGCAGATCTATAGGATGGAAGTTTGAAACAAATTTGACAATTAGAATCTGACGTATTAGCGGAACAACGAATAGCGGAACCACGGAAACGGGGGACGGTCCATTTAATTCAAATTGCGTAAATTAATAATCCCATGTAAAACATGTAAAATGGTAATTTACATGTATCTTACAAATATTTATACTTACAGTTACCAGAATGTAGATAACCTGCTACGGAATAGTCTCAGCTGAGATATCAACAATATGACTCTGAAATTTCCTGTTGTTCCTGGTTTATACACTGGTCCATCCATTTTATGTGCGTTGGCACACTTTTTAGTGAATAATAGATAAAGGCACAAAATATAATATGACTTTAAAGTGAGGTCATATACTGTGTATATAAAAAGGTCAGAATTTTCTATAACATATTTAAAAAATTCAATTAACTGTTTTCTGTAATCCTTCACTTTATTTGTTAATCGGGATGTAATATTCCATCTGGTAGGTGCTACGGATGGTAAATTTTTAGTAAAAAAATACTGTCAAGTATGTACTCTTCTAGAAGATTTCGAAACATAAGATTCGGAAAAACATCCTACAATCCTTGATAATAGAGAGACTTTGTTTCAAAACTAAATTTAGCATGTGAGCGTAGCAATGTGTAAAAAGAGCTAAAGGGTAAGTGTTGATAACTTATTCTTAGCAAACATTTACATGTCCACTCATTACACATGCCCCATCATAGGTTTTACCAACTTATTTGCCATAAATTTTAAATTCTTGCGCAGTTTATAACATGATCACATTGAGCACTAGATGTTCTAACAGCACTTACGTCTGTAAATCCAATGATGTATTTTCCTATCATGGACTAAACGCAGAACTGTGGAGAGCTGTGATTTTGACATGACATCTGAAGTTTCATCCAATGTAATGGCCACAAATGTTGCAGAATCAATTTAATTCTTTATTGCATCTTTAGCGTTATTAGATGTAGATTTTATATTATCATTTTGTACAGTAGAAGTTCCTTTAAATAAGTTGATGCACTTAAATTATTATCTAATAGAAGATCATATTCGCCAAGTACATTTAGAAATTCTATAAAATTAACTCTATTCATTGAATCATTAGACTTATCATGACCTCGCAAAGGAAGCTCTTGTTTAGATAAATAGCATATTGTATCAATGAGCCTTTTCAAAATATCTCAATTTTAATTCATTTGTTCATTAAGTCGACTTATTGTAATTTTTCGTTGGTTGTCAATTATAGTGTCAATTCTTTGTTTTACAAACAGTATAAGAATTGGAAAAGACTGAATATGTGATTGGGATCTTTCATGCTTTTGCAGTGGTATCGCTAAGTGATTAACCCATGTTTATTCCATACACCCTACTCTTTTGAGAACAATAAACACCACCAACAAACAAGTCTATATCTAACTTCACAGCCAGTAACCTTTCCGTTGTTTCATAATATGAAACAGAAAAATGTCTTGTATATTCAGATTTTGCGTCATTACATTTACAATGCAGATTTGGAAGAGCCATCAGCGTTCATACAATCAGCATAGTTTCGAGTTGAAATTGGGACACTAAATAAATCTTCAACACGGTTTTTTATTGTATAAGATGGGCAAATAACAGTGTCAAGAAGTAACAGATATGTTTTAAAAAACAAATACAAAACGAAAATTTAATAAGCACCGTAACATAAGAAACGAACACTTAGTAAATCAATACAATATTCACTCGACAGCTCGCATATTACTAACACCAACTTCCTTTATGTGTGCTATTGACACACCGCACGCCATTCAGGTTGTTATCCACAACGCATCAGCCAAGTATCTCTCCACTGTGCAGCTATTTTGCTCAAGACTTCTTGAAGCTAGAGAGTGTGCGTTAGCCCAGGTCGCACGATTCAATGCTCCTCCAGTGAAATGTTTTTCCGTGAGAGGCGCTCATAAATTCAAGCACGTTTTAAGGATTTTCCTGTGATAGTATTTTCGGTCGGGTGGAATTAAATAGAAAAATATAATATCACATACATCATGATTCATCGTATTAGATTAACTCACTCGTTTCTGAATGATGGTGTTTTTTTAAACTGGGTCCGGACTAGCCAAGCTAGTATCAACCGGCCCCAACAAACGTCCTCCAAGAGATACGCCGAAGAAAAACGTTTGCAGTTTTTATGTAATCTCAAGAACCTTTAATTTAAAGTCTGCAATCTCACGCTCTGCTTCAACTCACCGCTTAATAGTTTGTGAAAAACTTATTTATTTTTGCAGAGGGGAAATTTAACTTGCAATGGTTTTCCAAAAAGTTTTCAAAATATGATATATTTGAACTGCCGCCTCTAGATTTGCACTGGTCTACGGGTAAAGATGCACATTTTCATCCAGTATAAAAGTCACTTATAAATCACTGATTTATGTAACCATTACTTGTTTAATCTAGTAGGGAGCATAGAAGGAAGAGTGCGTGGGGAAATTTGGTGAGAGATGGTAGCGGGATTTAATACGACAGTTAAGAAAACGTATCAGTAAACCTTACCCTATACACATCTTACGATCCCATACTCATCACTTTCCTCGTTCCTTTCATTTCTCCCTTCCCTCGATCACACTGCTTAGTTTCCTCGCAACTTCTTCTCTCTAGTCAAACGCATTAACCTTTCATTCTTAATCTCTCTCCGCTGAATACCATCCTTCCATTCTCAATCCCTTCCATGCGAATCTCCATTTTTCTCCTAATTTTGGCGTACCCTATGAGAGTATCCGTTAGGTTCTTTCCACATTTGACGCTCGACACTACAACCCATACACGATCCCTATTATCTTTTCTTGTCCCCTTTAACGCACCTCTTTCCAGCATATCACTCATTGTCATTGAACGATATTCCTCTAATACCGTATTAATGCTACATTTTCTTAATTCTGCGTTGTGTAGTCTATTTCAGGCTAAGTTTCTTCGGAGATTTATTCTTTCTTTTAAATATGTTCAAATTTATAATGTCCTGGAAACACTTCCTTGCTCTCTAGGCAAACCTCATATCTCTAACATGAGAGGAAGAGATACCTATGTAGAAGAGAGGGAGAACATCCTTCAATTCTTTTTCTTCTCCGTCTCATCTCACTCTCTTCTCTATATCATCCTACTCTCATGTCAATATCCTCTCCATCCCTTCTTCGTATCATCTTCCTCTATCGTCAATATCTTCTTCCTTTCTTCTTCTTAACTTTTCCCTCTTTTTTCTTTCTCTTCTCCATATCTCCTCCTTTTATTCACCGTATATCATCCAATCGTGTAAGTATTTTCTCCCTGTCTTCCACGTCTTTTTTATTTTCAAAACAATATTTTCTTCCTCGCTTATCATATCTTCTCCCTTTATTCTCCCGAGCTTCTCTCTCTTCTCCATAAATTTTCCCTCTTATATATGCTTTGTCTATATATTCTCCCTCTCTTCTCCCACTCTTTTCTCCCTCTCTTCTCCCAATCTTTTTTCCCCCTATTCTCTCTCTCTCCCTTCTCTCTATCTTTTCACTCTTTTTTCTCTCTCTTCCGCACTTATTTTTCCTCTCCTCCCCCTTTTGTCAATATCTTCTACTGCACTTTCCCTCCCCCATTCTCTTAATCTTCTCCGTATCTCTACCTCTGATACAAATATTTTCTTCCCCTCTACTCCATGTCTTCTCCTACCTTCGTATCTCTTCCTCTCATGTCAATATTTTCTCGCTCTCTACCCCATATCTTCTCCCATTCTTTTCCTTATCTCTTTCATTCATTTCAATATCTTCTCCCTTCCTTCTCTGATCTTCTCTATCTCTCTTCACTTTCGATATATTCTTTCTTTCTCTACTGCCTCACATCTCCCATCTTCTTGCACTCTCCTCCCTCTCTCCTAACTTCTCCAACTCTTCTCCTTTATTCAATCACCCTTTATTTAATCTCTATATTACTTCGGTCTCGTCTCCATCTCTTATCTCTATTTTCTGCCTTCCATTTTCTTATTATCCTCTTCCCTGTCTCCTCTGCTTTTCATCTCCTTGTTAAACCCTTCTCTTCACTATATATCCTTTGTTTTTCCCTTGTTTTCATTTGCCTTTATTTTCCGTCCTTCCCTCACCTTCCGTGGTCGGGACGCCGGCAGCCTTTATCCGATAGCAGACTCCGATTCACCCGGGCGAGCATCGTAGCCCGGTGAAAGGGTCCGAAGCAAGCACCGCTCAACAACACCTGTGTTTAATGGTTGAAATTGGTGCCATGTTTCACTCATAACACCCATATCCGCCCGCCATTAACGCCATTTAATTTTCATATGTATGACCGCCATTCCAGCGGTTCGCTAAGAGTAGTTGGCGTGACGGTGAAAAAGGCCGAAGGGGCAAACGTGCGCGCGTGTGTGTGAGAGGGAGAGATAGGGTGGGAGTATGAGAGAGTGGGATAGGGATTATGGAGAGGGGAAGAGAGAGAGAGGTAAAGAGGGTAAATAGGAAAGCGAGGGAAGAGTGGGGGTTGACGTCACGGCGTTATCGAGCGTCCACGGGGTAAACTTTAGGGAAGGAGAGGGAGTATGCTGGAAAGAGAAGGAGGCTAGGATTGGAGTGGGGCACGCACGTATGTGTGTGTTTCGTATGGAAAACCCCGACGCCACTACCCGAGTCCATTACGCCCCTCTGCATTTTTAAGTATTTATTAGCCTATATATGGGCCGCTACCCTCCACCCACGCTCGCCGCCCTTCTGCTTCTCCTTTCTTCCTCTGCTACCGCCAAACTCTCGTCCCACTCCCCAACATGCACCCCTCCCGCTTGCCTCCGCTCTCTCCAACGCCCCCCCCCTCCCTTCCCTCCTCACCTTTCCAGCTACAAATGCCACTCCTCCCACTCCATCCTCCCCAACCCTTGCCCCGTTCCATTTCCACCCACTCCTCCTTCCACTCTTCTTCCCACCCTTCTCTGTAAACCACCACCTACACTCCGCGCGGGTTACCTCCCGACACACCCACTTGCATGTATACCCCACAGGCGCGGAATTGAGGGTTCCCTCAAGACCTTCATGTCCGAATATGTTATCCATGTGTTATCTTGTCCTGTTAGTGACATTAGAGCATACCGTAACCGAAAAAGTGATTTTAATACATATGAAAACGGAAAACGAATGTCTTACCTCATTTCAAATCATGTTTAATAACGACTACAATTTATTTTTGTGATAATTTCTCTAAATATTAATTGAGATTAAATGAATGAAATATATGTTAACATTTTCATTCATTATTACAGTACCAACTGCAATGAAAATAACATTACTTTTACTTTAAAATCTGCGTCTTACCCTCTGGAAGTGCGGAATAAAACTGTAAACTTTTCAAAAGGATTTAAGATTTAGGTAATCTCGCTAAATCTTCTTCGATTGTTGAGCTAAGACGTCCTCTAAGGCTACATGCATCGGTATACATGAATATCTTTAAGTAAAATGGAGTATTTTCATCAACTTTTTGTCAAAAGTGCTTTTGATCACATAGCAGATAGTTAAGTACATATTTATTTATTCATTTCAAAGGTTTTCATGAATTTTTACGTATCCTTCCATTTATTCAAAACAAATTTCTGTAACAACATATTATACATCTCTCAGTTGGAGCTTATTTATTCATTTCCCATTTCCCGCCGCTCGCCCTTTTCCTCCTCAACTATTGATGTCGTCTTTTTCGTCTCTACTCTTTTCCTCCTCTTCTCTCGCAATTACTTCACCTAGTTACTCTTATGTCTTCTCTTTCATCCTCCGTCCACCCTTCTTTTCCTACCCTACTCTTATCGACTCTTTCGTCTCTTACTGCCTCTTTTACTCCATCTGCTCATTTTTATACATTTCCATCAATCTAATAAACAACTTCATCGCCACTTCTTATTTTGTTACTTTCCTTTTGGATGTTTCTTAATTTACACATTATTCTTTAAACTTAAACATTTTTCTTGCCAGAGCTTCCTTTACATTATATCTCTTTCCTCCTCTTCTTAAATCTCTTGTGCTCTTTTGCTCTTAATCAATGGCCATATTATTCTCTTTCACGTTTTATTTTATTATAATACAAATATTTCATATGCTTATATCTCTGTGTAACGATATTATTAAAATTATCGGAGCAATTTTAAATAAAAGTACACCTATTTGAAATTATTTTGTGATATATAATTTTTTTGATTTTACAGAAATATTTTATCAATATTATAAAATGTACTTCTTACCCCGTGTGATCTGAAGATATTTTAATTACAGCTTTTATTAATATAATCCGCTTTCAGCGGCAATTTTTGGCAACAATATTTTCTGCATATATATTGCATTATTCCTCCATTCTTTTATCCCGAACGTTTTTGGTATTTATAACGTATTTCATTCTCCTAAAGAAGTTACCATTCCTATTTTGTCAATCCCATGGGTTATTTTCATTTACGGTTTTTTTTGCTCGTCTTCAGAGAAATTTATTAGAACTTCAGCAGCTTTTACAGCACAAAGATGCTAGTACAATCATCTATAGTTATTTGCTCTTTCTTCTTTTCTGTGAAAAATTATTTAAAATATAGTGAATGCCCTGCTGGATTTTCGATTTGTGAATAGAATATATTTTTGAATACAATGCTAAATGTTTAGCAGAACAGGATTGTAACAAATAAACAATCAAATGTTCTTAATTTGCGAGCCGCCACCGTTTTGGCACCGCTGTTTAGGTGTTGGATGTTTGGGCGCAGCTGTGTTGGACGCTAGAATTTTGAGTCCTCCAATAATATTTGGAATGATCTCTTTCTTTTCTCTAAATTGGACCTTACAGTTTCTTTTTGTATGGCTTTCACTAACAAAATGTTTTGTTAATTTACGCAATATATTTTTCGTGAATATCATCATGGAGATAACATTCTTCTTCGCAGGCTCTCGTTTAATCTTAAAATTTTGCACCGTTAAATCTTGTTTATAAGAACTCTTCCAATTGTTTTGCTGGCATTATTAAAATGCATCAATTCCACAAACCACTTTCGGTACGAGGCGTATATCCTTGTCTCTGCTGTATTCTACTCATTTTGCCTGGACTTTTCATGGTTGGAAAAATATTGAATAGAGCTTTCAACACGGGGTAACGTCAAGAGAGACTAGGGGAGACTAAACTTTTGTGAGAAGGAGTTTTATTTTTGGAATCAAAATTTCTGGAATTTATACTTATTTGGTCTGTACCTGTAGAAGTGAACTCCCTCTTCTTAGAGCGTAATCATCGCTCGAGTATTATTGAAATCACCAGTTAACTCTTCTTTACCTCTCGTGTTATTTTCATTTAGTCGAATGGGATTTTCATTATTGTGATGGACATTTCAGCGAAAGCAGCCAAGCGGAAAAGTCCGTATTAAGAAATAATTCTTGGAATTAAAAATAAAGATTCTATTATTCTTTATACAGTCATATAGAATGCTATTAAATAAAAGTAGTAGAAATATGTTTTGTTGATTCGTGAAGTGGCCGGGTTTATGAGACCTTTTTCTTATTATATCGCAATAATTAAAAATTTCCTTCGGAGGTAATGCAACAAAACAATGTTACCTTAAAACAATGCATTTGGCTATCCAATCTATTGTGTATTAATTTTTTCCATTATCGACCATATATTATTCACATAATCTCAATAAATATATTAAAGGTTAAATCTATTCCAAGGATGATAATAGTATCCCATTAACTAAGATCTTAAATGCCGACGACTCTTGAATCATGAGGTTGGTACCGATGAAATGATCACCAATTACCTTTTTATAATGTTGCATTAACTTAGCAGCAAGGATTCTGAATTAACAACATACGTTAAAATCATCATTATATTCCTTATGGTAATGAAAAGTCAACTTCTGACTGTATTCCTCCTTCATTCATTCTTCTTTACTAAATTCCATTCATACGTTATGGAGATGAAATTTCAAATCAAAGTTATATTCGCCGTAGTCTCCTCTTCTACTTATCATCAATGTGTAGAGTAATGAAAATTTTCCAGGGCTAATTCACTAATCGGTAAAAAAACTCATTTTAGGAATTTTCTGTGTTTAGCGCAGTTCATATACGAATTTTGATCGTTTCCATTAATACTTTCAAAACAGCTCACTACATCATCGCGTTGCGTACAAAATATGCAAGGCATTTATATAGTGACGAGATAGAATTAAAAACGAATGTTATTTTTAACTTTTTATGATAAATATATGATTACAAATGAAAATGTTGGTGAAAATTCAATTCAGGTCGGCATATTATACATGCCATTCCACATGAAATTTTCACCATCATTTTTATTTGTAATTATCTGGTAATCTCTACTTTGTGATGAATATGAGCTTTCTATGGACGTTCCCCATGAAGGTCTCCCGTTCGGGGGAAGGTGATACTAGCTTTGCAAGTGCAACCTAAACGTGTAAAATATGCCCGCTTCTGAAACAGGATTAGTTTGCTCGGTAGTATAGTGGTAGAATATCCACTCGACAATTGGAAGACTCTGGTTCCGTTTCTGTTCTAGGCAGAAAATTTCACCTTATTTTTCAGAAATCGATTTAAATTTACATTATAACCTACAAGTCACATCAATGCTGAATGGTAGAAGGTGCAATGCAGCCAACATTTCCCTAGCGATTCACATCTATCGTTTTTTATCATAATCGCCACTTAATCGCCCTGGGAATAAACTATTCTTCTTATCGCTCCGTTTTGCAAGAGATCGTAGAAAATTATCCTCAGTATCTTGCCTTCCGAAATATGTGAGATACCCGATAAGATCCATTACCTCGTTCGCTAGCTCCCTATCAGCTCCAGCCTATAATCTGCTTTCTTTTAATGATGTCCATTTCAAATCTTCTATAAGCGACGTTACGTTCTGTCTATTATCATAAATTCTTTGTAAAAATCTAGCTGCCCAGCGTTGAACTCTTTCTGTTAGACCCTTCTTCATTAAATTTCGTTTGGATTCAATGCAGCTGACGCATATTCTACCTGCGGACTTACCAAGGATAAATAAACTGATTCTCTCACTTTTTCGGTGCTATTCCGGACTATCCTACATAAAAAGGCCAACTTTTGTTAGCTGTGAACGTGACTGTCCCACGAGAGGTTGGGACAAATTGTAACTCCTAGATATATGACGGTATCTGCAACGGGGATATCTACTCCAACGACTTCATATTTATAGTCTATCCGAAAAATTTCAATTTCCCAAAAGTTGACGACGCAGCTATTCCTATGGTTATTTCTTAGCTCCCATTCCTAGCGCTTTGGGCAAATAGTTTCGAGTTCGTTTTGCAAGCAGTGATGGTTTTTAGCATCTTTTATCTCCCTATAAATGAATGTTTCGTCTATTAAGATTCAGTCAATATTAAATTTGCATTTATCATTTTGAACTATTACCAGGAAGTATTCTGAGCTTCTTCCTCATTCAAAATGCCACTCGGTTGTGGCACCATATTAAACTGATCAAATATTTCCATTTTAATTTTTCAAACTTCAACCATTACTTATTAAATGTACGCTACCATTTTTCTTTTCACATTTGACAAACTTTATCTTGCTTGTTACTGCATGGTCATTCCACGATACACGAAATATTTTCACTAGACAAAAGATATACACCAAAAGACATATGTTCCAACACATAGCAGGACATATGTCTTTCGGAGCACATATATGATACAGTAAGAACGAGATGAAATCTTTTACTAGGGAAAATTCCGTGGATGACTAATAAAAGAATAAAGTGAACGCCAACATTAATTAAGTTTTCAGTTTATATGACAGAATACACTGAACGTGCGGACCACGTAGTCATTGAGCTTTAATGTTAAAAATTATTGTTATACTCGCAATTTTTAGGATTGGTAGCGTCATAATTTAATTTTAGCCGATGCAAATTCTGTTCTGCTGATGGCATATACAATTCTATTAATACTGATATTAAGCTCTTTTCTTTAAACTATGAAGCGCACATTACGATATACTAATGAAGGTTGTATTTCGAAAGGTAAGACTGCAAACGTATTTAAAATTTAATCTATGTTCAATTTTTTAAATGATAAAGCATAACTTTAGCTGACCTCTCAAGTATTTTTCGCAATCCTACTCATATTTATAACAGGCCTAGGCTAGTTAACCTATGTTTTGAATAATGCAATGCGAAACTAAAATTCTCTTACGACATTAATCATGCTGAGATGCACGAATTATAACAGGCATTAATGAACTCCTTTTGGTGCAGCAAAACCTCGATGTATGCACCGTTTTCTCGGATTTTTCATTTAGTTTTATATTCCTAACACAACCTAAACGCTAAATTATAGTGCATTTTTGCTTCTCTAAGTATCGTTTTCCGCGTCAATCTTTCAATATTTCATGGTCCTGTTCCACAATTTTCCTCGGTTGATCCTTATTCACTATTTCGACTATGCATTCCCCTCTCAATTGTATCAGAATAAAGGAAACTGCCAGTTTATTACCACATTTCTGAGGAAATTTTTAGAAAAGAGAGCAACCGTCCTGTACACTGAATCTTTAATTTTCCTAAATCCCAGAAAGAATAGTAAGGTCGTTTCTCAGACAGAGATGTCACAAGGAAATATTTTATTCTTGTACCTGAGTGACTCAGAATGCTACCCAGAGATAACTCTGTGGGGGCAAATAACGTTGCCTGGATCATGTATTAGCAATAGGGTCCTAAAATTTGTCCTCATACCGCCGAAAACTCCAATGATGTCAAAGTTTTAAAATTGAAATTGTCGGGTGCAAGATACTCTAAAGCATTGGCACCCGAACTACGGCCCGCCGAGTGTCTCATCTGATCCGCCTTAAGTTTATCAATTAAACGATACAATGCAGCATAATATTACAATCGGAAATTATAGCATTAATACAGTTCGTCCTTACCTCTCTGTTACCATAATATATAAATATATTTCACACAAAGTTTGTACTATTGACCTCAAAGTAAACATTTTTACCTTCCTTATATAATACTTCGACTGTATTTTCGACTGGGTGTGGGCCGCGAAATGGAGGATGTAGGCCATGTGGAGCGCAATGAGGGCGCTCTATTGCAGGGGACTCGAGCTCGCGGCCCGCATGGTGCATGACCTCTGCCTGAGAATAATTTGCTTTATACAAAATCAACTTTTTTATTTAATATGTATTTTACACAAATTCTTACATAATAATTCTTAAGTGTCCGTCTGCCCGTCTGTCTGTCCCGGTATTTTTGGACATTTCCCTATGGAATTACGAGCTGATACATTCACAATCGTTAAACCCCCACGAGGTGGTCTCTAGAAAAATTAAACTTCCTGGAAAAAGTTCCGGATTTGACTCCGGGAGACAATTATATTTTCCCATAAGTTTACACGGGATTTTCGATTTTTCAAGGTGCAAGGTTTATTTCCTTCATTTATTAAAATATGTAATTATAGACCGAATTTCTCCATTTTTTATTTGACGGCTAAAACTACAAATATCTTATTCTTGCAATATTTAGATCTTACACGGAAGAATTTGTCAGAAACGCGCATTTCTTTTTGAAATTTTATGGCTTTTTCGCACTCTTTTTGGGTGTTGCCAAGACGAACCTCATTGTTATCTCCGCTAAATTAGGGTCTATAAAGCCCTCAAATACACAAAATAATTGTGTTATTTGCTTCGCGCAATGTCAAACTTAATAGATTGTAACGTTAATAATTGAAGAATATTATTATTCAGTAAACATACGAAGAGGAAGAATAACGGAGTAAAAGAGTGGCAAATCAAGTCGTATATTGATGCCAGAATATAATAAATTTCAAGCGCTTCATTTTCTGGGAGAATTCAAATGATTGTCAGGAATTTATTAATTAATCAAACAATTACATTTACTATATATATAAGTTTTTACACAAACACCTCAGAAGTTATATTCACACTACAAAGTTCCATTGATGTTTAACGGGTAATTCCGCTAGTATTTCTAAATAATCTAAGAAGTTTAAGAAGAATATTAAATCAGCACTTTAAAAATATTCGCGGTTTGTTACTCATTCCCATTTATAAAATCCCTGCTCAGTTGGTGTTCCTTTCTTGCGCATACGACGGACCTAACCCTCGACGCCGATTGTATTATTTTAGTAATGAATTGGTTTAAGACCGTATCAAAGGATTAAGGAGATTTCTTCCTTGTGGAAGGGGAGAGTGAATGTTCAAAGAATATGGAAATGCGTGAGAACTGGGAAAGTATGGAATTCGGACGGCGTATTGGCTTGGTTCCTTCATGCGGCCCGCGCAACAGTGCGTATTTGACACTACTGCTCTAATAATTTCAAAATGCTTCGTCATCCGCCGTATGACGCTCTTAAGGCTGCCAAATACGTCGACATTCGGTGGGAGTATCGTACGACAAAGTATCAGGAAAAATCTGATAACCTTATCATGTGGAATCGTTACGAAATACTGAAGAACCCCGATAATACGAGTGCGGATTAACCGGGCGGCGGATTAACCTGCCATTCTGGAATGAGTTTGAATTTTCACGCTCATATGATATGACGAAGTAGACACGGACTTCAATAATTTGCTAAACAACCGCCGATTTCTTAGTTAAATCAAACAAACCCCGTTTCAGCAAAAGTGAGAGAGTTTACAAGAGTTCTAGTAGAAAAAATGCAACGTAAACAAATATACCTACAAATTTTGTTCGAAACGAAATATTACTTTTTATTATAGAGAGATTTTTATGAACCAAGGTCCTTCTAAAACTCGCAGCGATACTAACATAAGTTACTCTATGAGCGAGTGAGCGCCTTATTAACATTTCAATCTTACTGCCCCGTTTTTTTCATATGCAGGCCTAACAATTATACAGAAAGGATCGCCACTGCCAAAAATAAATTTTAATTGGCTGCTGATGAATTTCACCGTTATTATAGTTTTTGGTCCAATTGATAGATTATCATTCTGGCATGTGGACTGTTTTTACGTAAATAAATTTTTACAGAATGTAAGAGGCATTATAGCAAATTTTACTTAAAATATGCGGATTATCCTTTTTTTCAATTATTCGTGCCTACGCAAGTCTCAATTAACTTGAATAATCGAGGCTTTACTGAAATTATATTTCCAAAATAGAAGTTTTCCCTTAAGAAATACATAGTGTTGCTATTCATATCCATAAATTGCTTTATTATATAAGTCAGAACTTTGACTTTGAGGCCTAAACAGTCGCACAGCCGGAGGAAAGAAGTGTTTTTCTTAAAGAAAGAATCCGAATCCATCCCCAATTAGCTTAAAAATACTTTTAATATCAGAAAAAACAGGGTGTTTCCATATTTTACAATAAGAAATTCTGATACAACGGAAACTTGTGCAATGCTTTTAACCCTAGGAATTCCAGGCAGGCCAGTAGTACTAGAATACCCAGATGGGTCTGATAGACCCATAGTGAAATATTATCACCTGTGAGCTGTTTTTGGGGATAAATTAGTTAATTGCACCTTGGTTGCCATAATCGTATTATTTTATTAATATTATACACTATAGTACACATAATCAATCAATTATCTCAAACAATTTGAACAAACGAAATTTGAATGTTCCAAATATATGTGTTGCAGTTTATGCCACAGTACTTCGTCTTTCGGTCTCTCTCCGGCCAGCAATCAGCAAAACGTTGTCTCTTGTTGTATTATGAAGAAGTGGTTGTTTATCGTTTCTCCTTTTTTATTCCAAAAACGGCCATAGCTTTCAGTACCTCTTTGTTTAGAGTTGGTGTAATAGCTAGTCATGTCCACAAATGTGGCATAAGGACTTAGAGACATCGTTCAAAATAAAACGCCTTGTATGAGTCGCTTTTGGATAGCAATTTGGATATTTCTCAATAAATACTATAAACGCATTAATCAATTTTATGTAAATTATATTGAAAAAGCACCAAAGGTCATATTTTTTTATCTCTTTCATGTATAATTTTTTACCATCTGCTCCATCTTGTCCACACCGCAGATAGGTGGTCAGCAATGCTGCAGATGGGCTGAAGGTGTTCAATGTAACATTCTTTTAGTAAAATGTACCACTATGTCAGTATTATAAGGTGATGGGATTGGAATGGGAGGGGAGGGAGGATGGGTAAAAAGAGGTAGGGGTAGGCGGTGTGGAGAAGAAGCGGGCGGAGGAGAATGTGGAGGAAGGAACGCGGCTGTACCACTATGTCATTATTATAACATTTTAGAACAATAAAAATATCTCAAAATCATTTTTTCCATATGAAGTATACAGGGGTCTATCAGACCCATGCTGGGCATAATAGGGATACTGATCATTTTCTGCTCATAAATAAGCTCATACAATTTGAATGATGAAGAATTTTAGTAGATATCCTTTTATTTATATGTACGAAGATGTCACAAAACCTTGGCTTCCAGCGCCCATGTAAATTCAAGAAAGCTACAAACTGAAGTGCTCATGGGTTTCATAGACCCATGCCGGGCATCCTAGGGTTAAATATTTTAATGCTATTTTATGGAAAATGTGAGGGGAAGAGGAATATATAGAGAGTGTGAATTAAAAATTTTACAAATTTTACATTGTTAAATCAAGAAACTAGAAGGAACGTGAAAAGCCATTTATAGCATGATTCCATTATTTTTGTATTAAAAAGTATAATTTATTCATATTTATTCTACCTTTATATAGGTTCTTGGCTCACCCAGCCCAATCTGTATTTCTTATAATAGTTAATTTTATAAGTCTATCTTTTCTTCTTTCACCGTTGCATACAGATTTCAAGATATGTTGAAACGGTTAAAGAAGTTTATCGTACTAATTTACTCCTGATTAATACTGAATATGTATTGCCTTACTTATTATTGACACCTGAAATACTAACCTAATTTTAATGTAAAAATTTTATTTAACAGCTATCAGAGAGAAGAAACGGGTTAAATTTTTCTTGTTCTTTAGAGATTTTCTTTCGTGAATTTTTGAGAGAGGGACTTCCGAGATTGTCTTTCACCGTTTAGCAACTTTTATGTACTTATATTTTGTTTCATTTTTGCATATGCAAAACAATGTTTTAACGGAGAAGCGTTAATAAAGTGATAGTGATTCAACATTTTTTCGCCTCACCTTTCGAAGGTACTTCATACAGTGCAGCAACAGTTGTGAACGGAATGTCCGATTGCATTTGGTAGGCGAGATTACGGGCGATAAGGGGAAAACACGGAAGGGGAGGCAGCGAGATACGAATCTCCAGTCGACGCGCCCTCTCCAGTACACTTCCGCCGCATTTATGTTCATTTGGCGGGCACGTCACGCCGCGCAACTCGTCCGATGGCACTACGTGGCGTCCAGGTGTGTAAGTGTGATGGCGTGCAGTCTTGGCGCCTCTAGCGCATACCTTCTCCACTGCCACGCCTACATATCCTTCCGATAAAACATTCCACTCAATTTCGGAAGCCCTCTCTCATCCCTCCGCTCCTTTCCCCTGCACGCTGACTGGTCTCCCGTCCATTCCTAAACTCAAAAAATCTCTTCCCGTATTCCATTTATTCTTTGTTATTTCAATGGAATATTCACTTCAGTATTATTTTAAAGCATAGCAAAATATATTCATGTTTAAATAATTATTCGAAAAGTATATACACAGGTTTTCCAAAACTATTAGTTGCCATTGATTGTTTCACTTGCCATATTTTGCTCTCTCGTGCAATTTTTTGCAATAGATTTTCAGATACAAATTAATAACTAATTATTAAATTTTGAAAATAACACAATCCAAGACAGTGTACTTTTGTTATTTTGTGAGTCACTTGCTGATTTTATTTGTTTTAACTCAATTCCTTGAGAAAATAATAAAATGAGAAACATGTCTAGAGTTCCCCTCACTAGAAACCCGAGTTCAATAGGAAATCTTTTAGCTAAACAAGTTTTAGATCTTCTGAATTTAAATCTTTATCTAATATCAAAATAAGGCTCCTACCGTTCGATTACTATTCACTTGAGATGCATTCGACTTGCTATTAAACTACATATCAGTTAAATATTTCTCGAACTTTTACGTTCTGGTCTTCTTATGAAAGTCCAGAGCCAGACCGAGATACGGGCGAGCCGGGCGGCTATCCTGGGCGCCAAAATCTTCGGACGTTATACCGATCATCAATCTATCCATTAATTGCAAATACATATACACTCGTTCTTTACTAAACCCGGGTTAGTTTACTTAAAACTAGCCCTCCGTGCTGAATATGTTAAATAAATACTTAAGCAAATCGTACAGGCATATAAATTTCAGACTGATTAAAATATTTCGACCCATCAAATTCCGTAAATTTTTATAACAAGCCTGATATGTCCAGCAGTTTTTAAGCCTGGCACGGCCCAGGCCCGCAATGAATTCCAAAGGATCGGCCCGTACCCGGCACACGGCCCGGGCGGGCAGAGGCCTGGCCCGTGCAGGACTCTACGCTGGAGTGCCCGGGGCGCCATAATTCCTCGGACCGTCCCTGGGTACGTCATCGTGTTGAAATTCTATCTCAGCCTCCTCCACTTTTTCTTAACTCCCGTTGTCTCTGTGACGCATCGGCCCTCCCTCCACCTCTCCTTCTTTACACCTCTCTTTCTCTAATCCTCTCCTACTCTACTCCCCTTACAAATTCTCTCCCACTCTCCATTCCTCGCTCCGGCCTTAAAATCCTATCATATTGACATCCATTGTTACCACGCTTGTAACGAGACATACCTATATCTCCAATTATATCCTCTTATTACACACATCTAACTTGCAGAGATACCACATTCGCTCCTTCAAGTTTATCTAACATGCTTCTTAGACACTATATCTTCGCACACAACTTCCACTATCTCCTCACTCACTCGTGTTGTTTCCTTGAATTTTAGATCCCATTTTCATTTATGTACATCATATAAAATAAACACTTTATTTTAGCCCTGGTTTTTCGTATCTTCGTCACCTGTAATTCCCTCAAACGTCCCCATCGTATGTCCTTCCTAAGAAGGAATATTTTTTGTTCATTCAAAATTTTTTCATGACATCTCCTTTATTTATCACAAGTTGTGGTAGTCATGATAATTTATGAATCTATCACTCTAGTTTGTAGTCGCGAAGCCATTTTCATTTATTAATTATAATGAACAGCCGAACATATGAACATTGACATTCATACAAGAAACAACATTTTCTCATATCAAGACTTTGCAGCAGTTATTTATTATTTTATTTAATTTGGCAACAATGATGTTGCTCAAGATTTAATTTTTAGTGCATACACCAAACTGTTATGTTAGCGAATAAAATGTAAACAAAAATTAAATAGAAATGTGACATTTGAAAAGGAGAAAAAAATCCTGTACGTGACCAGGAATCGAACCCGGGTCCCCCCGCTTGCTGGGTTGATGTTTTAACTAACCAAGCTATCAAGTCAACATTATTCTCCATTCTCAAAATAAATTTTATGCAGTCGAAGTGTACATAGATGTTTATCACATGACTTGTATTTTTTCGAATGAATGGCTCTAAACGATGACAATCTCCTTAAAGATCCTATCCCGGCGGAGGCGGCCTCTTAATGCACGCTTTGGCCAAGACGCACCCTTAAATTGCACCCCTTTCTCTTCTTTCGACGGAAGCGGTGCGAAACTCGATGGTGAAAGTGAAAGAGGGAAGAGGGGGAGGGTCGTCGTCACGGGGGCCGGTTTGGGCCACGGAGGTCGTCTCGGTCACGGGGGTAGGGAGATGGCGGAACAATGAAGGCGTCTGCCGGCCAGTAGAATGTATTGATTTTCATTCCCCATTCTCCCCTTCTGCTCTCAGCAACACGTGCGTGAGTGGGGGCGGGAGTGTAGATGGGACGGTGGGAAGAGGGACGGAAGGGACCGTTCGGCTCTCGATTGGTTCGACTCATCCCTTGCGACGCTTCCAAACTCCTAAATGCAGCCTTCCGACTTCGTGGGACACGTGGGGGTGCGCCATGAGGTGGTCTGGTAGGGATTCAGGGACACTGTACTCTCGCGCCACGAATATTCGTGAATTTATTTAATTGATTGAGGTGTCTACATTCTTTTAGCTTATTGACCGAAAAATACGCCGAGCATCGAATTGTTTTCGGGTACACTGTCGAATTTTAATGCATGAATGTGCTGCAGAAATATTGAGATGAAATTCTATTTTATGGTTTAAATATTAGATATATTAATAAATCACATACACTCAATTCATTAAAGTATAATAGATATTGTGTCTCTATTGATAGAGTAGCTCTGTGATTTTATCAATTCTCAAGTAGAGTGTTTCGAGTTTTTTTCACGCTTTCTGAAGTATTTTTGAACAATACTATAACATTGGCTCCCAACATTTTTTCTGCGCCTCGCTCTCTTAAGGAGAAACCGAATTTCGCGGAATGTCCGACTTGAAACAGCTGTTCATCATCATCAATAAATTAGAGGAAACACAAATGACCCAATGATTTATCAATATTTCCAAATCGTTCATTTGTTTTTTGAGAGCATCTTTCGCGGCGTCCATTTCAGTCAGCTGCGGCAACCCGTTTGGAAACCACTGGAATGGTATAAAATGTTAATCCAAAATAAAAATACGTTCTCCAATATATTGACTAAATTTCATGCTAAGAAATATTTGAATAGTTGCGATTATCTCTTGCTTTAGGAGTAACCGGAACTTTAAAGCCATATTACAGGTAAACTTTCTTATTATCATACACCAATGGAGATTTAATTCGGTTGTATTACTCGTCTTCAATTGCATCTCAGTGTAATTTAGACAGAAATGGATACATTTGCCAGAAAGGTCTGATAAAAAAGTAGTAGGGGTTGGGGGTTAAGGTAGATTGAAGGAGGAATGGAGGGGGAGGAGGGTTGCAGGAAAATGGAGCGAGGTTTAAGGGACAAAGGGCATGAGGGAGGAGAGGGTGGGGTCGAGTATGGCCGAGGGCAGTGAGGAGTGGTTTGGGTAGAATAGGCGCCGAAAGGGAGGGAGATACGAGGAAGAAAGCGGAGGAGGAGGGTTTAGTGGAGGAAAAAGGGGTGGAGGAAGACTGGGTGGATGAGGAAGGTGGGCAGAAGAGGAGAATTTGGAGGAGGAAACGAAGGAATTAAGTAGGTTGGGAGGAGTAGAGGAGTGGAGGAGGGGTTGTCGAGGAACGCGGGAGAAAGGAGGCTATGGATTGGGATAGGGTTTAGGCGTCAGTCGGAGTGTAGAGAAAGGAAGGAGAAGGGATGTGGAGGTGGCGCTGCCTGAGGGCTCTCGGGCCCCACTCCCGTCTCCTCACGCACTCTCTGCCCCTTCTCCTCACACCTACACAGAAATTCTAAGTGGATTTGAAAATTGATTCCACTCGTAAATTCGAGCTTGGCAAGGGTCCGTGTGAGGGTGGACGGAGGGAGCGAGAGGGGGAGTGCGAGCAGGGAAAAGCAATACGGAGAGAGAACTGGAGGAGGGGAGGGATAAGGGTGTGGGTGAAGGATTCTCCTATAGCGGAGTCCACTTTCCGGCCGTGGGTATCCCACCAGAAGACTCCTCGGATGGACACAGGAAAGGAATCTGGCCTCTAGGAATGGGGTGAGGAAGGGGAGAGTAAGAACGGGAGAGGGGGAGTCGACCGACGGAGAGAGAGATTTGGAGAGAGTGCCACCGAGGGCCACTATAGATGTATCCCTTACACTTGCCGACCCAAGAAAGGCCTGCGATACGAGCTTGTCCGTATATAAAACAAATTGAAATGACCGTTGTCTCGGTGTTGCGTTGCAATTAAGGAAGTGGTACTCACAGGGTATGCGTAGCAATAAATTTGCATCAAAACTCGCTCTTAAGATTGAATATTTTCATTCTTCTCTTGGAATAAAGGCGCTATTATGGTAATGGATCTTTATTGAAGATGCATTTACTGCGTGGTTAAATACAATCTGTACGTTAAGAACTCGGCTTATCAACTTTTCAATTTAAGACAGCATTACTCTTGAGTTACAACAGATAATGGCATTCAAGGAGTGTTGTCAAAATATTACATTAGGTGAGGTCATATCCGATCCTGTTATGTGTACATTCCTTAAATCAGCGCAGCGCTAGGGGCAGCAGGTTCAGTGTAGAGAATATATTTTAATTGGAGCAGAAATACAGAGTCGGGTTTGACGAAGTCTTCATGGCAGTGTTACATATTCTCTCTATAATATTTATCACATGATGCCTTTTTCTCTATCTATCATCATTAATACCCATAATATTAAAACATATCATAAAACTCGAAAATATTAGAAAGTGAAGCCATAATATCATTTTCTCTTTGGTGTGCCTATTCTCAACTAAAAAACAGTATTTCTTGTGAACATGTTGACCATTAATCATTAAAATTAATAAGCGCATTTCGCTGGAAATCTATACAAGTTATTGTCTCTTTCGATCCAGAGCATAATATCTTTAATAATCATAAATCTTCGAGTATTTGTTAAAATCTTCCAATTCGAGAAACTATATGTCAGGAGTTACCTCCCTAAAACGACCCGTGCCATCACCAAGACGTATCATTCAGACGTGCATCGACCCCATCACTTTAAAGCATAGGGGCTTCCCCAACTGCTTGCCCCATCACATGCGTCTTCCCACAGCTTCCATCTTCCCCCTCGCGCTACGCCCAGATCTAAAATAACCCCCTTTCCTATAGTTCTTCGCATCACCCGCCATAGCAGCCCCGACCCATCCCCCCATCATGCCTCCCGCATTCGTCCCCTCTCCCTGGTCACTCCTGCTACCATCCCTAAAACATGTTCGTTCCTCCCTTCTCCTCTCTCCTCATCAATATTTCCTCCATCCAATTTTTCCACTTTGAGTTCTTTACCTAAAACTCTATCCTTCCCTCACTTCCCTTTAGATCTGGCATGTCAAACTCGAAGAGGCCTAAGGGCCGCATTGAAGCGATGAATGTTGTAGAAGGGCCACATTAGGGTTATATGTGTTTAATGAGGGCCAAAGTTTGGTAAATACAGTTTATCTAGAAGAATGGATGTCTGTATTACAATTAAAAGCAATAAATTAGAAAACTCGCACTATTTAAACTCAATAACTATGAAAAAATTTTGATTTCCCTTCAATAAATAAAGTATTTATATAAAATTACGAGCGAGAAATTTAAGACAAAAATTAGCGCTCGGGTCACAGTAAGGCACATAATGGGACGCTAGTTAGACTTGCTTTCTTTGGATGCTTCTTTTTAGCAATATGTCATAAAATTTTCATTATTTTATCTAAATTTCAAACTTTATTTTGATATCTTACTCTTTCATATATCAAATCTCACAAGTCAAGGAACAACCATTTACTGCTGTTATATTTTAATGTGGAATTTATTTATTTATTTCCGAGTAGTGTTCCTTAACGTGGGATCCATTGGCCCCCAGGGAGTCCATGAAATGCATTCAAGGAGTTCGTGGAGGGTACATGAGAAACTAAATATATAATTGAAAGGATCTTCAGAAATACATGATTTATAATCACAAATCAAGGTGTTCCAATGTTTTTGATAACCGGGGGTTCACACGAAAGCATCTAAATAAATTTCGGGAAGTTATATACGTACTCTATTCCTCTTGTGATCACACCTGAAGGGCAGCTGATGACCCAATTGGCAGAAGGAAACGGAAGTTTGTGTTTAGCAAACCGGGAAAAACTCCTGCTTCTAATCTATCTTCCTGTCTCATGCTCGAAGTATGAATTTCGCAGAATCAGTTGAATTACATTGAGAAAAAACTTTTTCCAGCATTTCAGATTCTGAGTTTAGTCTTTTTACTTGCTCCATATGCGAAGTATAGAGAGAGTATTGTTTTTATGAAAAAAATCGAATTCGAGATTTCAACGGAAATTCATGTTTTAAGGTCCCCTGAACACGTTTTGACTATTTTCTCGATGATGTTTGTTGGTGTGTCTGTCTATCTGTGACCGGAATTTTGTGGGTGCTATAACTCAAACACTATCAATCAGGTCAACGCGAGACTTTATATTTGAAACTTTTGTTAAAGGGACAAGAACTGTTTACTTTTTTGTATAAATCGGTCAATCGTAAGTGGGTGTTTACTCTTGTCACTCATCCGTTTGTTTTAATGTTTGCTTTAATATTTGATAAATTTAAAAACAAAAATAAAAGTTGTAGAAAATTTAATTTTCTACAATGTTTGTTCGAAACATTTTTCCATATAATGCATTGTTTGAGAGATATTTCAGAAACTAATTCTTTAGCTGCCACCACCACACCACCTACCATAGTCCATATTGTAAACAATTGGTTCTGTCTTAGTAACGCTCCTTTTTATTATTCTCTTAATTGTTGAAGGTTCTTGCCTATAACCAATATCAGAAGGCTGCGATTTTTGTTCGTTGTGAAGCCTTTAAATTTTCCTAGCAGTTCCTTAAAATATTTATTATCATTTAATCTATTTCGAATTTTAGGAAATATTTAAGGTATGGAGAAAATCATATAGTGGCCGCATCAGATTTTTCGTCCAGCGATAAGGATTATTTGGTTTTTGTTGTTGAATGCTGTTAACGTGTCGTCCATACTTTTTGAAGCGCGCATTGAAACAAATCAAGTTAATTTGAATGAATTCTTTCAAATCGGAAAATTTTATAATTTCGTTCAATTATATTTCCTCATTGCAGCATACGTGTTAACTGAGTACTTTTAAAGTTAATATTCGTTTTTTGCTAATCGTAAATTGCCTTTGAAGTTTGAATAGAAACACAAGCCTCGCTTACATTCCTGTACGGTACAGTAGAATCGCTATTTAAGTTTTACCTGTAATGCAAGATTTTTTTATCATAAATAGATTACCTTAAATGGGGGTTGGTCTAATAATGAAGCACCAAATAGTAGTCTACTAGAAATAATCACTTTAAATGTAAAAATCAAGTCACACTTTATTCACTACATTATTTTATTTACGAGAATGGGCCAAATCGATAAACTGCATTCAGAGAGACTTCATACAACGTAAATACGGTGCCCCGACTTTTCGTCATAGAAAATTCGTACCTGCGAAAGACAATTGGGAACACGAACATATTTGCATCTGCGACATTTTGTCGCACATAAATGTTATAACTATTTTGTATTTAATTCACTACTATGTAGCGGTCAAGGCAATGTAAGCTTGTCTTTCTGGACCCCGCCAGATGGCAACGCCAATAATGACATACCTTAGTAAATCAGTTTCAGTTACCGATTGCATGCCAGCCAGAGCACATTGTATCCAGCCTGCCCCGTGTATGGCAGTCTTGTTAATTCAAGTCACTAATATCTACGTATATAATAAAGCCAATAAAGTCATTGAGAAGACTTTGGGCTTATTATTTATCTCATCTTTATTAGCACCAAAAACGCAACGCCAACTTATCTATGCAGCCAAGAAAGTTATAAGTGGAAAAATTGTACCCTCGATTAAGTTAATTGTACAATATTCCCAGCAAAAGACGGAAATATGCTGAGAGCTACATCGAATTTGATTTTCCCTTCACCACTGATCGTGACGGAACTCAGAAACCTGAGTGCTTCCTGAGTGGGAAGATTCTCTATAATCAGAGCATAAAGGCTGCAAAGCTATGAAGGCATCTGGAAAAAAATCATTCTGAAAATGTTAAAGATGGGTTGATTGTTTTCAAGCAACAGAAGGCTCGATTAGATTCATCTGGCACTTTACCTAAACTTGGATTTTTTCAAACTCAATAACCTGCTTTAGATGCAAAGTGGCCTACCTGTTTGCAAATAGAAGAATCCACACACGATTGGTGATACCTTGATCCAGCACTGTATTCTGAAAATGGTTGAGCTGGTGTGTGGCAAACAGCATCGGAATGAAATTGAAACAAGTAATAATATAAAAATGAATTTTTATTAATAAATTTTATAATGATAATACCTTTATATGCATTAACTTATTTTATTTACATTATCTTAGGTTACATTATTTACAATGTACACATTGAACTTGTTTGAAGCACTTGATACAGGATGGCGCACAAAATGTCTACCCATTTAAATGTTACACATTTTTGAAATTTATTAAAAAATACTACTACTACTACTAATACTACTACTCGAGGACGTTTCCGCTCCAAAACAGAACCGTCATCTGTGAACTTCGATGTGAGTCTGTGTATTGTTTGTTTCCCAGGAGTCCACCTAGTACCGAAATGCGCTCGAAAACGTCTCTGAGTTAATATAACACTTTTCGTTTCCGCAAAATTCAACGCAGCTTTTAAATTGTTGTCGCCTCGCGTTGTCCACCATCGTGAATACTGATTAACTACAACAACACCCCCAGCCGCCACCTACCTTATTTTTTAAGAATTACTGAATTCCCACCCAAATCTTGAAATTTGTTTCTAGTACGTAAAGTTTTACAAAAAAAATAAATGGATAGAGTAGGCATTTACTGCGCCACCCTGTATATTAATAATTTGTCCAGTAAAACTTACTATCGGTAGTCAAGGGTGTATATTCACAAACTATTTCTCGTTTCCCATATATTCCAATGAAATCATCAAACAATAATGGAGCGAGGGTGACTTTGTCACTCCGGATTCTGATTGGCTGGCGAGAAATGACAGCCCTACCTATAGCGAAAATGATTTTAACTACCTCATAATCGTAATTTTAAAATAAAATTTTCATGTATTTGTGTCCTAAATGGACCAATTTTGTATGAATTTCTAAGTCAGATGACTGTGTCATATTATATAACTACGATCCATCGTCTTTGCAAAATCGAAGATAAAACGTAAAAATAGAGGAAACGAATCAAAACTCCCGCTACGGAGGATTTCCACAGGCAAACTAACACTAAACGACAGACAATATAAACAACGCATGAACATTGACGGCGAATATTTTCGTCTAACCACAATTATGTTAAGAATGAATCGCAACATGATTATTTTCTTTCAATTATCTCAAATTAATATAAACATTTATGTAGATTTAAAGTGCCAATCAAGGAATAACGGTTAAATAAAGCATCGGTATTGTTGCCAATAAACAGAAATAAATAGAATCATTTATTATGCACGCTAAATTAATAATTATGTTAATGAAGTCAGAGGGATTTGACCTGATGAATATTTGAATTATTTTGGGGACATTTTCTGGGAAAGCTGCGTGTCTTTAATCTTTAGCTAATAAGAGAAAAATAAATTTCTTTCAATTTATTTTAATGAAATGGCATTTTGTATTCGCTAAAAAGTAAAGAGAATATATATCTCACATATTTGAAGGTTTCATAAAGTAAAAACTAGTTTTGATCATATAAAACATGTGTAATGTAGTGTTTTAAGAATAAATTTTCATTGATATGTCTTTGCCACACAAC